>JAJJWW010004678.1:0-44877 GCA_023531295.1 Papaver armeniacum
AGAGATTCTTTTGAGAGTGTTAGACAAGTCATTAGGAGAGAGAAAGTTGGTGGTGATTGTAATTTCTTTAACCCTTTTCTATTTTATCTTGTGAATCTTCAAGGAAATAATCAATAAAATCATTGTTATTCATCTAAAAAATGTCTTAGTTGTGTGGAATATTGTGAGGGGTGTAGTGTAGGATTTCCTGCAACTACATGGAAGTTGCTCACCTTGGGCCATTTTAATAGCAAAGGGAATCACGAACGGCTTCAACAAATTTCCATTATCTTCAAATATATCTCTGGACAACCATAAACACAAGAAAGCAGCGATAGATAACGTACCATCGACAGGCCTATCAGGAGCATTATCTCTCGGAAACCAGTGTGTTAACCAGTGAGTATAACAACATTTATTGGATACTTTATTAATTTCCTCCATCTCGGCTGTCAAGATGTTAGAGATTTCCATTTCCTATGCTGAAAGTCTTTCAGGAAGATTGCCCGTGATTGGGAGATGCAACAAAGAAACTACGTCCAATAAAATGATGGTAAACTCTCCCCATATGCATATGAAAGTATGGGTCGGAATGCACCAGCGAGCAAGCAGAGCTACTATACCTCGCACATCATGAAAAATAAACAAGTCTCCAGATGCTTGAATAGCCCTTGTTACCTGCGCACGATCCAGCGTGGCTCGAACATGAGGAAAACCCAGCATATGCCTTGCCCATCCAGAAAATTTTTCTAAAGGTCGTCGAGAAAGCTTAAATTCTATAATTGAAGTAGAAAAATGTCCTCATTGGAGACAGAATCGGATAGCTGCCCGAGGAGTCACCAATTTCTTCTGAGTAACATCTATAGGATTTATCAGAAGACGAAATTCTGGGGTCTTGAGACGTTTTTCAGGTCTATGTTGAACCACGAAGAACTCATCATCTTTATTCGGAATATTCTTGATTCCAGGTGTTTCTTCTTCCCCTTCTTCGCCAATAGAAGCCTCATCCATACATGTATCATCTCAGGAGGCATCATTATCTTGGGAATCAAACATCCTTGCAAAGTAGATGTAACATCCACACAATACTCTACTTCAGTATATCATCTATATAAGATGCAAACCTCGACGAAGCGATGGAATGAGACAATTGGATAATAAAAATGCTCATACTAGCATCTACAAAATGGTAATTCTTAACTCTTACCTGCTTACGATTCCAATAACAGTAGTGATTGAGACACAAGAGTTAATACTTCTAAACTTGCTTGTTTCTATAAACCTGCAAAAAACGAGAAAAACTTTATTACTCCAAAATCGAAACCTGATTTTTCATAAAATCATGAACATAACTTTTACTGTGTGAACATCCACCACTGAGTTATGAAAAAACTCACACCAAAGCAATATTTCATCATAAATAATTGTCTACTTTTACACAAAATCAATTTTTGATTTTCGGCAATAATATATATATATAACGTGAATTACTCACGTAATTTTTTTAAAAAAAAAATAAATAAATAATTTTTGACGTGAGCAAAACTTACGTAAATAAATAAAAAAATCGTGAATATGTCACGGTTTTGTCAAAAAAAAAAAACTTTTCCCTCGAACGATCGTCCGTCTTTGAAACGAGGGTTTATTCCAATTTTGTGAAAACTCACACTTTTATGATAAAGTTTTGGTTTTCATGAAAGATCATAAACAAAATTTTCATTATTAGACACGGGTCTATTTCAAAAAAAAAAAAAATCTCTCCTAAATCAGGGATTATAGCTCGTTTCTTAAACTAACGAACGAACGTTCCTAAAACAAGGTTTTTATAAAACTAACCGCATATATGTAAATACATATATAATATTTTTTAACATGAACAAGTTACAAACTTCTGGAAGAAAAAAATTCGTACCTGGTCGGTGCCGGCCGAAGTTGACCGGACGGTGGCGGCGACAGTCGGACGGTGGTGATTTCCGGCGAAAATTTCTTGCTCTTCTCCTCTAATGCTCGGACGTGAAGGAAGGAAGAAGATGAAGGTGGTCGTCGGTCGTGGGAGAAATAAAAAAAAATTTGTTTATCCCTTTTATATCAAATTTTATTTCCAAAACCTAATTTCACAAGGATTTCTTTTCTTGGGCTCGGACCCGTGAATCCTAAATCGACCAAGGTTAGACGTCCCATCACCAAATCAGCTGTGCTATACCAATTTACGCTTGTTAGACGATGCTCTATCACTGGGATCTTCATTCAAGTCATGGCTCGCTCGTACGCGACATCATTTGAGCAAATCGAAAATCCGGTAACATTCTTTCTTACGACTAAGTTCAATTACTTATTCCGTTTGTAAATAGAAAAATCACCATCCAGTGCTGACTGAGGAACATGACTGTCCCTCACTAAGCAGGGGACTTAATGTTGATAGTGGATTTTTGACAAAGGCTAAAATCGTAACCTTACATATTCCTGATCCAGTAGTCAGACGAATATTGAGATTCATGTCTCTCTTTTAAGCATGAAAACTCATGCCAAGATGATCTCTGGCTGAGTGTACTGCCTCTCAGAACATACCTAAGAACCTCTGATTGAGTGAATTGCCTCTCAGAGCATACATATGCAGTCTCTCAACTGAGACCATGACATATTTCATTAACTGAGCAATTTCAGTAATCACTTATGTATAGAATCGAGATGATTGGACGGCTCCTAGATGTATTAATCACTAGTATAGAGCAATAACATCTTCAAGATATCGCAATGTTCCCTGATTTTACAGAATAGACATTCAAATCGAGTATTACGCTTCAATTAGCTCATACCTCGATTTTCGAATAATTATAATGCTCCTAGACAGCTGGCCTGCCATCAATTAATTAATTATTTCTAGTCGCAAGATTCATCAATGAATTCTTATAAATATTCTACGTTCTTCATAATATTTTATTACTTCAATTCATGGATCTTCCTAGCAGAATTTCGTGGGTTAGTAATAAATATTCAACGTACCGGCATCTGAGCCACCATCGTGTAAGCCCCTAGAAAGTGGTGCAAGTGTACTCAGCAATAATGAACTAATCATCACCTGAATGCACGAACGAGCATTCAAAAAATACGAAGGAATGAGGAAACTTATGTAAAATAGGGAAGAAAATAATAATAAGAAAATATTAATTGAGGCGTCTAAGGGGACCAGGCCCACTAGCCGGCAGGTCATCCCACCATGGCCGGTCCCACGCCTCTTCCTTTATTTTATCTTATTTTATTATTTTTCCTTGATCTCATGAAAATTCCTTCATTTGATCAAATTCCTTCATTTTAGCAAAACTCCTTAGTTTCACGATATTTCCTTCACATCATGGAAATAATATAAAATTAGGAAAGGTGCCGCGGGACCGGGCCACTAGCCGGCCAACCATTCCTTAGCTGTGGCCAGTCCCACACCTTGTGATTCCTTATTTTATTATTATTATTTCCTTCATCTCATGAAAACTCCTTAGTTTCAACAAACTCCTCAGTTTCATGAGATTTCCTCCGCATCATGGGAAATAATATAAAATTAGGAAAGGTGTCGCGGGACCGGCCCACTAGCCAGCCGACCATGCCTTAGTCATGGCCGGTCCCACACCTTGTCATTTCTTATTTTATTATTATTATTATTTCCTTCATATCATGAAAACTCCTTCGTTTCAACAAACTCCCCAGTTTCATGATATTTCCTCCGCATCATGAAAATAATATAAAATCAGGAAAGGTGTCGCGGGATCGGGCTTACTAGCCAGCCGACCATGCATTATTTTATTATTATTATTTCCTTCATATCATGAAAACTCCTTTGCTCAGACTAGGAGTATTGGTTCAACTATCAATATTCAACAATTCATCGAACGAGCAATATTTGCTCACTTTAACCATCAACATTCATTCGATAATTATACATCTGTCTCAACAGACATGTCAATTCATGAATCCTAAAACATTCGTAAATCATGTTCGACTCAGCAATACAAAGACTCATCGTATCATCAAGTCAACAACTGACTAATTAAATACACGTCTTCCTTACAAACTCCACAATCACGAGACATCAATCGTGTCACATGGGGGATATTAACTAGGGTTTTGGTCTGGGGGCTATGGTACGTGTGTTCACCCACGATGAGAATGTGACTAAGTCGTGCAAGCGGTTAAAGGAGTTGACGAAGTAATGGGTGGAAAATCAACTAAGTCTCGCACGATGAGTAACTGGTTTTAACACGATTTCCACTTTCCCACTCTTTGACTCCAGCAACCGTCACACTTACTGGGATCAATGTGTCTACTATTTCTTGCAATATAAATAAGTCTCTGAACCCATGATTGAAACAACAGAACAAGAACTCAGCGTCTGAGCAATTACTCTCAACAGAGCAAATTCAATCATCAGAACTTATTTTCCTCACGCAGAATACTTAACACATTCACAATCCTTGATCATTATTGATCTCACACACTTCTTAGCTTCCCTCCTACAAGTCGACCCATCTCTCTTGTGACCGAATTGACTCTGGAACGACCATTGTCTTGGTTTAGGCCGGAGTCTTACAGATTGATCTCTTGAATTCAAAGCACTCCCTTTGCAGTGCATCTGTTTGCAGAATACTTAACACATTCACAATCCTTAATCATTATTGATCTCACACACTTCTTAGCTTCCCTCATACAGATCGACCCATCTCGCAGAATACTTAACACATTCACAATCCTTGATCATTATTGATCTCACACACTTCTTAGCTTCCCTCCTACAGATCGACCCATCTCTCTTGTGACCGAATTGACTCTGGAACGACCATTGTCTTGGTTTAGGCCGGAGTCTTACAGATTGATCTCTTGAATTCAAAGCACTCCCTTTGCAGTGCATCTGTTTGCAAAAGGTTAAAGCAATTTGCTCGGTTCGAGGAGTCTCTTCCGCACGGTCGTCTCTTCACTTCCTAAAAAACCAGTAAATCGTTTTCTCCCATCAACACTTATGACCAGGTCTGTAATTTCATATTTTCTTTCTTCCACTAAATAAACTTAACGACTCCCCTTATTAATAAAAAAAATTGTCCTGCTTGGTTTGCACATTTTCATTCTTCCACTAAAATTAATGTAATTTTTATTATTAAAGCTTTTCAAGTATCCTCCAAGATCCAGCTAACAGATCTTTGAGAGTGGGTGCCATGGAAATTCGTAAACATATATCCTTTAGGTATGTGGGCATGATTGTTAGCCAAAACAATAGAGCACAATCTTAGATCAAACACAAAACAAAAATAAAGCATCAAAATTATCAAAATTAAATGAAAATACAACTCAGATCGCATCAAACAAATGATTATAAAGAAAAATACCGAATTCATTCTACAACAAATCCAAAAAATTAGACTGTTAAAAAATGTTGTTAACGATCTTCACCAATCCATGGTAATAAACCCTAACTTTTAAAATTTGATCAAACCCTAACTTTAATCTTCTTTCCTATAATAAAAATCTTCTTGTTTTCAATCATAATAAAGAAACATATTCGGGACTTCTTTTTCTCCTAGTTCTCTTTTTCAATTCTTCCATAGAAGTAGCTTTAGCTGAAACCGCTTAGAATTCAAGAAGAGGAGAGAAACAAGACTAGGAAGTTGATCGACAAATTCTAGTATTTTGGGTAAAAATGGGCGATACTTTTTTAGTTAATGGGGAAGATGAGGGTATTTTGGGTACTAGATTTGACACGTATATATTTTAGTCACATGTACATTTCTGCTGACTCGACTAACCGGGAATTGGATGGAAAAAATAATGATAGGAGATATCACTAATTTTAAATATCTATGGAAGGTAATGCAAATTAGCGATCTTCAAGGACGAGGAAACTCAAAATCCCCCGTACAAAAGTTACAAAAGTACGAAGCATGGCTTAAAAAATATGAAAAATTTAAATTCAAATATTAAGTTTATGTAGAAAGTGATATGTTTTCATAATATAGGAAATATCAGTTCAACGTCCTTTATTATATACAAATTGGACAAAGTTACCTTCCTTATTTGTTCTCGATAAAACGATGGGTAAAGATTGGGTGAAACCTTATCCGTTGAAAAATATTGGTGATGGATGACACACTAATGGTACAAATGATAATAGATTAATGGAGGCGTGAAAGATGGGAAAGAATTTGGGTTCTTCTAGTCCCAATTGATAAGAAATGATAATTTCTTATTGATAGCTAACATAAACAAGTTCAAAAGAAAGAAAAAAGAAGAAGAAGAAAAAACAAGCTCAAATGTTTATAATTTAAAGAAAATCTAGAATTTCTCCCCCTTGATAATAAATAAAAATAATGTCAGTTTTAACCCTTGTTATTTGTTTGTTGGCTCTATATAAAGTGATAATTGTTCTCCACGTTTTTTGATTGTTATGTTTTCTTTTGGAGAATTGCTAGGTTTAACGAAATATTTGTCTCGAAGAAACCACCGAGTGAAACATGTAGTGGGACCAAATGAAAAACTTTACTATTCCAATGGTAGATCCATTATCCTATCATCGTTGGATTTTTTCGGGTTGTTTTTCAGCACAAATTGCAGTCAGCTTGTACAATTGTTTCTTTCATATTGTAACCAACTTAATTTCACATTAAAATAATCAACCATAACTTCCATAATAATGTTCATTGTACCCTAACGACATAGAATAAGCACTGCCCACTACCACACTGACCACCTGCACTACCACCACCAGAACCACCCATTATCACTACCTTTTCGACCACCATCACTATCGTCACCGACTCCATGCACCATCACTCACAAACACCACCCCGGTCATCCCTAATGTTTATTGATATTATTATTAACAAATTTATTATTTATTTAATGAAATTATATTTATTGAGATAATTATAAGTCATTTACAATGAGAGATTCATAAAATATTTATTATTAGAAATTAACGATATAATAATGATGTAACTAACGATAGCCATTGATTTATGTTCTCCCTAAACAAATCTTGACTGCTCTTTATCTTGCTTAATTTGTCCAAACTTTGTTTTGTATAAAGAAAAAAAAACAAAATAGTAACCATTTTCTTAGTATTTTCTCACTAAATATAATAATAAACTCCTAATAACATGTATTTATAGCTTGCAAAACTTAGAAAGTAAATAAAGAAAATCCTAATAAAATCAAAAACTAATTCTTAAAGCTATTACGCTCTTGAGAAGCAAAATTTCTCACGAGTAAAAAAACCTCCGCAGTTCCTAAACATAATTTCTTAATATAAATCTTAATACTAATAACATACTGATCTTACCAAATAGGAACTGATAAACCAAATAACTATATACTAATTTTTCTATAGTAATCATGTACTCACCATTTCTGCTTTTGCTATTGTGGTGGCATCCATAATCTTGATATGCTTGACCCATATATGGAACAAGTAAGTTAAATATGCTTAAGTGACGTATGGGTCCAACAATATTAACATGGTCTCGAAAGTGTAGTATTTTTATGTGAAAGTGGTTGATATAATCAACAACAATCATGATGTTAGATATCTTGGTTTGGGCATTTAGAATATATCTAAGGACATTACATTAGACTGTAGTTATTCTGAAACATAAAGGGCACTCCTGAAATACAAAACAAGAATAATATTGTATTTGGATCTATAGTTATATCAGTTTGTTAAGATTTGGGCTGTGTTTGAAATAATTGGAGAAAAATCTTACTTCAGTTGCTTCTTTTCCTATTCCTTTTTCTTTACTCTGTATTTAGAGTTCAAATTGTAGATCATAATTGCCTGTATTAAGATTACACAACTATTTTTATACAAAACAACAAGTGTTCTAACGGTCTAATTTGGGTTTAATTTCATTTGCGTATATTATAACGGTCACAAATAATAAATGTGTCTTTCTTAAAGAAAAAAAAATTAACGACATCGCTTGACCTTTTAAAGTTACACATGTGTAGATGGGGAAAACGATTCGCTGTTTTTTACGGAATTGAGGAGATGATCGCGCGGAGGAGACTCCTTGAACCGAGCGAAATGCCTATCCTCATACAGATGGACTGCAAGAAGGGAGTGATTTGAATTCGAGAGATCAATCTGTAGTACTCCGGCCTAAACCAAGACAATGGCAGTTCCAGAGTAAATTCGATCACAAGAGAGGATGGGTCGGTCTGTAGGAGGGAAGCTGGGAAATGTGTGAGATAAATGGTGATCGAAGATTGTAGGTGTGTTGTGTATTCTGAAAATAAGATAAGTTCTGAATGATTGAATTTGCTCTGTTGAGAGTTGGATTGTTAATATCGTATTGTATGTTTGACGTGAGATTATCCTTGTTTCAATCATCATTCAGAGACTTATTTATATTGTTGGAATTGAAAACACCATGATCTCATGAAGTGTGACAGTTGATGGAATCAAAGAATGGGGAAGTGGAAATCGTGTTAAAACCAGTTGCTCAACGTGCGGAGACTTGGTTGATTTTCCATCCACTACTTTGTTAACTCCTTCAACTGATTGCACGACTTGCTCACATTCTCATCGTGTGTATGAACACACGTCTTTGTAGACCGCTTGAGACCAAAACCCTAGTTAATATCCCCCATGTGACACGATTGATGTCTTGTGTGATTGTGGAATCTGCAAGGCGGACGTGTATTTAATTAGTCGATTCTTTGACTTCATGGGACGATGAGTCCTTGTATTGTTGAGTCGAACGTGGTTTGGAAATGTTCTGAGACTCATGAATTGAACGTGTCTGTTGAGACAGACATGATGTGTGAATAAGTTAACGTGAGCAAATATTGCTCATTCGATGAATTGTTGAATATTGATAGTTGAACCAATATTCCTTGGTTTGAGCAAGTATTGCTCATCTGAGCAAATATTGCTCGTTTGATGAATTATGGTAGCATGACCAAATAAAGTATTAAATCAGAATATTGGCAATTGAACCGAGTATGATAAATAAAATGTTGATCACGGGATCAACGTAAAATTATTAGCGTTTGAATGCGGAATCATTAACCTTGGACTCAAAACCCTAATTTGATCAATTGATGATTTATTGATGGTTTATTGAGAATTAACCACAGAAAAGGAGGGACCGGCTACATGGGATTATAGGTCGACCATGTAGTTCCCAGATGCTCGCATGAGCAAATATTAAGATCTCTGAAGACCAGTTAATTTGTTGATGAAAGGATGATTAAATGCTGGTTTAATCATTTATTCAAAAATGCTCGTCCGATCCTTAGATGATAAAACCTAATTAATTATGAAGAGATGTTGGACCGACCAAGGGACCATGAAACCGGCCCTGGGTGTTCACGGGATCAATTGATGATCGTTCCATCAAGTTCCAAGTTGTTTGGAAGAGTTTTGGACCTAATACGTGCAATTGTGCAAATTAGGTCAAATCATGAGAATACGTGGGACCGGCTTCTTGCAAGCCAAAGAGCCAACCTTGGTCGGTCAAGGTAACATGCTCACGTCACCAAAGTGTCCGTATGTTAATTCTGAAAATTTTGATATTTTCTGATGTGCATTTGAGCAATCATTTGAGAAAATATGAAGAAATCAGGGTTTTTGACGAAACCGTTAAAACTTCATGAGATGAAGGAAAAATAATAAAAGTGAGGGAATCATGAAGTGTGGGACCGTCCATGACCAAGGCATGGCTGGCCGGCCAAGGAGCTTGGTCCCACATGTTTTTTCTCAATTTTCATAATATTTTCATGATTTTAGGGAAATATGATAAAACCAAGGAATTTGTTAAAACCAAGGAGTTTTTGTTGAAATCAAGGAGTTTCCATGAGATGAAGGAAACAAAAATATTAATAATAATAAATAAGGGCGTGTGGGACCGGATTAAGCATGGTTGGCCGGCTAGGGCCCGGTCCCGTGAGTTTTCCCTTATTTTATGTATTATTTCATGATTTGAAGGAGTTTTCATAATTTGAAAGAATTTTCATAATTTGAAGGAAATATTATGAAATCAAGGAATTTCATAAAATCAAGGAAATAAAAATAAAAATAATAGAATAAGGGGTTTGTGGGACCGGCCAGCTTGGGCCCGGTCCCACAAGTTTCCTTAATTTTATGTATTTTTGTGTATTTTCCCATAATTTGAAGGAATTTCATAATTTGAAGGAAACATCATGAAATCAAGGAATTTCATGGGATTAAGGAAACATGAAAATATAATAATAATAAAATAGGGCGTGCAGGGCCAGCTAGGGCATGACCGGCTGGCTATGGCCCGGTCCCATGGGTTTCCCTAATTTTATATTATTTTTCATGGGATCAAGGAAATATCATGAGATTAAGGAGTGTTCATAAGATTAGGGAAATAATAATAAAATAATGAGGAACCATGAGGTGTGGGGCCGGACGGGATCAAGGCATGGCCGGTTGGCCAATAATCACGGCCCCACAATATTTTCCCTAATTTTATATTATTTTCCCAGTGTGAAGGAAAACCATGAAACTGAGGAGATCACGGCATGGAAAATAATAAAAGTGAAGGAGATGGGGTTGGATTCCAGGAGGGAAGCAAAGATATAGAATTTGAGCAAGCTTACTGGGGTGGGTTTGGATTCACGGCATCTTTGTTTTTTGGTAAACCATTCCCCTAGCGCCTTGACTATTATTTTATTATTTTCTTTCCTATTTGCATAGGTTCATCGTCTCGTCGTATTTTGAAATACTTGTCTGTTCATCCAGGTGTTTGTTAATGCATTATTTGTCGAATACATTTACACCATTTGGTTGGGGCTTACTCGAAGGTAACTCAGATGCCCGTGTGTTGAATATTTATTACTAACCCATGGAATTCTCACTGGAAGAACCATAAATTGAAGTAACGAAATATTATGAAAATATTGAATATTTTCCAGGATTTGAATCTATTGATTTTGAGAATAATTAATTAATGGCTCTATACTAGTACGAACGTCTAGGAGAGCGTTAATTATTCGGCAATTTGGTAATTTGGGGTGGATGAGGAATGAATTTAAAACTCACAACAAATGCATGCAAGGCGAGCAGATTCGAGAGACGATCTGTGCAAGTCATTGAAACCAAGAAAATATTAGTTCTCAAAACGAAGGATATTTGTTCAAATGAAAGGATTTTCATGAGATCAAGGAAAATAATAAAATATGATAAAATATAGATCGATCACGGCATTGGGGGCCGTGGTTGTATAACCAAGTCGGCAAGCCATTCCCTAGCGCCTTGACTATTATTTTATTATTTTCTTTCCTATTTGCATAGGTTCATCGTATTTTGAAATACTTGTCTGATATGCCTTCAGGTGTTTGTTAATGCATTATTTGTCGAATACATTTACACCATTTGGTTGGGGCTTACTCGAAGGTAACTCAGATGCCCGTGTGTTGAATATTTATTACTAACCCATGGAATTCTGCTGGGAAGAACCATAAATTGAAGTAACGAAATATTATGAAAATATTGAATCACCAGACTGGGTTTTATTCTATTGATTTTGAGAATAATTAATTAATGATCATATACATGAGTGATATGAGCTTGTTGAAGCGTCATATTTCTTTCATATAGTTAGGGAAAACATTGTTACATCCTGAAGACGTTATTGCTCTATACTAGCACGCAAGCTGTCTAGGAGCCGTCTAATCTTTCGATTCTATATAAAAGTAATTACTGAAATTGCTCAGTATTCGTGAGATATGTCGTTGCCTCAGCTGAGAGACTACATATCTATATATACTCTGAGAGACGTATTCTCAGTCAGAGATTCTCATAGCATGATCTTTCATGCTTTCAATAAGAGACATGAGCCTCAATATTCATCTGATTGTTGGATCAGGAATACATATAAGTATGGGTTTACGATTTTAGCCTTTGTCGAAAATCCACCATCTACAACATGGAACACTAATATTGAAGGATGTAATTCTTTTAATATCAGTTAACCTACTTCACTACTTTGTAAATGTCTAATAATTGAGTTGGCAGACACTTGATGATTGTACGGCTTAACCTCAATAAATGAATACCCTTGGGACTTGAAAGAAAATATTCGTTTAGCGAGGTTATTTATTTATCGATAAATGAATATTCTTACTTAGAGAGCATTTTTACTTTTCTTTTTCTTATTAACTACTGTTATTTCTAATACATTATAAAAATGTGACGGACGTCTAATATCTTTTGAATTATCCTAACTAGAATGACACAGTTATGAAATCAATTATAGCCAAAAAACTATTGAGCTCATACTATATGATGAGAATAATCTTGAACGAGATGATAGTAGTATTTTACCAAATGTGTCATCAAAAGATATCTTTCAAGCAGTAGTCGTCATAAAAAGTTACTTGTTGCAGAACAAGCAAAATTTTCTAGAAGTTATGCATGCTTTACAAAAAAATTAAGAATGTGATACATTTTACTTTAAATGGAGGAGGAAAACCAATGAAAAACAATCAACTTTAAATGCATTTTCCGAGGAAAAATGACTTCTTATACTAACATTGTTGATTGGATGAAATATTTTGGTCTATGAACGTATATTTTTTGTATAGAATTTAGTGATTATTCATTTACGTATCCACGGGGCTTTTATGGACTAAACGAATTATATTCGCCAATGCATTTAGCGAGGTTATTTATTTAGTCTCTTTGCGGGACTAGAGAAATTATTCATTTGGTGAAGTTATTCGTTTATCGAACATTCATTTATCAAGGTTAAACTATACCAAGAAGTCTAGGGCTCGGATCCCACTTGCACCGAGGTAAGGGATTTTTCTTTCATTGGCTATCTAAAAATAAAAAAATTGTACTTCAATATGTTTGTAAATGACCAGTCAACGTAAAAGTTCAGAGACCCAAAACCATCAACGAACAAATTGACGACTCAAATATCCAATGCTAAGATTTTTGGGACCCAGATATAAAATATATTTTTATAAAAATAAAAATGTCGAGTTGTTTTAGATAGATATTATATGCTATTAAATAGAACACCTTCTAGTTAAAGTTGGAGATTTTGCTCCAGTTTTACACTACTTTCATGTGTGCATAAAAAGATTGGATAAATAAATACAGGCGCATAAGCGTAATTAATGTAATTCAGATTTGTTTTTGTCTTTTTTCCGGTTTGCCCCGTGCTTTAAATTTTCAATAAAAGTTTGGGATGTTTTAATTAATCTAGTTTTATCCATTTTTTTTTCGTGGTTATTTTGTCTGGTTTAAAATTTAAATCAAAACTAACTTTTGATCTTTAATTTCAAACAAATTGAACATAAATGGTTAACCTTTTCCTTGACTTTTGTTTCGTGTACTAATTGATATGGCTTGTGGTGTTTTGAGAATGAGAACTTGTATCTTTTCTATTCCATACAAATGCATGTCTTCTTATTGTTACTGAAGAAGCATGTCTTTATATTTATAAAAGTCGTAGTCTTACAATGATTTAAACACAATTCTCTTCTTCTTCTTTTCTCAAAAGCGTGTCTATGTTGTTGGTATATTTAGCAAGAAAAGAGTGGTGTCCTTGTTCTCTATCTGGTACAGAACTAAAGTACTATACAAAGAGGCTGAGATGTGGTATCTTGAGAGTTGTGTTATCAAAATCTGCTGCAACTGATTTACTTCTGTAGAGGCGCGAAAAACTTTAAAGAGAGTAACTTTGTCCGCACCTCAACCCAGATTTCCTTGTTGTAATTTTCATCGGCCTTGGTTGTTTGCATATTATTTTACTAACGAAGGTGTACATGAATAATTGTGGGAGCAAATTTATAATTTATTCCTCATATTGTCCATATCTCATTTTCTGTTAAAAATATAAACAATTGTAAGGGCATTAAGTAATTTGGCTATGTGGTCATATTTAAAGTCTTGTTGTGATGTCATATTAACTTTATATACCATCAACATTCGACTCTATAATTTTAATTCGATTTTTGTTTTACTTTAACAATATAATTATGGGATGAAAACATGATTTGGATTACAAATTAAATAAATATGGTTTTTCCTGTCTATTTTATTCTCTTCCCGATGCATGTTAATGCTCGCATTCCTAAATTAAAAAAAAAAATATATTTTTTGGTTCCATGTAAAATTTTCTTTTGTTGGTATTTTTTATTTGAAAAAAATAATGGTCTTTGGTTGGTATTTAACATGATGAACGAAGAGAGCAAAACATTAACAAACACTGTACCTAAAAGTTTGGATTTAGTCAAATAGGGGTTGTATGCAGTGGAAGCCTCTATTAATTAATGGGGAATTTTTTTTCTAGCCCAATTTTTTTTTTTTAACATTAAACACCCGTCATTAAAAATCAATATATAAGGAACCCATAGTTATCTACAATAGTACTTAGATTACAAAATGAACCTCTTACCCTACCAAAATTAATTATATTTATTAAAAAAAAAGCATAAAACGGTTACGGAAATAAATGGTGATAATCCCTAAATTAACTCATTTGACTAAAACAACTCCCGTTTTTAGGTTAATCTCTAAATTAACTCCTTTAACCTTCCAGTAATAACTCTCATTTGACTTCCCTACAATAACTCCTACAACTAACTCGTCTGACCTTGCTAAAATATTTCACTTCCTTATTTACCATGACTAACTACCACTAATGAAAATTTTAACTTTCACCAATAAATGAAAATTTCAATTTTCACTCGTAATAACATGAGGTGAAAATTATATCTTTCACCAATAAGTGAAAATTTCAATTTTCACCCATAATAACATGAGGTGAAAATTATAATTTTCAATGAAAATTCTTATTTCTAGCCGTTATAATTGTCAAAGTATTTGTTGATAATTGCAACTCGAGCCTCTAGTGGTAATTGCAATTTGCAATTTTCACCCGTTATAAGTTGGAAAATTCAAATTTTCACATATAATTCTGAGTCGCGATCACAATTCACTAAAAATGGCAATTATCACTTCATAAAAATGGCAATTATCATGTTCACTTTCTAGACAAACCCAAAAAAGATAAATGAAGACATAGAAATCAAATGAAACTTTCTTAAAAAAGAACGGATGTTTTAGGATATGGCGATTGTGATGCTTAGTTAGAGATCCATTCCAAGTTTCCACTAGAAAAAATAATACAATATCTTCTTCGATTATATAAAAAAATCAATCATTTAACCTGATTTCAAAAACTTTGTTTGTCATTATTTCGCTACATTATTTGTATAATGAAATGAGGAACAAAACTTAGGAACAACATGGATATATACATGGAAATCCTTAACATACTTTCTCTGTATACATACTCGATTAGATTTTTAGGAACAACATGGATATAGAAATTCATACAAGAAAAATGAAGCGGAGAAAAGGAGTTGTTGAGGAAGGAGACTTAGGCAGTGAAACATTGAAAGACTTTAATTGGGAGAGAGTTAGACGGGAGTTTAATCAGGGGATGTTGAGACTAAAATTCAACTTCCCTCAAATAACACCCATAAAAACCGCTTACATTGACCATACTCTAAATCAACGAATTTTTAATTAAATTATTCTATTTAAGAAGTCGTAATTTGTAAAGGGTAATTTAGTCTCACGTAAGATATGAAAACTTAAATTCAATCTAAAACTAGTAATCTCGACCGTACATCTTGTATATTGGGCTACAAATATATACTATCTTATTTGTGGGTTTCTAAAAGAGAGAGGAACCAAACATGGGTTCCTCAGAAATTTCCACATTAATTAATTGATTGAAAGACCGTTGATGTTGGAGATTACACGGTCATGGCGATTTTATCTCATCTCTTACAGTTTTATTTTCTAACGAAAAAAACCCAAAAACAAATGTTCTATTCTCTCCATTTCTAACTCTATGTTTTGATTTCTTTTGTCTCTTCATACTAACTCAGCTGATGATAGGGAGATCGTAAAGGGATCTCCCAACAACCACCAAGCACAATTATTGAAACATAATAATAATAATATGGCTTGGAAAACTTGTTTTTCTGTAATTCTATTCTTTGCTCTGACGGAATTGGCCACCTCAAATTTCATTTCAGGTGATTATGTTGATTTGATTTTTCAAGTTTCTACTTGTTTATGCCAATGCCATTCAAAACATGGATTAAATTCGAGCAAATATGTGATACGGGATGGGAACACAGATCAAAATAATAGGAAAATATACATTTTCTGGCATCTCTCGATAAATTTCAGCTGGAATACGTATACCAAATAATAATAATTTGTTATAACTTGATAACTGCAGGTGATGTCTTTGATGCGTCGTATGGATCCACGGGCCGTACACTCCTCCAGGCAAAAAAGGGTAATTTTTCTTTGGGTTGTCGTTTTAAACTATGAAGAAAATTATTCCATCGCATTATCTAACATGTATGTCCTATTCTCAATTTAACTTTTTTTTGTCTAAATAAGAATGAAAGATCATTGTCTAAGCAACTGGTTTAAATTGAACAACACTTATACTTAAATATATGATATTTATCTTGTAATTAATTTCTATGATACACGACAGGCTGCTCAGTGGATTTCGAAAACATGAACTACACAATCATAACGAGCCAATGCAAAGGACCTCAATACCCTGCTAAGCAATGTTGTGCTGCCTTATTAGAATTTATGTGTCCATTTGCAGATCAAATTAATGACTTGAACAGCGATTGTGCAACCACAGCTTTCAGCTACATAAATTTGTATGGAAAGTACCCACCTGGCTTGTTTGCAAATGAATGTCATGGAGGTAAAGATGGTCTTGATTGTCCTGACTCACCTCCACCAGGAAAATCTTCATCTAATATCAACTTATCTCGTAGAAAAACAAATATTGCAGCTTCCTTTGTCACAACTGTCTTCTCCCTCGTACTAGTATTTTTCTAATAATATAATTATTATCGTGAAAATTCTTTAAAATGGATTCGGCAGTCAGCTCGTACATTTGCCGGTTTTGATGATGATCAAGATCCATTTTATAATCGATTGGTATGAATATTTACGTTCTTAATCATATACACAATTTTCAATTTGGAAATGTATACATATTTATATTCCGGATTTTTTTTCTTTTTCTTTCTTTTAGTTATGTTTTCTTTTTCTTATTGGTTTAGTTTTTCTCACTATCCATGAATATCTGTAATTTATATCTCGACATCTTGCTATTGGAAATGTAAATGGTTTCACTTTTTTTTATGGATAAAGAATCCGGTGTTTTGTTTCAAACGCAGATTATTGATATTGATTATCCAATAATTTTACCATAACATCGGCAATGCATATGATTCTTTTTTTTTTTTTTTTTGCATTTGATGCTTAAATGTCATTTGGAAGTCCGAGTTATTTTAGTTTACTTGTCGTTCATCAATTGTAAGGCAGGTCGCTCGGTTGTTATTATTGGGTGCTTGGGAGGCGTTATTTTACCCATTCAGGAAAACTTTATCCACCGACTGCATAATGTTGTGTTCTGTCGGTAATGCAATAGCACAGATGTTGGGATGAATACCTCTCTCCCCTTGTCCTTCCATACTTAGTTGTGCTTCACTGTTGTGTTCTGTCGAATGACACACCTACGGCCTAAAAAAAGATTTTGACCGGAGGCAAATTAGTTATTGTAAAAAATACAGTATTATTTAGTTATTGTAAAAGGGGATTAATAATTAGATATATTAAATGGCAGTGCAGTTAATATTAACTAACCGTAAGAAATACTCGTAAGTAATAAATACTGATAACGGGAATACAACTCTCACTAAAAACGCGTCCTTTTCGGTGTCATTTCTTGGCCTTACGCGTTGCCACCTGTTCTCCCAGCGTTTACTTTCCACATACATAAATCGCAAAATTAGAAAAAAGAAAGAAAACCAAGTCTTTTTTTTTTTAAATCTTATTTCTCTCAGCTGAAAGGGAGATTGAAAAGGATCTATTTCGTTCAAGGAAATGGCTTGGAATCATTGCTTGTTGGTTATATTCATCTTCGTTTTTACGGGATTAGCCACTTCAAGCTTCATCTCAGGTGAGATTTTGTGTCCAAATTCGTCAGACTTTACAGAATTTGATTCCTGGAATATCTGTCTGTTATTAATTGTTTTTCTTTTAATCTGACGAATTTCGCAGATGATATCTTTGAATCGCATGGATCCAATGGACGAACCCTCCTCCAAGCAAAAACAGGTATTCTTTTTGTTATTTATTGGGTCATTTGTTTTCGTTTTGCAAATTCTGGTCGAAGATGTAGTGCTTTCTCCATATGTGAAATGAAATTTAGGTTTAAATAGATTCACTAGATTGATAAATGCACTTAATTTTTGGAAATGGAGAATTAAACGAGATGTTGATAGTTCGCTTAAAATGTTCATTTTTATTTTTTTCTTAATGAAGAGAGAATAGGTTCTGCAGGGGAACATTAGGGCTCGTAGAGATTCAACAGAGTCAATGATTGCTTGACTTGAAATTGAACAGAAACCGAATGATAATTTATTTGCCGTTGGCAGTCACAAAAAGAAACTGAATGATGGATATGGTGACTGTGGATGAAATTAAAATGCAAACTACTTGCAGTTCTTGAACAAACTAAATCATTTTAAAACCATATCGTTTTAGTAAGATTTTTTAGACTCTAGAAGCATGGTTTGTCCATTTCGTTGGCTAGTTTAATGCAATTTGCACCGGCCGGGCTTAGTTGGTGTTGTTGAATGGCAGGTAAGCTTCAACCATGACTGTTTCTTATTTAAAATTGACTTTTTGCATATAATTATGTACTTCATATAGAGTTAAAAGTCAAAAGGTGTAGTGTTATGCATATATGTATTTTCGACAACAAAAGCAAAAGTACTTGTCAAAGCATGTCAGTGTGTTCATTTGTAGAAGTTTTAGAAAGTATATAATAAATTATGGGTATCGAGACGGATCATCGATTAACAAAATCAATCAAGCATAATTAAAGAAGACAAAAGAATTAAAGTGGTTCGGCACTAACGCCTACATCCACTGACAGTACCCCGTAGGGTGAATTAGATTATTGATCTCCAGAGATTGATCATTCTGGGATAGTTACATTTGCTTTGGTTCTTCCTATTTATAGATGATAGGAATAAAGAAGATAAAGAAACTATATCTCTGACTATGTAAAACTAGTCTATCTAGAATAGAGGATTTACAACTGCTTGATCCTATTATCTAGTAGGAGACTTGACTTCACTTTTCTTGATTGGAGTCCACGGCATCTTGGTGTGTCTACATTTCACTAGCACCATCACATGGTAACATGTACGTAAGATATTCCAACACCCCCCTCAAGTTGGACACGGAGAGAATCGAAGTGTTCAACTTGAACAATTTTTTGAAATGAATCCTGTAACATAACTCTTGGAAGAATCTTGTAATACGAACTTCAATTATGAACCGTGGGCACTTGATCTTTAATCACATCCACTTGAACAAAAATTATAACAGAGCAGCAAAATGACCTTCTCAACAGCAGCATGTAGTCTTCATTGTCTGAGGGGCTTAGTTGAGTGCTTCGTTTCTTGATAACCAAGGCAAGGCATGATAGATGCAACAATGAATGATGGTCGTTTATGATATTTTTTATTTTTTTTTTCAAGTGAAAACAAATTTCAAAAATAAGACTGAAATGATAGCATTGATAGCTCCAGTCTAATATCTCTAGTATAGACAAATCAAACTGAGTGAAACAAGGAAGTTTGATTCTTGTTATCATAGCATTGTTAGCATTGTAGTCTAGCACTTGTAGACGATATTTAAGGAGATAAAACTGAACATGGAAATACGTTCAGAAATTTTGAGATCCGATATATGGAATGATATATACGGTAAAGAATGGATATCCGAAAATATTTTTGGATATCAAACAAAATATTCGGAATAAAGATAAAGATGGAAAATATGAAAACCATTTCCAAAAAATAAATCAATTGCCAGATTTTGGCAAGAAATTCGAAGATGGAGATATATTCGGGATTGAATTCTTCTTGGCAAAGAAAAACCAAGGAAAAATAAAATACATTACAGGGGATGTATACTTGATCATCCACAATGTGCTTGATTGAAATACCCATAATTACCATAAAAGCTGTAAGGTATAGAGTATTAATTGATATTAAGAGAAATGTTTTGCCGTGAACAATGGCAAAATATTGATTAGAAGATATCATGTGCACTGTATCGACATGACATACCGAAAGAATAGATTAGCCCGTAGATTATGGGTTTGAACTATCGAATGAAACCATATAGATTGGAGAATCCAACTGTGTACGTGAAAAATATTAGGTCTTAATAATGCAAAACCTCAGTGAGATAAACTTGTTAAAAGCGATAACAAGATATCTGGAAAATGGAATACTCTTTAGAAATCATTGAGTTTCCATGAATCTTGGTGACAAGAGCAGGAAAAGAAATAAAAAATAAAAAATCTCTTGTGATCCAGGACAACGATAGAAACATTTGTCTTGAAACACAAATAAACAACACGATCTTCCCGATTTAAGGGGTATGCTAGCGATAAACCAAAGAAATGTGTTCTGAGCCTGAAATATGAAACAGGTCTCTGACGTGAACAAAATATCCACAGAGATTTTCCAGTAAAATCGGGAAAAAAAAAAAAAAAAGGAAATTGAGAACTCTGATAAACTGAGCTAAGAGTCATCAATAGAGAAAAAAAAAGACTACTGTTCACCATCACAAAATCGTACTGATGAAAAGCAATACTAATACAAATTTTAGAAAGCGGAAGCGATTCGAGCGGATCTCCCCGCTCTGATACCATGTTAGAATACGGGCATCCAACTCAAAACCAATTGGCAATGAGTGGAGAGGCCCTAAGAATTATAAACCGCAGGATCTTAGATAACCCACACAATGTGGGACTAATAATCTCAACACGCCCCCTCACGTGTAGCCTCGTTGGGTCTAACACGTGGACAATAAATCGGGTGACGCGGAGTAAAGGTGCGGTCAATGACTCGTCGCAAATAGCCTGCCCTGATACCATAATAAATTATGGGTATCGAGACGGATCATCGATTAACAAAATCAATCAAGCATAATTAAAGAAGACAAAAGAATTAAAGTGGTTCGGCACTAACGCCTACATCCACTGACAGAACCCCGTAGGGTGAATTAGATTATTGATCTCCAGAGATTGATCATTCTGGGATAGTTACATTTGCTTTGGTTCTTCCTATTTATAGATGATAGGAATAAAGAAGATAAAGAAACTATATCTCTGACTATGTAAAACTAGTCTATCTAGAATAGAGGATTTACAACTGCTTGATCCTATTATCTAGTAGGAGACTTGACTTCACTTTTCTTGATTGGAGTCCACGGCATCTTGGTGTGTCTACATTTCACTAGCACCATCACATGGTAACATGTACGTAAGATATTCCAACAGTATACCATGAAAGAAGGTAGGTTAGTCATATGTAAACTCAAATAGAAGATTATAGAAGATTTGATGGACAGGAATCTGAGATCCTTGCTCATTATCAGACAATCACTTATTCACAAACCTCGTGTGGGGCTAATAGTCATAGATTTTGAATGAATCATTATCTCGGTGATGGAACGAAAATTTAATTAGTCCCAAGTGCCCCTTCTTGTTTAGTTTAGACTTCCAAGATCCCCAGAATAAATAGAGGAAGATTGAAGAGATAGAAGTTTACAGTTCTCATAATTATTATTTGCTCAAGTTAAAGAGGAGATAGGAAACCTCTGATTATGTATGAACCCAACGAATAACCCTATTATTAGTAAGGCTAGATTTTTCTGCCTTAATAATAATATACTCCCTCCGTCCCACTATTAAGTGACCTAGTTCAAGTTTGCACAATTTTTAAGGCAAGCAAGGGGAAAAGTATTTTTAAGCACTTTTTACATTTATACCCTTATGGATAATAAATAGTGAAATTTTGAAATGATTTATCTCTCAAACTACACCACGGATGTTCGCAAACTTCGTACCATTGAAAAGCATTTTAAAACACCTACGTAATGAATATAAACATGACTATCAAATTATGCATATTTCTTATATTTCTTATATTTCTTATAATCAATTAAAAGGATAATTTTAGGAATATCTCCTTGTTTAGTGATATAGGTCACTTAATGGTGGGACAAAATCTAAAAGTTACTAGGTCACTTATTAGTGGGACGGAGGGAGTAGTATTGAGTTATCTGAAACATAGTGTGAGAATTCATTTCTCTTCTCTTTACACCTGGCGGTGCTGTTCCAAACAGGAGCATAAAGCTTATTCCTTATAGGATGTAGCTATACACATTTTGGCTCGTATTTATTGGAAATTCAGAAATCCCACGAGGAGACCTTGATATATTTAAGAGTAGTCAGGCAACCTACATGGTAAAGGATTCCTGATTCAAACCTAATGATATGAGCAGCTTAAACTAAACTAATTATCTGAAATCAATTTATTATGTCTAGAGCCAAGATTCCAAGCATAATCCATTTGAGCAGGCATATTATATTATATAACAAATGGTCATGTTTTATATTACTCGGGTTGTAATTTGTGTAGCTCATACAGAATGTCATTTAACTTTTGTCCATTATCAACTGCAGGTTGCGCAGTGAACTTTGAATTCCAGAACTATACAATTATCACTAGCCAGTGCAAAGGACCACAATACCCACCTAAACTCTGTTGTGGCGCCTTCAAAGAATTTGCTTGCCCCTTCGCAGATGATATAAATGACTTAACTAATGACTGTGCAACAACTATGTTCAGCTACATAAATCTCTATGGTAAATATCCACCTGGCTTGTTCGCAAGCGAATGTCGGGAAGAAAAGCAAGGGCTGGCATGTCCCGACGGTCCCCCAGGCACTTCCAGCAAAGGCTCGGTCCCTCGGCCTTTCTCTTTTCCACTTGTTCTTATTCTAACAGTTGGTGCTCTACTAGTGTTTTGCCAATTATGATCCATCGGTGTATTTATAAGTGTATTCTAAATTTGCCCAACTCTCATTCAAAAACGGGGTTGTTATTTTTTTTTCCAGGGAGATCCATTTTCACGGCAGTGGTGTATCTTATTGTAACAGAAAAGGTTTCCTCACTTGTCTAATATTCTTTAAATGACCATATTAAATTATAGTATATTAATTAATATTTTTACGTGTGTTTGTAATTGCATTGTTTGTCAAGTTTAGTTACCATTTTCACCTCTCCTCTCTTAGTCTTACAAACTCGATCATGGAGTACTCTCTTTCCGAGCCTCATGGTGAAATTCTGAAGGGCCAGAAATTATCGAATTGCAATCTTCGCTCATCAATAAAAAGGGTTTGAATTATCTTTTCGTCTATAGATCTTCCCGTCAATTTTTAAAAATAAAATAAATCTACTTGTAAAATTTTCAAAACCTTTTTTCACTAGTTTTTTCTCCTTCTCTGCTTATTTTTCATTTGATAGGTAACACAAATAGTTTGTTTAGAAATGAGATTCTAATCAATTAAGGTAAAACTAGAACTCATACAAAACTTTAAAATAACTGAAACAAAAGAAATTTCATATACATATCCATAATAAGAGTAGAATTTTTTTTCTTCTTGTTTTGCTTGGTTTTCTTCGTTTAGTTGTCGCTGCTGCACTCTGGCCATTCAACGAACATGGTAAAACCGTTTGAGCTGACGCTACATGCCTCCATGATTATTTCAGTAAACTCATCCCCTGTTTCGGTTTCTTGAAATGTTAAGAAATGATGCATATGATGATTGCGGTACTCATAAACTATTTCATACAGTAAAATTATGGCCATCTTTATTCCTTTTTTCTGTGATTGAATATGTGTAATGTGGGTGTTCTGTCTCTTGATTTTTGCTTGGAAATAAGCCTTATTTATATTGGATTTCTTTGGAAGCACATTTGATGTATTATCTGCATCTTCCACTCTAAAGTCATCTGTATCTTAAACCTTTCGTCTTCTATCCCCATTACTAAATGTGGCTTGTGTCATGTCCCTTATTGGCTGCCCTTAGTATTTTGTGGGTGTTTTTTGTGCTTTCCAATCATTAGAGATTAGTCTCTTATCTTGCTCCTTAAGTAGCTTTTATTGTTAATCATTAGATTAATATCTCCACACGTGTTAGGCTGTGGTTGATTAGGGTTGGCCAGTAGGGTTTTTACTCAGTATTTAAGACAACAATGTATCAGTGGAAAGAACATTGAATGAGAAATTGAATCTGAGGCTGCACTCAGTTGAGTGTAGAGGTTACTAAGCTCTCTGTATCTCCCAGTTACTCTACCTTCTTCGTCCCGTGTTGTCAAGATCAAGCTCGTGCTTGACATTTGGTATCAGCCAGTACGATTCTGCGATCCTTACACAATGACTGGTCCTCTAACTATTAAAGATGTGGATGCAAAAACAGTAGAACTGACAACAATGCTTCACAAACTCACGGATCTACATATTCAGGAATCTACAGCTCGTATCGAAGCAGCAAAGGTACAACAGGAAGCTTTGAACACATTGATTGCCTTGTCACAGGAATCAAAACTTCAATTTAATAATCTATTCACTCACATATCCCAGCAATGGAACATAAACATTTAGATAAGGATGTGGTAAGTGTTTCAGGTCATGTGGTTCAAAATTCAGCTAATAATTCAACCGAGCCAAGTGCGGATGATAAAGGAAAAAAGCTTGCTTTCCTTAAAAGATTGGAGGCTATAAGGGAAAATCGTGAGTCTGAAAACATTATCACAAAAGAAGAACTTGAGGAAGTATTTAATATTAAGAATGATGATGTGCGTACCAATTTCATTAGAAATCCAGATTATCGAAGGGATTATTTCAAGGAAAAGAGGGAGGTTATGGAAAGAGTTACAACAGAGAAAAAGCTTCTATCTCCTATAAAGCTTGTTCCTGGTGGTAATTATGCTTCTGATGAAGATGATTATGGTTATGATGATGCTTATGAAGAGGATTATAATGAGCCTTATGGAGACCCTGATTTGAGTCAAATGATTGCTGGTCTTATTCCCAAGAAGAAGAATTTTAGAGTCGGAAACAAAGGGCGCAAACGTTTTTAAATGTTCGTAGCTTTCTTCTTTCTGTTATTTATTTGTGTTTAGAAGCTTATTTTACGAGCTTTTAGTGCTATTTTTGTTCCCCTTTGGTTTATGGGGGTGGGGAGGCCTCGAGCCTCCCATTTTGTAATTCTTGTAATTACGTTTTTTTGCTTTAATAAACCATTTTGACCTAGCAAAAAATAAAAATAAAAATAAAATCCAAAGTTCTTCCAACCCCACCCTCCCATGAAACCACACCTTTTTCAGGCAATCCTTTTGAATCTCAGCCTGAGAATCAAGCCAGTACAAGTAACAACTCCTTCCTCAAAACCCCTGAAATTTATTTTCCAAAATTCAGTGGCGACAATCCTAGGGCTTGGATCCGTAAAAGTGAAAGATTCTTTCAACTCAAAGCTGAATCAGAACATCAGAAGCTCGAATTTGCTGCTATTCACTTAGAGGGTAAGGCTGACTCTTGGTTTCAAGATTTCCAGGCTGGTAAACCTACTATCTCTTGGCATGAATTTTCTTCTTCTATTTGTGAGAGATTTGAATATCTAGCTAGTGAAAATTTTGTTGGATGTTTTAACAAACTTTCTCAAATAACTTATGTGGATGATTATTTTGAAAAATTTGAACCTCTTAAAGCTTTAATGCTTCTCCACAATCCAACACTTAAGGAGGATTATTTTGTCATGAGTTTCATGAGTGGATTGAAAGAGCATATTCGCCATCCCGTGGAAATGCATAAACCTGCATCACTCTCCCAAGCTTTTTATTTAGCACGATTATAGGAAAGTGCTATGGCTTACCAATACCAACAACAACCAAAGCATCAATCCTTTAAACCACCTACAACCACTTCTCATTTTCATAAATTTTCACCACAACTACTAAAACACCTATTATACCCTCAATTCCCACTCCAACTACTTCCACTCCATCCCCACCACCACATATCCTGCCCACCAAATCTTTATATGTTACACCACCTATTAGCCGCCTCTCAAGAGAACAACATTACAGGAGAAGGGCTCAAGGACTATTTTATAACTGTGATGACAAATACACTCCTGGTCATAAATGCAAACCACGACAACTGTTTATAGTCATTACTGAAGAGACATTTGAGGAATGTCTACCACAACAACCAATCTTTGACAATGCAGATGCATTAATTGAGTCCAATATGGAGTTTTGTTTACATGCTCTCATGAGTGCAGACACTATTCGCATTCCAGGATTTATCAAGAAGCAGGCAGTCACCATTTTGGTGGACACAGGAAACACTCATAGCTTCATTGACTCAGCTTTGGTCACCCAGTTAGCCTGTGAAGTACAAAATACAGCTAAGATGCTTGTTACAGTAGTAAATGGTGAAAGAACTACTAGCACTAGTGTGTGCCACAACCTCAAATACCAAATGCAAAGCCAAGATTTTACTTAGGATTTCAGATTACTTCCATTGGGAGGGTGTGACTTAGTCTTGGGAGCTGATTGGCTGAGTACCTTGTGGGATGTCACATTCAATCTAGTTAAGCTCTCTATTGCCTTCATTCATAATGGTCAACCCATACTTCTACAGGGTACTACCACTAAGTCCTCACTCATGATGATGAGCGACAGTGCAATGAAAATTTTTCTCAAGAAGAACACACCTGCATTAGTGGGTCAATTCTTTCATATTTCAGCTACCCCTGACCATTCTGTCATACCTCCTCAAATTCAATACCTTATTGAGGAATTTCAAGATGTTTTTTCTGAGCCAACCAACCTGCTACCACCAAGAAGTTTGGACCATAAAATCCAACTTAAACTCAATGCTCAACCAGTCTCATTAAGACCATATAAATGTACTTGCATTCATAAGTCAGTGGTAGAGAACTTGGTACAAGAAATGCTTCAAGAAGGTATCATTCAAGATAGCCAGAGTCATTTTGCTTCTCCTATACTTCTTGTCAAGAAAAAGGATAATACTTGGAGGTTTTGTGTAGACTATAGGAAGCTCAATGACATCAAAATTAAATATAAGTTTCTTATTCCCATTATTGATGAGTTACTAGATGAATTACATGGTGCCATTATCTTCACTAAGTTGGATTTAAGGTCTGGTTATTATCAAATCAGGGTACATGTCCCAGACATCCATAAAACTGCAATTAGGACTCACCATGGTCACTATGAATTTAAAGTAATGTCTTTTGGCTTAACCAATGCCCCCAACTACTTTTCAAGCATTGATGAACTCTGTGTTTGGTCCATATCTTAGAAAATTTGTCCTTGTTTTCTTTGATGACATCTTAATTTACAGTTCTAGCCTCACAGAACATGTTCAACACCTCTTCTTAGTTCTTGCATTGCTTAGAAAACACCAACTATTTGCAAAATATTCTAAATGCACCTTTGCTAAATCATCATTACATTATTTATGTCACATCATTACTGCTCAAGGAGTCACAGCTGACCCTGAGAAACTTCAGTGCATGCAAGACTGGCCAATTCCAACCAACTTGAAGCAATTAAGGGGATTTCTTGGCCTTACTGGTTATTACAGGAAATTTATTAGAGGGTGTGGCACAATTTGCAAGCCTCTCACTGACCTGTTAAAGAAGAATGCATTCAATTGGTCTTCATCAGCATTGGATGCATTTAATAACCTCAAGGATGCAATGTGCACTACACCAGTCCTAGCCTTGCCTGATTTTTCAAAACCCTTTGTGGTTGAATCAGATGCATGTACTCATGGTGTTGGAGCTGTTCTCATGCAAGAAGGCAAGCCCATAACATTTTTTAGTAAGCCCTAGGGGCCCAAGAATATGGGATTATCTACCTATGAGAAGAATTACTAGATGTGGTCATGGCAGTCACTAGGTAGAGACATTACCTTTTGGGTCATCACTTCTTCATCAACACTGATCAGCAGAGCTTTAAATATTTCTTAGATCAAAAGATCACTACTGTGTTGCAGCAAAGATGGTTAATGAAGCTCTTGGTCTTTGATTACACCATCCAATACAAAAAAGGATGTGACGATAAGGCTGCAGATGCACTATCAAGACTTCATCCTGATGTTACCTCAGCTACCTGCAGTTCTTTAGCACTCTCCACTCCTACTTTGGAGCAAGAGGTTATTCAAAGTTATGAGCAAGACCAGTTGGTTACTACCCTTCTACCTCAGCTATTACTTCAATCAAGTTCTGTGCCCAACTATTCTTATATTGAGGGCATTATTAGGTACAATGGGAGAATCTACGTGGGAGAGTCCCATAATTTAAGAAAGAAACTGCTAAAGTTTATCCACTCCTCTGTAGTGGGTGGTCACTCAGGAGTACAAGGTAGCTACCAAAGGGCAAAAAGATACTTTTATTGGAAGGGCTTGAAAAAAGACATTACACTCTTTGTCAGCCATTGTGATACTTGTCAAATGAATAAAGTGGAACATACACCACCTGCAGGCCTCTTCCAACCATTACCCATTCCTTCTCAAGCTTGGCAGCATATATCTATGGACTTTATTGAAGGCCTTCCAAAATCAAACATGAAGGATGTTATAATGGTCATATTTGATAGGCTTACCAAATGTGCACACTTCATTGCATTAACACATCCTTATATTGTTATTACTGTGGCTCAGGAATTCTTACACCATGTGTTTAAACTGCATCGCTTACCAGCTTCCATTGTCTCTGATAGAGACAAGGTATTCACAAGCACCTTATGGCAAGAGCTATTCAGATCATTGGGTACAAGGTTAAGTATCAGCACTGCTTACCATCCACAAACTGATGGTTAAATAGAGAGATTGAACTCTTGCTTAGAGAGTTACCTGAGATGCATGACAGGGCACAAGCCAAAGCATTGGAGCAGGTGGCTCTCACTTGTTGAATAGTGGTACAACACCAATTACCACTCCAGCCTGCAGATGCCTCCTTTTACTACCTTATATGGCTATGCACCCCCACACATGGCCTTTCCTGTGGAGGTCACTTCTTCAGTAGCTGCCGTTAAAGATTATATCAAGGATAGGGATGATATGCTTGACATCCTCAAGGAATCTCTTCATAAGTCACAGGAAAGAATGAAGTTTTTTTTTATAAGCACAAAACTGATAGATCATTTGAGGTTGATGATCTAGTTTTCCTTAAGCTGCAACCTTACAGGCAATCTTCCTTGGCCTTGAGGAAAAATTTCAAACTTTCAGCTTGATACTATGGTCCTTTCAAGGTGCTAAAAAAGATTGGACAAGTTGCTTACAGGTTAGATCTTCCCCCTCAGTCAAAAATTCATCAAGTGTTTCATGTGTCCAAACTAAAGAAGAAGATTGGACTAGCTGCTTCTATTCTACCTGAACTGCCTCTAACTGATGAAGATGGAGATATTGTGTTGAAACCAATTGCTGCTCTGGATTTTTGTTAAGGCCAGATGGTACCACAAGTCTTGATTCAATGGTCTCATACAACACCCGCTGATGCCACTTGGGAAGATGTTACCAATGTCTCGACTCATTTTCCAAAGTTTAATCTTTGGGGAAAAAGATTATCTTAAGAATGGGGTATTTGTCATGTACCTTATTGGCTGCCCTTAGTATTTTGTGGGTGTTTTTTGTGCTTTCCAATCATTAGAGATTAGTCTCTTATCTTGATCCTTAAGTAGCTTTTATTGTTAATCATTAGATTAATATCTCCACACGTGTTAGGTTGTGGTTGATTAGGGTTAGCCAGTAGGGTTTTTACTCTCAGTATTTAAGACAACAATGTATCAGTGGAAAGGACATTGAATGAGAAATTGAATCTGAGGCTGCGCTCAGTTGAGTGTAGAGGTTACTAAGCTCTCTGTATCTCCCTGTTACTCTATCTTCTTCATCCTGTGTTGTCAAGATCAAGCTCGTGCTTGACAGCTTGTAAAACATTGGTAAATGCTAGTTTGTTTTATTTACATGTACCATCTTTAGTTGAGGATATAAATAACTCTCTGTCTGATCCTCTTCATTCTTGAATGAATGGGCAGTTTTTATCCGGTAACAATGAACTTTCTGATGACAATTTATTTTCTGCTTAAGGAAGGTATTGGGGAATGAGATCTCTAAACGGTCATATTCTTATAAAATAATATTTAAAAAAAAATTGAATTTGAATTTCTAAGGATTTTGGGTTCTTAGGTGGGAGTAGAACTTCTTTGACACTAATCATCCTAATTCCACCTCCCCACTGTCTGGGTGGTAAAAGTAAATTTTTCTTCTCGGACTTTAAATTGACACTGGTCATTTTTGAAGGGTTTCGTTTTTGTCTTTTTTACTGAAAACTATTTTCGTTCAATTTCCCTCCTTTAGTTTTGGTAAATATAAGCTTGCGACACTGGTAGTTTCTCTCTTGTTTGGCCTATGCAGCGTGGCATTGGTGATCAAACCTTCATAAGATGTTGCATCATTTTAAAAACACTGGATTATTGGGTTTTCTGGGTGGGAGTTTTAATTTTGTCAAAACACTGGTATTTCATTTTTTAAAACTCTAACTTGTATTAATATTTTGTAATCTAGCTTTAAGCTCTTGTTTTGGTTTCTAAAATTTAAATAGTTATCTTTACCTCTTTTTTTTTCTTTTGGATTCCTGGTCCTTCTCCTTTGGTTTTGGAAAGATTGGACACTGGTCCTTTTCTTCTTATTTGCCAATTTTTTACTGTTTTTCCACCCAGCATATGTCTATTCTCTGAGTGCTTGTTTTCTCTTAATTGGTTTTTCATTGTCTAGTTGAAACAGTAGACCTCTTTAGAGTAACTAAATTTCAAAAAGTTAGTTTTTGTTTTGTATCTTTTGAAAGACAGCTAAGACTGTACTTTCTCCAGCCATACCTTTTCGTCCCAGCCATGCTATATAGTGTTAGGAAGCATTACCTCTAGTACATAGGCTTATGTCTCTCTCTTAGCATATCTTTGATATTTAATGCACTCCCTCAACACCTGTTGTCGCTATCGCATTTCTTTTTGCAACCTTTCTTTGCAGAAGAAGTTCCTATCCCCTTCTTTTCACTCTTCTCCGTAAGAGTCTTACTTGTTACTATGTACTGCTTCCTATTTTGTTTTTATTCCTTCTTCTTGAATCTCTGTTTTTTTTTTCTCTTCATTAAATGAACTTACCAATGTTCTTGCCAGTGGGTTTATAACCAATTAATTCTCAACCGAACTTAAGACGTGCATCTACTAGAGACTCTCCCCCTCCTCCTTTATATCCAATGATTATTGAAGATATTAACTGCGAAAACACTCTAGTTGGTAGAGTTTTCTCCACCTCTATTTTTGATAAGGACTACATCAAATATGCCTTAAAATATAGATGGGGTCCTAGAATTAAATTCAAATTATCTTCCATCTATGAGAATTTTTTACAGTTGAATTTCAACAAAGAGAACATGTAGCTTTAATACTGGCATATAGACCCTGGCAGGTGTGTGGAGATGTTATTCCCATGTGCCCTATTTTCTCTGATGGTCTAATAGAAAGGGATGCACTTAAGTTTATCTCGGTTTGGGTCCAACTTCTAAATCTACAGAACTTTCATTATCATGACTGCATCCTAGCTAGAATTTATAAGAAGTTGGGTAGAGTCTCTGAAATACACCCTCCTACTAGTATCCCAGAACCTGGTGACCCCGTTTTTTGTAAAAGTGGAGCTTAATGTAGAATGACAATTACCCAATTCTGTTAGAGCAAAGGTTGGCTCAAACCCTGAATCAATGATTCATTTCGTCTACATGAATTTACCTCATCACATTTGTCTAAGCTGTAATAGATTGGACCATGTTCAAACTAATTACGCCATAATAGAGAATCGTATGTTAGAAGGGATATATGACAACTCCCCTTACTTTGATGTTGATGATGAGTCACAGAGTTGGGAAGATGAGTTCAAGGTTCTAATAGACGAGCAAATTGATTTGGCTTATTTTTCTGATGCACCATGTGCTCTCCTGCTTTTTTGGTTTCTCCTGCTTCTGTGCTAGCTGATAATAACTTGATGGATTCAGATGATTTCTTTGACAGTATTTACGGGCTAGATTCAGTTTCAACTGGTTTTGAGGCAGACGAGTCAGACGGCCCTTTTGTTTCTGTTGATGGGCTGGACTCGGATTCGGATAGTTATCCGTCGAATCTGGGTAAAAGACCATTTTTAGATCTTTTGCCTGATACCCCTATTTTTTCACACTACCCGATTACAGAGAAATCTCAGATTGGGATTTCAAAACTAGGTCAGATGGTCTGCTAGGGGATGTGGTAGAGAAACATGTATTTTTCCAGGGAGAATCATCTTCAGCTCCTCCTCTTTTTATCGATCTAATCTCTCCTCATCCCTCAGATGAACAATTTTTCACACCTGAAAACGAAATCCCTGTGTCTGTGAAACCTGCTTTTATAATAACGTTTTCTTCTTCATCACGTGAATTTTCTAATTCTGATTCGTTGATTGCATCTTGTTGTCATTCTTCTACGTCTTTTAATCCTTCATCACCACCTCCACCTGTTTTACGAGTAGAAGAAAATTTGGGTCAAAGTAATTTTAATCAATACGGGTCTTTCTTAGGAAAACAAGAAAAAAAATGTTTCAATTTCAATCCCTATTGAAGAGAAGATTGTTTCCATAAAGAAGGTTGCTGATGAAGGAAACCAGTGGGCTCAGGTGCTTTCCTAAACTACAACTTCTCTTATTTTCCTGCGTTTTTTTGTTTTTCCTGTGTTTTAATCAAAGTTTATTATATGCTGAATGCTACTACATCACTAGTCTTGTCTTATACATCCTCAAACTGATAGTTTAACTTATATATACATAATTTTATCACATTACTTCCTGCTTTTCCTTTTTGATTGACATCTTAATCTATTCTCAATTTCTTGCATTCCTTGCTGTGTTATCATACTTAAGCTGTTTCTATTGCTGATATGAATTCTCGTGCGGTTTATAATTATTCTTGTTTAAATTGATTAGGATTAGCTTATCATATATCCTTTCTAGTGCTTTTTCTCCTTTAATCTCAGTAAAATGAAACTAGTTTCTTGGAATACTCAGGGGTGTGGGAATAAAAAGACCAAACAACACCTAAATCAAATAATAAATTCTGAAAAACCTGACATTTTGTTTCTATCTGAAGCAAAGTCTCAGAGACCTTTACTCAGAAAGCTTTTATCTGGGTTCCCTAATTGCTTTTTTGTTGACCCTATTGGCAAAGCTGATGGACTGGCTTTGGCATGGGTTGATGGGTTTCCTTTTGAAATTGTCCACTGGAACTCAAACATGCTAAATGTTTTAATCAAAACAAACTTTCATAAAAAACATGTGGCTTCTAACGACTTTCTATGGAAGCCCTTACAAACCTAATAAAATTGACTCTTGGAAATTCCTAGAAGACATAGCTTCTAGATTAATCCACTATGGTATGCCTTGGATTGTAATGGGTGATTAAAACCAAATTCTTGACCCCTCAGAAAAAATAGGTGGCTTGCCTTTCAATAGTATGAAAGCAGAGCCTTTTCTTAGACTGCTTCAAAGAGCTGGTCTATCAGACTTAGGTTTATTTGGTAATGATTTTACTTGGAATAACTAGAGGGAAGGGAATAAGAATATTCAAAAAAGATTGGATAAGGCTTATATTAACGATGACTGGATAAGCCAATTTCCTGAATCGACACGTACTCATCTTCCTCATATTGGTTCTGACCATAGTCCAATTAGGTTAGATTTAAATCCCTCATCTAATTTTGATTTGGCTTTTCCTTTTAATTTTTTTTGATACTTGGCTTAAGGAACACTCGTGTATCCAACTAATTCTTAATATTTGGGACTCTTCATTATTAAATGCCACTGAAGTAGTTTTACATAATCTGAAATCACTAGGAGAAAATCTTAGTATACGGAGAAAAAATGTTTTTGGAGTTCCAGATAAAAAGATCTCTAAACTTTTGAAAACCATAGATCATATTCAGGCTTCTAGTCAGATCAAAAATAAACAACTGCTTCTAAATACTAAGCTTCTGGAACTTGAAACCCTTTACGATACCCAAGAAGCAATTGCAAAACAAATTTCTAGAGACAATTATGTGAAGTAGGAGAAAGAAATACTAAATATTTACATGTTAAAACACTTAAAAGAAGTAAAAGAAACAAAATTGATTGTTTAATTAAGCAAAATGGGGAGGTCTTGAAACAAAAATCTCAAATCGCTGATGAGTTAAAACTACATTTCGAAACCCTTTTTACTGCTTCTCCAACCACCTCTGACCAAGAACTTATGAGTTTGATACCAAAATTCATCTCTGACCAGGATAATACAAATTTGTTTGCAGTTCCATCAGCTGATGAAGTCTGGATGGTTGTAAAGTCTATGAAATCAAATAAGTCGTCGGGACCAAATGGTTTCCCGGTGAGCTTTTTCAAACATAACTGGGATTTGGTTGGAAACCAAATTGTTTCTATGATACAAGAAGTTTTTAAAACTAAAAAAATCAATCCAAAAATGAATGAAACTTTTCTTTTCTTAATTCCAAAAATAAAACAACCTAAATCTCCTAGTGACTTCAGACGCATAGGTTTAAGTAATACTCCATATAAGATTCTTTCGAAATTATTAGCAAATAGATTAAAAAAATTCTTAGGAAAAATGATTTCCCTTTCAGTCGGCTTTCCTGTCCTCGAGACAAATTGCAGACAGCATTGTGGTTTCTCACAAAGTTATAAACTCTTTGAAGAAAATGAAAACAAAAAAACGGGGGCATGGGAATTAAAATAGAATGTCAAAAGCATTTGACAGGGTAAATTGGGATTTCCTAATTCAAACCTTATCTGCTATTGGCTTTAGCGATGATTGGTGCAGCATAATTCATCAATGTGTTTCTACAGCTTCGATTGCAGTTATACTTAATGGGTTTCCAGGGGATTTCTTCACCCCATCGAGAGGTTTAAGGCAAGGAGATCCACTGTCTCCTTACCTTTTCCTCATTTGTATGGATGTTTTCTCTAGACTGTTGGTATCTAGGGAACAAACTAAACACATATCTGGAATCAAAATTGCTAGACATAGTCAACCAATATCCCACTTATTATTTGCAGACGACTGTCTGCTGTTTCTAAGGCTTCTCTTGTTAGTTGTAAAAACTTATTAGATATTATTAATCAGTTCAGTTTGGCATCTGGCCAACTAATAAATTTTTCTAAATCTGGCATTTTCTTTAGTAGAAGAATTCATTCAAAACATCAAAGAATTATGCTTAGACTATTAAAGATTAAGAAAATCAGCATCTCCGATTCTTATTTAGGAGCACCTTTGTTTGTTGATTGATCGAAAATAAAAACTTTCAATAAAATTGTCAAAACATGGAATTAAGAGCGAAAAGTTGGAATGGTACTACTCTAGTCCAGTCCAGCAAAATGATCCTTAACAAATATGTGTTGTCTACCTTACTGATCTATCAAATGGGGTGCTTCTCTTTAACTAACAAAATAACAGATAAAATTGATGCCATCCAGAGAGACTTTTGGTGGGGTAAACATAGCAATTCTAAGGGTTTTTACCCGATTAGCTGGGAATTTCTTTGTGAACCCATGAAACTAGGGGGTTTAGGTTTTAAAGAAGCAAAAAAGACGAATAAGGCCATGATAGCCAAGCTTGCTTGGAGAATAACAACTCAGCAAAATACTCTTATGGGTTCTGTCTTAAAGGATACATATTTCAGGAATACAACTGTTTTCCATGCCAAGAAACATTACAATGCTTCTTGGATATGTAAGTGTATTATGCAGAGTGTCTCTTTGATTCTTCAATTCAGTTGATGGGAGGTGGGGAATGGTAAGCAAATTCATATTTGGACTGAAAAATGGATATCAGGTATGGAAGATAATCTCTTAACCTACTGTGGTACTCAATTAAACTCTTTAACACTTGTATCTGAGTTATTAGACTCAAATACAAAGAAGTGGAATGAAAGGGAAGTTAGAAACAACTTCCCATCTGTTATTGCTGAAAAGATTTTAATATTAGACTGTTTACAGATATAAATGGTAGGATAAAACAGGATAAACTAAGATGATTACTAACTACAAATGGAATTTTCACTGTAAAGTCCATGTATCAGAGATTGAAAAAATCTATCTTTTGTATCCAATAGGGCAAATAATGCCTCTTTCTGGAAGTCATTTTGGAAACTCAATATTTCTCAAAGAATCAAAATTTTCTTCTGGAATTGTATTCATAATGCTCTACCTGTTAGGAAAAAATTAGGAAAATTTATGAAGGATATAGATATGAAATGCATTTTCTGTGAACATTATTGTGAATTCTTAAAGTATATTTTTTTGAATGTCCCTATGCTAAATCTGTATGGATGCTACCTCCCTCGGTAGGATTGAACCTTAGTATTGATGCAGATTTCTCCTTTGCCCAGATGTATTCCAATTGGATTGTAGGGGTCTGCAAAAGTAGAGATATAGAAATTATGGCAACGAAATGCTGGTTAATTTGGAAAGAGCGATGTCTTAGGATTTTTGAGTCAAAATCAACTACTATTCTGCAATTGTCCTTAGCAGTCCAGAGACATTTAAATTTTTGGTCCCCATTACAGGAAAATATAGTTGCACATCATCATAGTAGAACTATTTTTATCTCTGAACTAGATAGAACAACTATACTGAACAAGGATGGACAACTCATTCTCTTAATACATCTAAAGTGAATTTTGATGCTTCATGGGTAGATTCTTCTTCTCCTGCTGGTTATGGTATAATATTTCGTTTTGACACAGGGACAACTATCTGATGAGGTTGTCAACCTATCAATAATAATAATTCTCTATTGCTACACAAATCTATAAAGAAGTAGCGACGCAAGTCGAGTTCGAATCCACAGGGAGGTGTGAGTTTTAAGTTATTATGTAGGACAATTTGATGTTGTTGAAAGACACAAATTCTGAAAATTGCAAGGATTGTAATTCAAATTATAACATGGAATCGACTAGAGATTTATTCGCCACTACCGAACAAGATATTATTAATCATACAAGTTCTACCTTCAATAAATTTCTATTGTTAACAACTTTTATACAAGTTATAAGTTCAACTAATCTTTAGATTCCTTAAATCACCGCATAGAATAAGTTCTCTAGCGGATTCTAATCAAGTGAACCACCTAAAATAAGCTCTCTAAGTGTAATTCAATCAATTGCATTAATATTTGTTAATCAAGTTTCTCCTAGCCACATGTTCGTAAGTTCGACTCGTTAACCTAGGGTTATCTTTTACACACTATTGCATACAAAATCCCTTTGCGACAAATAGTGCACCGCTACTTATGTAAAGATTACTCTAACAATTACGGATTAAAGTTCTCAATACTAGCATTAGAGTTGAATACGAGTTACCTAATTGCGCACTTAAATACCAAGCATACTTCTCATGGTCATGAGATCGGTAAAAGACAATCAACAAAAGATTTTTATCGGAAGAATAACTTGCAAGAATTGATTAATAAAACATATTCAGATTTTTAAAATCCTCCCCAATCAATAAAGAAATTAGCTACTCATAATTTTGGTTTAAGCAAAAAGGTATATTCAAAGTAAATAAGATTCAGGACTAAAGCAAACTCGAAAGCAAACCACACTGCAGCTTCAGAAAACAGGTTCAGGCACTACTGCTTCTGTGTAGCTTCTTCTCTTTCAGGATTTTTCACGAACAAGCTGCAAGCACAAAACTGGTCAGGAAGAAGGTAGCTTTCTCTGTTTTGTTGCGCCTCCTTTCAGCGACGGGGCCAGAATTTAACCGATGGAGGGGCCACTAATTAAAACTCTGAAAATGTATTACCAAATTTAACTATTATCTTAGAAACTTTCCAAAATGTTGGGGTGTCCATGGCCACCCACAACATACATGTAGCTCCGCCACTGCCTCCTTTTATATCTTTCTTTCCCTGCAATTCCGTGACCTAAACAGACTCACTTTCCTTATTCAATATAAACTAGTCTCATCTGCGGCCAAACATTCAATGGACCCATGGCAACTAGCCTCTGCCAAGTGACCCATCATACACAGTCATCGAGCCGAGAAAACTAACCATGACCATCACAGATTCGACCCATTTTATCCCTGGATTCGACTCAGCAATAAGTCGCACCAATTATCACCAGCATATTCTCACAAAATCACTGCCAAACATCCCTCATACAAGGCCATTGAACCATGGCTAATACTGCACATAACTAGAGTAAAACTGGTGGATTTTTCTATTCTTTCTCGCTGCCAGTAACTCGACTACAAAACTCTGCTAAGCTCTTCATTCCTTCTCTGTGTCGACTGCCAATGACCCGTACATAGAACAACATTGTAGCCATGGTTACAGACACAACTATGACCTCAACTGGCTTGTACCAACCTCCATTCCATCTCGACCGCAATCACCAATCAGCACCTAGCATTTCTTAGCTTCTCTGAACATAACTCGTGTACATCACGGCAAGCAACCTCAATACACACAACAACAAGTTAGCTTCAGCTCCATCCTCCTATTCTCACATGACCCATCTAGTCAGCGAAACTCATAGTAGCACCCATTGTAACAGCCGCGAACTAGGTGGTATTAAGCTGGTGGTTCACCTTTTCCGTCGAACAGTTGATATACGCAACCTGATGGTGTTGATGTGCACTAATGAGTACTCTCCATCAGCTTCTCAATTCTTGCAAATTCAAGTTCAATCACAACCATGTTACAGGGCCTACAACCCATGGGTGTGCGCTCCATCTAGTTACCCCTTTATTTGTATATAAAGGAACCTATGTATTATAACAACTATTATTTATAATAAGATATTCTCCTTATTGTCTCTACATCTTCTTCCTTCACCCCTAATTCTCCTTGAACACGTTATCATGCACGAAGCTATACCGCAGAGCTACATGGGATCAATTGATTTTTTTTCTACATGGATGATTTACATCAACACAGCTATGCAATTATCAGCAAGCTAATGTTAAAATTGTTGGAATCAAAACAGCTAAGTTGGATCTACTTTTTCTCCTATATATATTTTTTTTTCTCTTTTCACTGTTTTTGATTTTGGCATATACATTGGGTATATTAAATCTACGGCGAAAATTCATTTAATCAGGAATTAGGGATTATTTTGATTAGTCGTTTGTAATCAGAAAGTATTTTGATTTATTATTTTGGTATTGTTCATGCCTTTGATTATTTTGGTACTAATCAGGAATTACTTTGATTAATTAATCTAACCTAATCGTTTGTAATTTGAGATTACTTTGATTAATCCCAATCCTTAATCGTTAATCCTAATGATCGTTTTTTATAATTTGGGATCCGCTGGAGTCTGTTCGCGTTTCTCCGAGGTGAAGAAAAGCCGTGCAAGTACATTCTCCAACCGGGTCTCGTTCAACCCGGTCCGGTCCGATCCAATCCAACCCGGTCCGACCCCAACCCAGTCCGGTCTAACATCAACCCGGTCCGATCCAACCGCAACTAGGTCCGATCCAACCCGGCATGTCCTGTTCTGTTATGTTGTTCTGACTATTCAGTCATGTTCTCCGGTTTAGGGTTGTGCGCGACCAAGGTTTTTCCGATTATGTACGTATACAATAGGAACCAATGTGTGAGGTGTATAACTAAAACTAATGTGGGTTTTTACATTGAATACCTGATGGGCTTATTTTTTTTGTTTTGAGAACATGCCTAGTTCTGTTTTTTTTTCTTAAGATAAGTCCATATCATATAAAAAATCAATTTAAATTATGATTGCTGATCTAGATCATTAAGAATTTTGGTCCTAATATTATTTTGTTCTCTTGAGTATGATATTGGCTATAGTTGAATGATATGTTTTGTACCAACTCGATTATAAGTTTAATTGGTTGTACCAACTCGATTCCAATGTATTTATTTGGGGTTTAGAATTACTTGAGCACCATTATTGCGTATATTTTCTCCCCTAATTTGAATGTTTCTTGGGATGTAATCCACTTGATCGATTATTAAAGAGTCGATAGTTTCAAAAGATACGTTGCAAATAAAATCACATGTATTCCAATTTTTGTGGAAGAACTCACAAAAGTTGATATGAGTCTGAAAATTTTCATTTATCTACTTCATCCATGATACTAGCAAACTAGTATATGTTGAAGTATAACAACAACAGAAATATCTTTAGTAATCTATTCAATCTAAAGTAAGTGGTTGACATGTGTAGTGAGATTCTCTTGGCCTGTTGAGATAAAGAAATTTCTCAAATTAAGCTAAATGTAGTAAAATTGAAAATGGAAAGAACCCCGAAGTAATGAGGGTTAGACGTACCGACTCATGTAAAGCATGTGAAAAGGGACATATATATCATGAGACAAAGATGTATTTTTTCCCCCTCCCAGCAGTAATGACACCAAAGTACATGTATCAATTTAACATGGGATGATGCTAAGATGTAATTCTAGCTCTCACCAAAGAGTTGGAAATGGATCTTCTTACCGGTATTGGTACAAGCAATGTAATGCATGTATCATAGTAGCAACCAATTTTCACATCAACTTTAATGGCAACAAGAACTTTGCCTGGCCAATTGACTATCTTATTCAGTTGAACTAGATCCAATGTCTCCGCTTATTGAATGAAAAATATATCATTCCCACGAGACATAAATTCTCTAAAGCACTAGAGTATATCTGGATAAAACGTAACATATATTCACTCTAAAGTAATTGAGTTGAATCCGATTTTTGTTACATAATAAGGCCACACCACTTATTAAATCTCTCAAGACTCAATGTCTAAGCTCTGTATGTACCAAGGGCTAATCACATCTTGTTAACTGCAAAAGGTGTTCATGCGTGAACTATTACCTACCTTTTTTTTTTGGAAACTTACAGTGAGAATGGAGTTGATTGCATCAATAAATTTTTTCTAATGAATGTGGAAGGAAACATATTTTTAGAAAATTCATGTGTCAATCTAGTGAATTGTAAATCACTGGAACTTGAATTACTGAATCCATATTAACCCCAACAATGAAATGATTGGGATTGATTCATAAAGAATTTGACATAACCATAAGGCACATTGGTTATGACGCGATGTTCCGTTTTGAAAGTACTAACATGGACATCACTTCATTTGAGTGTAAAAGACAATGAACTAATAGAATGCGAAGTTACGACATCTATCACAATCAGTGATTTCTAAAGTTACTAGGTTTGCACTGCCTCTCCCCATTACGCTTTTGATCGCTGTCGTATGCGTCAAAAATAATTTCACTTTCCTAAAGTATATGATAAGAAAGAGTTCGTTTCCACAGAGAGGCGATTGTAGTTATTACGTATTCAATTTCTTAAAATAACCAATTGGGGGGATTTCTGATTTTTATGTAAGCAATAAAAGCAAAGTAAATTGTAGAAAGTAATCAATAGAGAAAGATATTGGTCAAGGAATTCATCTTCAATCTTAAACATGGCTTGCATATATGATTAGAATTACGATTTAATCTCTTATATTATCAAAAGCCTAGAGAATCAAGAGAGCAAGATAATCTAATAATTTCCTAAGTTCATCAACACACACATTAGAGCTGCGTATGTGAATTCTACCTAAAGAATAACCTAACGCCTTGCGCTAATTAAGTTCAATTCCTAGGAGCATTAAGTTTCAGAAATAGGCTAATCAATGCAATTGTCATGCGTTGCGCATAACAATTCGGACAATGGTCAAACTCTACATATGATTACGAGAGTGTATCACTACAAACCGTAAACATATCATGCTACTTGTATTCAGGGTTATCGCTCGATGAAAAACCCTAAAATAGCTATGGACTAAGATGCAAGTTCAATTAATTGGCCACTTAACTAATCAAACATCATAATCCTATCACAATACATCAATCATGTGATTCTTAAAACAGTAGAGATGTGGACGATAATCAAGAGAGAAAACTAATACATAAATCAAACACAAGTTTTAGAAATAGGACTACATCCTTAACCAATAATATAGAATTTAGATACTCATAGCTATGGAGTTCATCACAAAAATATGTATTGAATAAAAAAGAAGATGAACAAAAGCAAACCCTAGTAGCGTAAAAAAAAGCGGCTCTCCAAGTTCCAAGAAAAAATGTGATTTTAGTTGTAGAAGACTTTCCTTTAAATAGCTTTCTTGTTTCCAAAATTAGGTCTAATCTTCAAAGTCCATTAGATGAAAATCCACCAAGCCCATAAGTGAGAGAAACCCATGTAAAAAATATGTCCAAAAATACGTCGCCGGAAAGCTGGTATTATGGACGGAAATCGGCCGGAGGAGTGACCGGAAAAGTCCGCCCGGTCACCGGTCAATGAGTCAACTCGGTCTGGTCAACTGAGTCAGCTCACTGAGTCAAACCGGGTCATCAAGTGAGTCAGGATCATGAGTCAGACCCGAGTCAGCTGTGCATGAGAGCTAACTGGGCTGACTTGGTTCTAGCCTTCTAGGCCATTGCACAGGCCTGATTTTGCTGCACAATGCAATGCAGTCCAGCCATGATGGCCCTGTCTGTTGCACCATCTGTAACTCAACTTCACAGCTGCAACTCCCATTAGCTAAGTCCTTGTCACAAACTATAAGCTACAACACCTCTTCTATTGCATCAGTTCCATTACCACCAGTTTCTACTACACTTCCCACAACTCCAGCTGCAGTTCATAGCAGCATCATATCCTTACAATTCCTTGTTGGCTGTGAACTTAGCCAACTGCAATTTCAGTTCAAATCCAACCACTACACCATTTCTTAACAGCAGCGCGATACAATACCAAAAACCGCAAGTCACAGGTTTATCACCTGCAATGCCATCTTCTAAGCTTGCGCCTAACACTCAACAGTTCAGTTTCCAATTCAGCTAGCATATCTCAAGCACCTGCTCTGGCAGCAACACTGCAACCACAACTCCATCTCAGTTTCAGCTGCAACACAGCAGTTCAATTCCAATTCTCGGCATCAATTAAATAACATATATCACAGCCACACATGTCTCGGCTTTAGCATCACCACCAGGGCCATTTCTTCCACTGCAACTGGGTAACAACAACTCTTCTCAACTGGTTTCTTGACTCCATCTGCAGTTCACTTCACAGCCCTAAGCTCCCCTGCAATTTCCTGTAACATAAAAAGACCTTTAAACATCTCCAGCTCTGCAACGCAACCTACACTGCACGGATTCAATAATACCAACAACATACACAGCTTCAGAAACCCATCAACGCCATTCCTTGCTCCCTGCAATTTCCAGCACAATAGCACAACACATTCCATTTACTCCACCTGACTGCAACTTTCACATATATTATAGCACCAACAGCCTCACCACTGCACTTAAGACCTCCAACATCATCAGATCTTGGCTGTGACTGCACTAGCAGAATAACAACATCACCACTTTCCCATGTACAGCTCGACTGCAACTTTCAGCTAACTCCATTCCCAGAACCCACTGCAACTGCAGCTTACTTAGTTTGATTTTGCGGCACAAATTCACCCAAATCATTGCAGCTTCAGCTTCTTATAATCTGTTCTCAGCTTTAACTCATCATCACCCACTTCCTCTATGAGCTCAAACTGCCTGCAACTTGAACTCAACTCCATTTCAACACAACCAACAATACTACATTCAATCTGTAGCTACTCCTCCACCTATTCATTAGTAACTTAAAGTTCTCTTCTAACCAAAAGCAGCAACAACATCTGAATTTCAGCTCAATCCCCATTTCAGAAGCTCCTTCATAAAAACCCATCATCTATATCAACTCGAATTCAGCTCAGGCTCAATTGATCATCACTTCACAGATTCCTGCCATTAAATCCCTTTTGTTCACATCTTATACAAACCCTAATTTCAACCCCATCATTCATAGAAACATCAATCAATCCAATATCACCAGCTCGTTTCTAGCAAACCCATATTAGTTCTCGTCTGCACTCGACAGAGTCCATCGATTTCGGATTCAATTCTCTCCACCAGAAACAACTCAGATCCCCTTTCTTCTCTCAATCAACCCTAACTTCTAATTCCCGAGCAACACAACACAAGGACATGAACTTGAGCTTAATCTTCCATGAGCAGCAGTCACATCCCCTCCATCATCACTCAAATCCCTTATCTCTTTCGACCTCTCTTCTCTATTCCATGGCCGCCATACATTCTCTCCATTTCAGGCAGAGAGGAAATAAATGTAAGTGATAATAAGATGAAATAATTTCTTCTCTGACTTTTTTAGATTATGTGTAGGAATAGAAATTGATATAGGCACCCAACTTTTAGATGTAGACCACCACCAGTGACAACATTTTCCACTTAACTGTCGGTTCTGCGAGACTAACAGTTAAGCTCAGTTAACAGATTCCACGATACGCTTCAATTGCTCGCAACTTCTTCATACGATGTCGGAATGATCTCGTTCTTTCGCCATTAACTTCATATTTCCGTGCTCTTCACATGATGAGAAGGAATCCAAGATTTGTGATGGTTCCGCTTCTTTTTTGCTCCAAATGACTCCATTACACCTAATAAACTCAAAAGCAAAAATAAGATACATAATTTACAAGAAAAGTAGCAAAGAAAGCATAAACTCTAGATAGTAAATACGATGTATTTTACACCTATCAAATTCCCCCACACTTAGACTTTGCTAGTCCTCGAGCAAATCAAACAAAATAAATTCTTAAACATACATACAACTCCGTGTCGTCGAGTAATTAACAATATCAGCGTACCATGGTTCTCCAAAGGCAATTGAGAATAGTTGCTCATCCGGAAACTTTCACGCAACGGG
>JAJJWW010004679.1:0-113036 GCA_023531295.1 Papaver armeniacum
TTCGGTTTTCATAATTCCTGGAAATGCTCGTCAAAAATAACGATCGAAATCTCTCGGAAAATCTAATTAGTAAATGCACATTACTAGTTCTGCAATTTCCTACAAATGAAAATTAATAACCTTAATTAAAAGATTCTTAACTTACTTATGTTTTTATCCGGATTCTCTTCCCTTAGCCGTTAAGGAATATCTTTGAACAATTATAGAAATAAACATTTACAAAGACGTGTTCAAAGTTTGTCGACATCTTAACTTTGTAAGTTCTATTTCTCACTTACAACCTTGAAACCGATTTGTCACACTTCCAAGCAAGTTTAGAATTGGTTCATCTGACTTTCAAGAACTATGTGATTGATCAAACCAACATTCAATCATAATCATGGGTTTACGGTTCTACCAAAACAAGTTTCGGTTCTACCTCCATGTGAGTATCTGTGCATAGTCACACTAGCTTCCCAAAAGTTCGGTTGACTAGGTACTAGGATCGGTTCCCACATATATAAGGTATCTAACTTATATGTGTTTGCACATTTCCATAAGATCGGTTCCCTTTTTTGCAATAAACCTTGATGCACCCATACAAGGATCGGTTCCCTTTGATGTTTGACCCTTACTAGGATTGGTTCCCTTTCCCTTACTAGGTAAGTTCCCTTTCCCTTACAAGGATCGGTTCCCTTTCCCTTACAAGGTCAGACATACAAAATCCGATCATACTACGAGTGATTACTTAAGATCGGTTTTACTAATAAAAGTTATACCAATACATAAGTCGGGCATTTGTGAACAGTTCTACCAGAACACAACAAGTTGTGAGCGGTTATAATCTATCACACATATTGGTTGTTCATAAGATATGCAATGAATAACAAAACCAATAACTTTGGAAATTTCCTTTTGGTTCACAAACAAGTTTATGAACTTACTTCCTTAGAACACTTGTAAACATTGTTCCCTAAGATGAAATCCTCACCTCATACCCATACATAATCACAATAACATTCAAATGATTTTGGCGATGTCTTATCTACAAAGTTTAATGGTTAAGCAATAAACCTCGTATTGTATTCCTTAATACTATGTCTATCTAGAGTTCAAATATGCTTCAGCTTATGTTTTCAATATGCACGACTTGAAAGATACGTTAGGGAATGAAACAATTCAAGTGAAATATCACTAACCTCAAGTGGAAGGATGATTGTTGTCGTTGTAGCTCCTTGCTTCTTTACATCTTCAAGTCTTCGCAATACTTGTAATGTCTCATATCCTAATACTTTCAAGCTAACCTATACGAAGTTTAAATCTAGTACATAATCAAGCGACTCTTAACATGAGTTTTGATTCACTAAAATATGACAACCAAACTTGACATACCAACATTTGGTGGGTTCAACCGAGACATGCTCTAACAATCTCCCCCATTTCCTGAAAAAACTTCAAGGGATTTTAAACTTGGTGGAGGTTTATATAATTTCTTCTACAAACTTAATTAAATCGGACATGGAAAGTGCAGGAATCCTGGATCTGGTGGTGCATTTATTGAGATAACACTATTGTCCATGTCGGATCGCTTACAAACACAGACTTATGAGGTCTTTATTGTGTTTGCCTCGCTCAGGATACCAATTGAAAATACGGGATCTAACAACCACACCCAACAATTCTTTTGGCAATCTGAGAGGACTTACTCTAATATACTTTCTAGAGAATCAACTAGACAGTCAGACTCAATCTAGAGTAAAGTATATCAAAGAGTTTAATATCTTTGTTTCACAATGTAATCAGCAAATCAAACAGAGATAAAAATCCGCGGAGCCTGTTATTATGTGAAACAACTTGAAACATACCAAAGACCAATGTTCAAGTGTCAATCAATTTAAATCAATAACCAAAGGTTGGATATTCTAATTGATTGATCTTAACGCAAAACCTGTGATATTTCAATTATATAACAAAATATAATGCGGAAAAGAAATAACACAGACACCAAAAAAATTTTAACGAGGAAAACCGCAAATACGAGGAAAACCAAGGACCTAGTCTTGTTTGAACACCACCTTTGTATTAAACCGCTACGGACTCTAGAGTCTAGCCTACTACAAATTAACTTGATCGGACTCGTTGAACCCTAATCAATCTCACACCGATTCAAAGTACGGTTCGTTCCTCCAAATCTCGATCCCGAAGGATACTACGCACTTGATTCCCTTAGTTGATCGACCCACAACCAAGAGTTGCTACGACCCAAAGTCGAAGACTTGATAAACAAATCTGCCTCACACAAAAAAGTATATAGATTGAATAAATCTCGTCTCCCATTTAAATACCAAAGAGTTTTTATTCCGTCTTTTGATAAATCAAGGTGAACATGAACCAATTGATAACCGGGACTTATATTCGAAGAACTGACCTAGTATTATCAATCACCTCACAATAATCTTAATCGACTAGTGAAACAAGATATTGTGGAATCACAAACAACGAGACGAAGATGTTTGTGATTACTTTTATCTTGCCTATCGAGAGAAATTAATCCCGAGTCAATTATTTCAATTGTACTAACGATAGAATAGGGCAAGATCGTAACACGCAACTACAAAGAAAATAATTGGGTATGGCTTCACAATCCCAATGAAGTCTTTGAAGTCTTTACCCTACAGGTCTCGAAAGAAACCTAAGGTTAAAGGAGAATGGACTCTAGTTTATGCAACTAGTAACACACGAGGAGGTGTGGGGATTAGGGTTTCCGTTGCTAGGAGTTCTCATTTATATAGTTTTTCAAATCGGGGTTTGCAATCTAAGTTACCTTGGTAACAAAGCATTCAATATTCAGTTAGATGAAAAACCTCGATTCAACCAAGCTAATATCTTTCAACGGTTAGATCAGAACTTAACTTGTTACAATAATAAAATGAAATGTACCCTCATTTAGGTTTATGTAACTGCACTAAGCGTGTACACCGTGTTAGCTCACAAATAGTTAGAGAGGTTAGCCATATGATTACTCTCCATATCAACCTTATTCATCTTAACCATAATTAGTTCAAATGACTCAAATGAAACTAGTTAAAGAGCCGTTCAATTGTTATATTCTCATAGAAGTATATAAGAACACAATTGAAGCAAAATCGGTTTGATTCACTTGAATCAATCTTGAACATTATAGCCACGGTTTGCAAAGATTGCATTCCTTATTATATAAATGTTTATGTTCATGTTCATAACTTCGATTTTAGAACTTTAACCTTCAAGTATGCAAATGAGTACGCATACTTGAAATACGGACAAGATTGGGTTTCACCAAGTACGCAAACGGGTAATTGAACTTTCAATCCCAGAGAAATTCTCGAATATGAACACAGACGCCGGTCTGAATCAGTAGTACGCATACTTAGGTTCGGATTTCTCAAACCAACAGTCTTTGCAACGAGAGTGCGCATCTATAGTTCCGGACATGGATTACATATGTGCAAGAGTGCACCACATGACATATCCAATAATGGTTAAGTGTTCTAAACTCTTATTTCAATCATTGAAACTTCTTAGAGGATGACAATTGCCGTTTTCACACACTATTAGCATCAAAATAATTTTCAAGATATTGAAATAATCATAACAAAACATTCAAGACTACACCAAATGATTGTATCACACAAACCATGTAAGATGTTACTCGGCAATTTTCACATGATATAAGATGAACTTGGTCGAAGTGAAAGCTTGCCAACACATATTTCAAGAAATATGTGTTGGAGATAAACTAAAGCTCGAAATCTCAAATGTGTATATAGAAAACTATATCGTAATACGACTTATGTCTCAATATAGGAGATAGAGTAGGAATAGACTTTCCAAGTGATAGATGAGTTTCACCTACACATACCTTTTGTCGATGAAGTTCCACAAGCTCCCCTTAGTAGTTCTTAAATCTTCAAATGACGAACGCCGTGGAAGTCTAAGCTCAACTACCGGTTTATGTCCTAGTCAGAGACATCTATAAATAGGATAGAAATCAAGACTTATAGTTTTGATCACTAACATTGACAAACATGCTTGAGATAGAAATGCATGCGAGTTCGACCCGAGCGAGTGCTCTAACAACATGATCAAGACAAGTGCATGCTTTCGGCAATTCCTAAGCTAAGTAAAGAGTTGAAAATAGGCATGCAATGGCCTATATGTAAGTTCAAGGCATGTTTTATGCACAGAAAGGACTCAAAGCCGTTGATACATGTAATAATGCATCGGCACTAGCCTCTATGGCTTTAAACCATTTGCGGAAAAAGGACAAGTTGGAATGGTATGGAAGATAAGTTAGGCGCATCATGCTTAATGAGCATGCTTGCAAGGGAAAATGAACATGCATTCGCCTAGTTTAAAGGTCGTTTGTAGCATCAGAGTTGCGCATCGGGGAGTTATAGGATTTGCACAGGCGGCGCGCTAGTAGCGTAATTTCGGTCAGTCACGGGCGTATACGGACCATGCCATTATTGCTTGGCCTATATGTTTTAAAACGATGATTGCGGGATAAACCTTTCGGCGTCCATCAGCCCAGATGACTTTGATAGATCCTGGAATTGATAAATTGCAATTGGGTTTTGCGTAGTTGAAATAAGGTTTCTCATGAGTGGAAAAGGCGTGTCTAGCGTTCCGAGTTAACAAACTCATTCGCATCAACCTAAGTTATATTTAGATGAACTTATATACCGATTCATTAAGTGCGTTGCGGGATTGTGGTTATGGCGACGACATTTGTGTGCATTTGCATCACAGTTGGGGGTGTTAGGACGAAGGAGTGTTGTGAAAAAATGGCTCATGCGTACGGCCGTTTGCTACGCACGCAACGATGTGTTATCTTCCTTATGTATTTGCCACGACCTTTACTAAATCATGGATGGTGTGGAATAATTCATCAAATTGGTTAGTTATAAAAGCGTATGCTTCGTATGAATCTAGACAATCTTATTTTTTGAACATGAAGAAACAAAGAAGTCATTGCAAATGCCGGGGAAACTAGGCCCGCTAAAGACACAAAAAGTAGAGGATAAATCAAAAGTTGTCATATAATGGATACATTGATAAATCACAAAATAGATATCAGTTTAATATATGATATGTGAGTTATCGGCTCACACGATATTAAATTAATTTTTTGGCCTGGCGCACCCCCACCAACACTAACAAAAGCATTCAGTGCATTCAGTTCAAGTCATACTGCTGTGTGTTATCTCAAACTTGTCTAAAGTACGTATTAGACATTCTACCTTTCTGAAAGAAATTTAGCACAAGGAAACAAATCATTCTACCTTTCTGAAAGATGCACTTGGCATTCCAATTTAACACAAGGGCAACAAATTCGAGCGAACTGGGTATGGACTACAGTTTTGAAACTTTATAGCTTTATTCGGGTACATATAAGGATAGTTGGTTTCACAAACTATGCCGTAAGTTTCTTACATCAAACTATCTATAGGCATCATCTTGGATTCTTGCTCCGGGGAAACAAAATATCATGGTCGGCACTACACAAGCCAAGTATTGTCGACATTGTCTATTTGTTTTCGAAAAATTTAGTCATTTTCAAGTACCTGAGTTAGTAGGACATTGATCTAATTCGTCATGAATTCTTCAATTGACTTGTACCATATGATGTGAAGTATTCTTGTTGGAGTTTTGCTACCTGGTCTGAGCAAAATAAAAGTGCGAAAGGGTGTTGCTTCCTTGGGATTCAAAACAAAACCGATCAAGTGAATATGCAATTCCATGTCAGCAATAATCCAGCACACATGTTCTTAGCTTATGCGTTATGCCACTACCGAGTTTGTTGCAGGGCCTGCTTACTCATTAGGTTTACAAGGAGATGGAAAGGACAATGAGTTGATAAAGACAAAGGATGGCTCAGCCCATGGATTTCATCACCATCTCATTCTAGCCTTCCGTGCCCGAGAATAAAACACCAAAATTTTTGTGCAAGTGTAAAACCTAGAGCCATTAGTGCATTTATACTGCAACTAATTTCATATACTGCTGCACTTTCCAGAAGTTACCAATTCAGAAGCAACCATCTCACACCCATATTCTGATTTTGGCCAAAGAGAAGTATTGTGTTTGGGCGCAATGTTGGTAAGAAGATTATAAGCCACTTCTATCCATGAAAAACAAGAAATAATGTAAAATGAAAGGGAGCGATAGTCCCACATTGTTTGGATAGGAGAGAAGATGGAAAAAACAACCCTATAAGAGAAACGTGAAATGCATCCGAAATCATACTTACACCGGGATTTCGGGTCTATGTTGATCATGAAGGATCATGGCCTAGGTAAGTGACTTCCATTGCACTTTGGAAGGGCGCTAGCCTAAGATCTCCCCATTGAGGGAGAGTCTACGTCATAATTTGTTCCTAAGGGGGAACGCGTCCGCGCGGCCCCTGCCAATCTTGCAAACCCAAAATTTGTCCATTTTGCTGTTGGATTCCTGACTAAACAAAAATGAAGTCTGGCAATGAAATGCCACTGAATTAGATTTTCAAGTACTCATTTTTCCATGGCATGCTACAGCCAAATCATAGCAAGTTAAAGCATGATTCCAGCCTTGCGAATAGGTGAAGAACTTGGCTGGAAAGTTAGCCTTGCATTTTGAAAACTTGAGGCAGCACATTAGGGGGTTGATCTGAGACTTGTAGTCAAAGTTCAAAGTTGAACTATGATGGATAGTGTGTATTTATTCAGCAGAAGTACTTTACGTAGAAATGCTATCATCAATTTCATAAACCCAAAACTTCTCAGTTGATTGCAGCTAATAAAGTTTCCAGCTGCTCCCTTTCCCTAGTGTTTACCATTTTGCAGTTACCCGACTAAACAAAATGAAGTCTTGTAAATGAATATCCACTTGAATTGCCACTCAGGCAATTTTTCTCGTTCTCATTTTTCCATGGCATGCTACAGCTCTGAAGTGAGTCTTGTAATTTATAAATCCAATTGATCGTTAAACATGATCCAAGCTAAAACTATGCTGGATAATGCATCTATCCAGCAGAAGTACTTCACTGGGAAATCTGACCATCAAAATTTGTGCGCATTCCTGCATTAGGATTCCAATTGTTGTTGGCAATGGTATATGGCGTTTAATTGCAGTATTTCAATTAAATCAACTGACATCTGGAGGACGAGATTGTAGAATACTTCTAGCTCTATCACATTATTATAGTTTTCAGTAAGATGTTGAGAAAACTTAATTGTAGTGCCAGTGATAGATAGGCCAATTCTGTGAATGATGTCATTTCCTCACAACTGAAAACTCCAGAGTATAGTCAGAATAGGAGGGCCTGTGCCTCTCCGGAAGTAGCTTAGATTGCAGATTTTTTCGTTGGTAACACAATACTACTTATCACAAAGTTGCTTCAAAAAAAAAAAGAATCACAAAGTTTAATTGGATTTCATATTTCGAACTGAAAATCAAGTATAACAGATTCTCATTTAGTACATTGTTTTCACATCCCTAAATGCAAGTAAGTGGCAAATGTCTAGCTAAGACCGTGTAAAAATGTTTCAGGGGATGGATCTATCTAGGACCACAACATAACTTGGACTGGTAGTGACTTTAAGTCTGCAATGAAAAGCGACTAGTCCCACATAAGTTACAAAGCACAGCTCTACTCAAAATGATCTGTATATAACAAGTTCTTCACGCTTGCCAAAGATTTACGCAGCCGTGTGGTAAGCACAAAGCGAACTATTCTTTCGCCTTTTACTAAAGAATACCGTGTGCTTGCCATATATAAGCGGCATACGCCTATTTTTGGAGGGTTTCTCTTTTCCAAGAGGAACCCAACAATTTTAAATTCCAAAATGTTTTGTTCCGAAAGCGTTAGCTCTACCTCGACATGTTGTTTTACCGATGCTATTGAATTTGCTTCCAATCGGCAACTGAGAAGAAGATATTACCTAGAGAACTCCCAATACTATTACTACTGTATTTTGACAAACCAGACTCAATATTCATTCTGCTCCAAATAAACTAGACTCAATTTTCTGGCTGCTTTTATTCCTAAAAATTCCGATATTGCAGGCCTTGGGGAAATCATATACAACACCAAACAAACGATTCTATGCAACAAGATGTTGGATTAGTCCAGCTGAGCCAAGCAGAGACTTCGGCCCTTCTTTCAGCCATTGACTGGTGTCATGAACTTCAAATTGACAAGGTTCTTTTTGTGTCAGATAATGCTAACCTTGTAACTGCTGCTATAAATGATAACTCTTGTAGTACCAGATGAAATATCAGAATCTTGCTCAAAATTACGTTTTGCTTTTATCTAAGTTTTGTAAATCCGATTGTAAGCAAATTGTTATGTCTTGGCAAAATCTTAAACAGAATGTTGTACCTCTCAGTTTTTGTGGGGTGATACTTTCTTAATTCTTAACAGGACCTATCTTCCCATGGAGCTTTCAAAAATGAAAGACAAAACAATTGAAATATCAAAGAAGCCATGACCAGGTCGAAATACTTTGCAGGAAAAAAAAAAAAAAAAATTTGGACCATTTCTCGATTTGTGCGTGTCATCCTTGCGCAGGGGCCATGCTAATCTTCTCTGTATCGTTCCAATTTTATCGGATGTCCCCGAAGGGACGAGCTAATTGGGAAGCTCAGACTATTTAAACCCATATCTGTTTTGTAATATGAGCACTGTGGGACTACTTAAACCAATCATTGTTCCCATCCCCATCCTGTACAGATAGTGAAAAAACGCTAGTCACGGACTCTGAATTCCTTTCCTGAGGCGGTTAAGAGTTCGAGTCTCTCTAGTCACAACTTTATATGAAACAATCTTTCCAACGTTCTTGCCTAAACCTCAACATTCATGGCCATAGATTTGTACTTCCGTGCAATGGTGATATTTCTTCTTGCCATCACTTAAAATTTGGTATACCACTTTTTTCTTTCTTTGTTTGGACATAGTGGAGAAAATTTCCTGAAGTGTAGGAACTAGATACCATGTTTCTTCAACCAAAGCCAGTCATATATCCATTTGGTATTCGAAAGTTCTATATACGAACACGTGATTGTCGTATCTAGGTTCCTATACCTCTGAGATTTTATCCTAGTGTACTGAAACAAAGAAAGAAATAATCTAGTGTTGTACTGAATTTCAAGTGACATAAAGAAAAAATATCACCATACACAACTACAAAACCGAGCCTGAGAATGTTGAGGTTTATGCAAGGATGTTGGAAAGAATCGAAAGATCGTATCAGGTTTGAAATTACTAGATAAGAAGTTGTACTAGAGAGTATAGAATTCTTCCTGGGTCTGGAAATCTAAAAACGAACTAGAGACGTTTCCGAGTCGACCATTTCATACGTTGCAAAGTTACCGAAGCTGTGTTGTTTGAATTTATCCCTTAGAACTGAAATGAACTTCACCTTAGACTTGAATCATCGATGGTTAATCATGAAGGATGTAGGTTAAACTCTTAAGCTGGGAGCTAAATAGAACATCCGGAAGACTAGAAACTCAGTTCTGTTTGACAGGATATTAAACTAAATTTTTTCATGGGGGAGTTCCCATCACAGTAGCTTGCTGCTGGGTTCTCACGCGTCGCCTCTGTGTTGCACTACTGCAATGGCCTGGGGCACCCCTACCAAAACTAACTAAACATTTCAGCTCTTGCGCTACTGCCCAGGCAGGGTGCGCATGTTATGCTCAGCATTTAAGTCTTATGCTTCTGCCCAGGCCTGGCGCGCATGTTATGCTCAGCATTTAAGTCTTATGCTCCTCATAACATGCCTAGTTAGCATCTCAATTCATTTTATCTTTTGAAAGTGGAACTTAGCATTCCAATTTAGCTGCACAAGGCAACAAATTGAAAACGAACTAAACAACCAAGATATTGCATCAAAATATTGCAGCTCTTACAACAGTCCTCTTATTTATGTTTTTCTTTTTGGGAAGCCTTATTCGGATTTCATTCATACGGCCACCGGAATGAAGTAATTGCCAATTCAAGTTAATTAAAAATTTTCTTTATGAAAATTCAGTCATGAAGCAACTCCTTCCTCCCAAATTTGCCCATGTGGGTAACCTGACAGTATTCTTCATCTGTGTGTAAGTTGGTATTCTTCCAAACGGATCTGTCTTGGTATCTCCCATATTTTGCATCCATGAAGCATTGGAATAAAGACCTTCTGAATAAGCCTTCCAACTATAACAGCTTTCCTTTGGTTGCAAGTCTTTGAGCATAAATCAAACTTCTTTGCTTTCAAAAATGAGTAAGAAGACCAAAATGTTAGAGAAGCAAGGATGCAGTGCCATGACCCCAAGCGTTTTCGTCGTACTCTTTCTTTCTTGTTTTAGTTTGAAGTACAAGCTTTCCATCGTAATCGAAGAATATATATAGTGGAAAGAGTGGGAAGTGGAGTCTTGGAGGATCATAACAATTAGCAACCCAAACTAGAGTTTACTGGGATCATGGTCGCAATAAGAACATAATGGGTTGAATCCAAAACCAAATTACCAGAGGGTCAGAGCCAGCATCTTTTGTTTGGTAAACCAAGGAGGAGGAATAGTAGTACTAACTTCATATATTTTGAATGAAAGAAGAGGGAATTGCTTTCAATGGAGTGACAGATATGTAGCGGAGATCTGACAGGATATTTGAGCTTTTGTCCCACACTGGTTAAGGTGTAAGACATTGTGAATATTGTGACCTATAAAAGCTGAACTTCGAGCCTTGGAAAAGCATACCTTTCTCGGCCTTTTGGCTAAGATCAAGTGTAGTATCTGTTCTTATCAGTTTAATATCTGATATGTGAGCCATCGGCTCACACGATATTAAATTAATTTTTCATGGGGAGTTCCCATCACAGCAGCTTGCTGCTGGGGTTCTCGCGCGTCGCCTTTGCGTTGCACTACTGCAATGGCCTGGCGCACCCCCACCAAATCTAATTATTAAACATTCAGCTTCAGCCCTTTCTTATGCCTTGCCTGTGTATCGTCTGTACTTTAAACTTCATTTTGAATATCAGTTTTTGCTCAGCATTTGAGTTTTATGCTCTTGTACCAATTTTGAATCCCAGTTTTTGCTCAGCATTATTTTGAATCCCAGTTTTTGCCTAGTTAGCATCTCAATTACAATTTTTTGTTTGTATGAATAATTCATTTTATCTTTTGAAAGTGGAACTTAGCATTCCAATTAAACTAAGGGCAACAAATTGAAACGAACTAAACAACCAAGATAATCTTCTGAAGGAAAAAAAAAAGTTATAGTTTATTCAAGTGATACGTTAATGCGAATATTACGGCCTTTTGTAACTTTACATGGCCAACAGACGTATTATAGCTATATTCCGGTGCATAAGGATGTAAAGCTAGTTGATTTAAGAGATTCAGGAAGATGCTTATGCCATAGGTTTCTTAATCCAATTATCTGTTGGAATCATCTTGAATTTTTGTTCAGAGGCATCAATGTATGTATCATGCAGGACGAAATCCTGGCAGATCCTGTCCCTTGACTTGTCAATTCAGTGTATGTGTAACCTTTCCTATCCATCTTCAGTTATTTTCTATGGCTGAATGAACAATTTACAAGTTCAATTTCTTACCCGGGGAACCCTAATCGCCCGCGTGGGTGAATTGTATTTTTGGTGGCAAATCTTCGCTATGGTTAAACAAAATGCGGAATGGGCTATGCAGGGTGATGTATACAGCTACAGGATCATGTTGCTAGAGATTTTTACAGGAAAAAGACCAACAAATGAAATGTTCCAGGATGATTTAAGCATTCATAGCTTTTAAGAGATACATGCGTTGCCAAAGGGAGTTCTTGATATTGTCGATCCAACAGGAGCACTTCCCATCATATAGTATAACTAGTAGTCAATGTATTCAGGTACTCAAAAATTACTAAATTTTCAGAAAACAATGTTACAGACCCTGTCGTTCCAGTCTTCCAGGCTCAGTATCAAACACCAAAAAGTTCCCCGAGTGTAAAACTTACAACCACTAATGCAGTTATACTGCAACAAATTCTAATCCATGAAAAACAAGAAATAATGTAAAATGAAAGGTAATAGTAGTCCCACATTGGCTGTATAGGAGAAAAGATAGAGAAAACAGCCTTATAAACCAAGCGTGAAATGCAACTGGAAATCATACTTACCTGGACGGGGTCTATGGCTGATCACGAAGGGTCATGGCCTAGGTTAGTGACTTCCATTGCACTTTGGAAGGGCGCTCGCCTAAGATCTCCCCATTGAGGGAGAGTCTACGTCATAATTTGTTCCTGAGGGGGAACGCGTCCGCGCGGCCCCTGCAAATTTCACAAGCCCAACTTTTCAGTTTAACTAATAATAGACTTTTCCTGGAAAAGCTATTTTGCAGTTAGATTCCTGGAAGTCTGGTTAATGAACTTCCGCTTGAAATTCCACTTGGGCAGTTTTTGTTGTTCTCATTTTTCAATGGCATGTCACAGCTCTGAAGTGAGTCTTGTAATTTAGGATAGGTCAGAAGTACCGCGCATTCCTGCATTAGGATTTCAATTGTTGTTGGCAATGATATTTGGAGTTTAACTGCTGTTTTTCAATTAGATTACCTTTCTAATGTTAACGCATTACTCGTACAAAGAATTGATAAGACAAGGGATGGGATCAGACAGGATTTCGTCATGCATGATACAAGAAACCTAGGCATAAGCATCTTTCTTAAACCAGCTAGTTTTGCATCCTTAAAACTGTATGTCATGTAAAGTTTCAAAACTGTAAGTCATAGACTTTAAGTTTCGCACAAACATACCCTAATTTATCATTTGAATGAACTTGAACTTTCTTTTCCTTCAAGGCGACGTTTTCTTGGTTGTTCAGTTTGTTTTCTTGTACTAAACTGGAACACCAAGTGCAGCTTTCAAAAAATTATTCATACAAATGGAAATTGTAATTGAGATGCTAATTAGTCATGTTATGAGAGCATGAGAATCGAATGCTGAGCAAAAACTGGAATCCAAAATGCTTAGTTTCACACTTAAAAATGCAGAAAAGTTAGAGATATGGGGGTTGAGACTAAATAAACACACAGCATAAGATAGAATTAGTGTTAACTTATCAGACTATAATACCCAAAAGTAAGCAGGGACTGAATGTTTTTGTTAGCACAACGCAGGGGCTTACTGTTTTTGTTAACTTTGGTAGGAGTGCACCAGGCGTTTGCAAGCCCAACTCCTCGCAGCAAACAAGAATCAAATGCAACCAAGAAGTGAATGTTTCATAATTAGATTTGGTGGGGTGCGCCAGGCCTTTGCAGTAGTGCAACGCTAGGGCGACGCATGAGAACCCCAGTAGCAAGCTGCTTTAATGGGAGCTGCTGTAATGGGAACTCCCCCATGAAAAAAATTAATTTAATATCGTGTGAGCCGATGGCTCACATATCAGATATTAAACTGATAAGAACAGATACTACACTTGATCTTAGCCAAAAGGCCGAGAAAGGTATGCTTCTTCAACTCTCACAATTCGGCTTTTATAGCTCAAAATATTCACAACGTCTTACAGCTTAAACGATGTGGGACAACAGATACAACGCTAAAACATTAGAATACATAAATATCCTGTCAAATCTCGAGTCCAGAATGCCTCCAATACCCAACAAACTGTTGAAACATACATCTTTAAGCCGTGCGTGTATCTCAAACAGGCACTGTCAACATGTTTCGGCATCGTAACAGCATGCCAGTCTTCAAAATTTTTGAGTTCGTAAACATAAGTTAGCCCTGCACTAAAACATGGTTTTTAGTCCAATCAGAATAACATCCTTAAAAGATAGCCCCAATGAGGTAAAACTACTTGAACTAAAATCTTTCGAGGAGAATCAGCTGCTATGAAATTTAAGTTGATTGTGCAACCATTGCTTGAGGAAATGAAGTTAAAAGAAGTAACAGCAACAAGTGTAACATATTTATGGATACTGAAACATTTTACTAAACCAAGGGCAAGAAGCATGGGTACTTAAAGAGGAGCTAGAGCAGTATAAACTATATCCCTTCTACAGATGCAGCTCCAGATGAACGACAATCACAGAATAAAAAACTGAAGAATTGTCGATATGTGTAAATCACATACCAAAATCATGAAACTAAAACATTACCAAATTTCATTGGCATATTTTAGTAGTGCACCCAACAAACAATCATCCACACAACAATGGAGGGATATATATTGTAAGCCCAGCAAAAAAGATTATCTTGGTCAGACAGTGCTCTATATTGGCAGGTAAAATAAGGATGACTTTGCATGTAACACTAAGTTTTAACAACAAAATGGCAGTGAGATACCAATTCAGGCGTAAATAGCTTCAAGATGTAGAAGATAGTAGCAATTTCCATGCATTATCATCACTAGGCTTATTCAATCAGAGTTTCTACTCACCTGTGGCTTATCCATCCTCTCCATTAGCGAAGATTTAAGTAAACCATCAAAGTCAGCTTCCCCTTCCAATGTTCACTCCCCAAGCATAGGATAAGAAATCTTCTCGATGTTACTAGGCAAGCAAGCAGGACCAGGCATGCCAATCATGTGTAAGGGATATAGAAGCTCTATCTTATACTTGGTCATTAGAGAGCTCTGGTTGTGTTTGTGTCGTAATTATGGGGTCATATGGTACTGAGAAGAGTTTCCAGAGTGATAATTATGGGGCATCGTTTTATTCAAATCCTGGATCCTTCTTCTCCAGATCTTGTATAGAGGATTTTCCTGGTCAGTTCTGTGACGGACCAGAAAATCTTTGCTTCCGACGGATCGGGTTACAACCCGCTTGGCAAGCTCCGAGACTCTGATACGCCACTCAAGAAACCAGACTTTCAAATTTTTCGGACCAATTCGATTTTACCAAGCAAATGTTCATCAATTTATACCAAACTGCTTTGTAAGCAGGCAAACCCTGATTTCATTCCAAGAGTCATCAAATCCGTCAAACTGCTGTACAGTTTTAGATATCATTGCTAACCAACCAAATGATATGAATCACCTTGTATAGGTGACAACCATCTCCAAGAGAACACTAAGGTTCAGTAACTGAGATTCTGCTGAACAGAAACCTCATTTAAGGGTCATCTAATTGTAAGAATTATCAGGGTAGTTCTGGATACCGGCCACTATTACAGAGGCCTGACAACACTCACCATAGCAGACGGGCGAGGAATGGCCAGTGCCGATGTCAGGGTAGTAGGATACCAGCCACCATCGGCCAGTGCCAAAGGTCTTCCGGGTAGCCACCGAGGTGGTGGGGTGCCACAGTGGGCCTGACAATATGCCACTTAGGCCTGACAATTTCACCGTCCCGGACGGTTCATCCACATGTAATGGAGGTGCCAATTATGGCCTAGTAAATGGTATGAACTGCCTTGCAGTAACCACTCCTCGCTAGATGATATGAATTGCCTTTAAACGGAAACAACCATCTCTTCTCAGATGATGTGAGTTACCTCGTATGATAATAACCACTGCTCAACTCACGAGCCGCGACAGATGATATGAATTACCTCGAAAGGTAATAATCATCTATTGTCTCACGGGCTGTACAGTTATCAGGTGGTATGAATTACCTCAGATAGTAATAATCATCTCTCACTAGGTAGTACGAACAGTCAATACTGCAACCACCTCTAACAAACATTATATAAACTGACAGGTTTGCAATCATCTCTGAATAGATGGTATGAACTGCCAAGCAGCAACCAACACTTTCAGATGATATGAACAACCTTGTTGAGTTGTGCTGAACTGCATAGAAGCTGCCTACGTACCCTCTCCGTTGCTCGAAGGGATCAAGCACGACCGTAGTTCGTCAATTTATTTAGATAATATGAACTACCGTTATTAGTAGCAATCATCTCTTATAATGAATAGTATGAATTGCCTAGCAACAAATATTCCAAGATACAGATCGATTCATGCACTAACTAAATATATGGTCGAACCAACATCATTATATCAGCATCTGCCACATAATTCAACAGTAAGTATTACTATAAAATATAATTGGAGCTAACACGTCCAAAGTTCATGGAAGGACCTGACTACTTTCTCAATTGCTAATTATCAAGACAATGGTTCAATGAACATCATTTACAAATTAAATAGCTTAATAGGCTAAAAGATAAAAGGCAAAAATCATAAACTTTTATAACAAAATATTAAAGATATTTTTTTAGTCTCACAAGTTACCGAACAGGTGGATTCAAATAATGGCCACTATTATAACATGAACAAAATCCTATCGTCCAAAACTTCAAAAGAAAATGTCATTTGAGCACCAAGGATTCTACCTGATTGTAATAATGAGATTGTGTTCATTTGCATAATTCTCTAAACTTAATGATGCACGAGCATTTCCCACAAACTTAACAATTCTACACAGTAGCTAAATTTCCAAACTAATAAGAATAATACCACAGAACATTCCAAAAGCCGGTAAATTCTAACCAAGCTCTCCTGGCTATTCCAGGCTCATTTTGTACTAGTATGTACTGCCTTGGAACAAGAAACAGTTCTTGGAAAATGTTGGCTTATCATCATTCTGCTAGTTTGAGATCAACACCCTATGGACCAAATATTTCCTCCAAATAAGATCATACAAAAAAACTAGACTTGCCCACAAACAGCATAACTCCTGAACATGCACCAAAATAAACATTTCGATAGAAGGAAACAACGTATATCTAACAATTACAGTTTTAAGAGGGAACCCATTTTCATCTTCTCCAAATTCATCCATTACACAAACTCTAAATCCTTGACATATGATCACAGTGGCTTGGAACAAGTCATCTGCATTACTTATGTCAAAACAAGTTTTAAGAGATCCAATAATACCAAATGATTAAAATGTTACGCACATAGTACTTCGAAGTCGAGTCTAAATAATAAGTAGTCACCATACTCTATTCTTTCATTTATTTTTTTGATCTACAGATGCCACATTTAGTCTAAGTAACCAAATTCGTATTTATAAACTCCACTGGTTAATTTCCCATGTATATGGGATACACAATCATTTACATTCCTAAACCTGTGCACATATACACCCCAAAGCAACTATATGTCGATTTAACAAAGGACGGGTAGTGATTAGTCAAAATAGACATGAATGGGTGAGAACACCAACAATGATACAGATGGATAAAAAGTAGACACCAAAAAGCAAGCCGTATGAATTAACTTATGATGGACAACCAAACAAAAATGAAATCAGGATTTGATAATCATATTAACTATATATACAGCCTATACGTCAATCTATTCACCCATATGGTCATACAAGAACTGAAATACATAAAGAGAGCAATGAGAACATTTACCCATATTTCTATTCTTTCAGGCTTTCTAACTTTCTCTTCTTTCAGGCTTTCTAACAAACACTTGATAGGCAGTTATGTTGGTACCTAGAGGAGTGTTTTTCCTTGCTGTACTTAGCTCCTCTTATGGATTCTTGACCTGCAATTTCGAGTTCAACTACAACGCAACATTTCTAGTTCAGCATAAACTCTCAAGAACCACTTAATTTCAGCCATCCAACACCAAAAATATGGCATAAAAAACAAGGCTTCAACAGGTTGTTATTGTTCATACAAAACCCAAAACAGTTGGAGACTTGATTCAAATTTGAACCTAAAGCAAACCCAATCTTCCTTATCCAACAGAGCCTCGAAATCTCTTTGAATCTACTCAAAAATTTACTCAATTAATCATCAGGAAAGAGATCAGTTTTCTTCCCTTGTTTTCTCGTTTAATTTCATCATCAAACATCTGATTTCCAAGTTCCCACCCTTTTAATCTCTCGCAACAACTCTTTTGTATTCAAGTTTCTCTCAGTTCTTCCATTTACCAGAGAAGAAGAAAACCGCAAGAAGAAAAAGGAACCATGAACAAGAACGAAATTTTCCCCCAAAACTAAAATCCTCCAACAACAGGACAGGATGGAAGAATTTCTCTAATCCCATCCATACAATCATCCAACAACAGTACATGGATGTACTCTTCTCACTAAGAGCCGAAATGTTTTCTGAGAAGAAATCCCGGGGAAAGAAAGAGGAAAATATTTTGCTCTAGCAGCACCAATGCCAAGCATGTGTCCTCTAGTGATGTCAGCTAACCCTTTGTTTAACCTCAGTTCTATGTGAACCGGTTTTTACCAAAAACATTTAACGTATTTTTATGGAATGTTTTGGAGCTAACCCTTTGTTTAACCTCATCATCTCGGAGCCAAAACAACCCCCACTTGAGAACCTACTCCATCGAAACTACATCAATTAAAACTACCCATGCCTAAACCTAGGGATGGCCATTTGCCCCACCCAAACCCATCCCCGTGGGTACCCGCCCCGTTTGGGTAGGGTTTTACCCGCACAAATGGGGATGGGGTCGGGTATGGGTAATACCCGAAACCTAAGCTGCGGGGATGGGATGGGGATGGGATTCAAGGTCCCCGCCCCATACCCGCCTCGTAGCTTTCATATTATAAGGGTTTAGACTTTTATGTAAGATTTCGTATCGAATTTTTATATTTTTACCAATTTGTCGAGCTTTCTTTCATTTATTTTTATATTTCTGCCACTTCTTTCATTTATTATATTCTTGATCGTTCTTGTATATTCATCACTTTCGCTTCTTTGTTGTGATCAGACACATTCTCTAAAAGTTAAAATAGTGAAATCGATACAGATAATGCAATGTTTAACATGGACGAAGATAAAATGAGAAAGGAAAAAGTAGCAAAACTAATAAGTCATTTATAGATTCTTTTGTTCACTTTAAGATGAATTTACGAATTTTAAATTTTAGAATGCATTATTCTTATGTTATTATTTCATTTTAAGTTTTGATTATAAATACATATATGTATTAACACCGTGTTACGGGTAACCCATGGGAAACCCGCCCCATACGGGTATTCCACATACCCGCCCGCCCCAATTCATGTGGGTAATGGGGACGGGTATGGGTAATTTTTACTTAACAGGCAAAGGATCGGGATTGGCATACCCGCCCCATGACCATCCCTACCTAAACCCGATCCTGAACTTTCAGATTCTCTCCTACCAAAATCAAAATCAGTTGCGTAATATTTGCTTGTCGAAAACATAGCTCAATTGCTGCTAAATGTGCAAAAAAAATCTAAACCAGTTGAATTCAAAGGGTCAGATTAGAGTGTTGGCGAGGAGAAACCAGTTTTGGATAAGAAACAGAAAGAAAACTCTTCTGCAGTGGAAGAACAAACCGTGTTTACTAAACGAAAAGGAGAAAGATCTGCTTCTGGTATAAGGACTTCGAGATCGAGTCATAATATCAACACTAATAATAGGTGACAATTTTCTAAATTTGTGGTAAAACACTTAACACTGATTTGGTAGAGGTTTGAAAAATATATATATATATATTTCATCGTATATGTAGAACAAAAAATGTACTTTTTGTTTGTGAGAACTGAAGACTAAAGTAGCGCAAACTTCATATCTCACAGACTCGCGCCTAATTGAAAATCATAGAAAAGAAGTGCTAATCTTCAAGATTATCCACGAACGTAACCGGGCAACGAAGGAATTCAAAAAAATAATACTGTCAATGATGGTGTCTGTTATATGATCTATTAATTGTGAAGCAAACAATAGTCTTCATAGGAAGGCAAAGTTCTAACATTTACAGTCATTCCTTGAGACGTTCACATAGAGGTGTAAAACGTGCCGGCCCGGCACAGCCCAGCCCACGAAGTCACATGCTTAGCGTGTTGTGTCTTTGGGTCTGGGTTATCGAGATTCAGACGTCTTTGTGTTGTGTTGTGCTAAATGGCGCGGCCGTCTTTGTGTTGTGCTTAGGAAAAATAAACGTGTTGTGTCGTCTTTGTCTTTGTGCTAGCACACTTATTTGATGTTCTCCAAAATAAATATTTTTGAGATAATTTAGTTAGTACATGTATTATTATAGAAATAAATTAGCATATCGAAGATAAAATGTCAGAAATTGGCTAAAACAATGATTTTTTTGTGAAATATGCATCAAAAGTGATGTATTGTGTAGTATTTTACGCATGACGTGGCGTGCTTTCTTCGCGTGATGTGATGTCTTTGGGCCGTAGTGTGCTAACACGTGCGCGTCTTTATCCGGGCCGTGTGCCTATTTTGTCCGGGCACAAAGACAAAGACATTAAACAAACGTGTTGTGCCCGTGCTGGGCCGGTCACGTGCTGTGCTCGAATTTTAACGTGCTGTGCTGGCCCGTCCCAAATGAACATACTCATCATGAACTTGAATTCACTGGGACTTATTGTATGCGCTCATAGCGAAATAAATGAACCTTGAACCACACATATCTAGCCCTTTATGTGTTTGAGAAATTTCTTGAAACAGAGAAGATGGTGATTAGCCATATGATAAAATAGTTGTGAGAGCTATGCACAGATTCTACATGTTATGGAAGAAATATTTACCTTGATTAAGAACGACGGAAGAAAGGGCTGTGTCAAACAAAAAATTAAGAAAGAAAAAAAGAACCAGTAGCTAAAAACAGTTCGGTAATAAATATACGGCAGCTAAACATCCGGTTTTTTTTCAGAATACGGCTGACTATGTTTGGAACTTTGGATATACCCGAGGTTAAAACAATGGGTTAGCTTACATCACAAATGGACACATGGTTGGACTTGGTGCTGCTAGATCAAATATGATCTAGCAGCGCTAGAGCAAAATCTTTTCCAAAGAAAGAAGCCCTTCACTTTCATTTTTTACTTCCTCTCTCCTTTTAGGATTGAACAAATTATACGTGTACCCATGTTAAGTCCAATGAGAAACACGTGGAGGGCTGCATTGTGGTCTATTTAGAGCAACTGCAGTGGTGCGAGTATAACCAAAGATCAAAGAGGGAAAAAAAGACCAAAATTTGGGTTTAGTCCGTGTTGTGACACTACGGTAGAAAGACTAAATTTGGTGGAGCGTGCATTATAAGTTCGCCCGATGGTGGAGCGTACATTATAAGTTCGCCCGATGGAGCGAGATCCTGTTCATGTAACTGGAAAAAAAAAATTATGGGGCGGAGGTATAAAGCCCGCCCCACTCAAGGGAAACAAAAACAAATAATGGGGCGAACTTATGAACAACCGCCCCACCATAAAGAAAAAAAAAACAAATGGGGCGGAGGTATAGTTAACGCCTGGTGTGGGGCGTTAACTTTATGCACGCCTGTTGTGGAGCGTTAACTATACGTTCGCCTGGTGTGGGGCGTTAACTATACGTTCGCTCGACTATATATTTGGGTTTGGTCTTGGTCCCAGACCAAATATAGTCTGGGATTTAGTTGATAGTCGGGGTTTAGTCGATAGTACGTCCCACTACGTCTCGTTCTTTTACCAAATATTTGAGTTTAGTAGCCCGCTGTGGTTGCTTAGGCTCTTGGATTTTGGTGTGAAGTTATTGAAGACGATCAAAATTAAACACCACTAGATTTGTGCCCGTGCTACGCAGCGCGCATTTTTTTTCCTTTTAACTTGGTGTACGCGGAGTTTCGTTCCGCCCGATGGCGATGCATTTTTAATTTGTTATACGCGGGGCTGTACCCCACACCATGTTGGTACCGAGTAATTTTTGATTTGATCACATGGAGCCACCTAAAAACCAAAACTGAAAACTCACTTCTTCCAAAACAAAATAATAAATGCACACAATGCATGTTTTCTAAGAGACCAAACCCAAACGCCTAGATTCGCAATTTGAGGCCACTAAAGACCCCAAGTTGTAGAACCACTTGCATAGGCCCGATCCAGGAACAAAACCTAAGGTGAAAAATCACTATCAATGGCTCCATCATTGATGTTACCCGGCACTACTGCCGCTGCAATTCATCTACTTTGAACATCATTAGTACTACCATAAACATCACCTCCAGCTCCATAGATACTCTCCACTATAATACCCTGATAATTCCCCTTGAAAATTGATGTCTCATGCCCCCATAACAACCTGATAGTTGATACATCTCCTTGAAAACTCTCCTCTTGCTGCGTCACACACCATAACTTAAAACAACCTTATACTTATTCTTGATGAAATATCACCATCTGTTACCACAATAACATCCTCATCAACCCAACTCCATTTACGTATATATAAACCTGATCATTACTATTACCATGAACCCATCTATTGCATGTTTAGATATGTAGTTTTCATAACAATAGCTAAAAATTCTTGCTCGACCTTAGTTGAATTTCATCTTGTTCTACATTGGCATTCACGGTGTTAAAATATTTGTTAACTAAGAAAAGTTGTTGCATGCCATATCTTATGTGCGCACAATAAATAGGAAATATATATAATAAAAATACACAATTCAATGTTGAGCAAAGCAAACTTATCAAGGACTTTAATGAAAGAATAAAAGCAAAGCAAATCAAATCAATTAAATACAAAAAGCATCAAATAATGAAAGAAAAACAATGAATGGAGGACATCCAAAGAAATTTAATTACTATGAATAATTTGTTCCAATATTGGAAAGATGATGTACAGAAAGATTATTGAACATGACTAAAGATCCTGATCAACAGTATTTTATAACTCTTTTTCATGATCTCTTGGCACGCTTTTAGTTCAATGTACATATATGTCGAGGAGGTTGGTTACAGTAGCTAAAAGCATATTACGGCCAGCCCAAAGGCACATATGGCGGATGGATAATTCCTAAAATAAAATCTTAGTCTTTAGTTTCATCAAACTGTATTCTCACTGCGTAAGTGCGTAATAACAATTTTGTATTCACTATGTATAGACTGCCGAAACTTGTAAATATTGCAAGGAAACAACACAAAAAAGAGATTCAACCAAACAACACAAAAGAGACATTATGCTAGGAGCGCAGCCCCAAGAAAGAAGTATTGTACTAACCAATATCTAATGACCAATATCGTTTGGTGAATAGAGAAATAAATTAAGCTATTAAAGGTCATACTCAACGAAGCACGTCGCTACATATTTTCATTTTCGTAATCCATGATTCCATGTAACCTATCGATTACTTTGCTACGGTTGTACCTTGGTTAATTTTAATGTGGCGGGTGAATGCTAAAACCATTTTGTGCACGTGAAGAAAGTGAATCACATGTCATTCTTTTATTGTTGGGTTTTTATGTTCCCCACTAAGCCAATTTGGTATTAAACCTCATTTTCATTAAACATTTTGGAGGAAAAAAAACATTAGTGAAGAAACCCTTACAAAGGCTGTAAGCTCTAATCCCATGCATCTTTGTCTATATAAGAGTTATCATGGGTAAGTGTGACATGAGGTCCTTCAATGAACTTCCTCACTTTCCCTTTGGTATTTCCTTCGTCAATATTCCCTACTTATACTTGCAGCCATTATGATGCATGAACAGGTAAGTAAAGACCGAAGCAAAAACTGGACGCGTACGAATTAGGATCACCAAATATCCTACAGGGCTACAATTTCATACACTTACCTCCTATGGTGATCCATATGTAGCTACCCTATTCATTGTTTGTTTGTTTCATAAAAAGAGTGTAACGACCCTCAAGCTCGTCAACGTTGTTTGACTGGTCAAGCGATAGTCAAGTGACGAATTAGCCGATAGTAACTCGATTAGTGTAACGCGAACGTTAATAAATATGAATTAATCTAACAACAATTTAGATCGAATTCGGTATCATTGGATAAGTCTCGAAAAGCTATGCGAAATGAACTACTCGAACGTGTCATTCGGATATCGGACGAAGAAGATATCATCAGATTAGTTTGAAGGGTGAAATAGTGATTTTGCAGTTTAACCGACTTAGCAGCCCATATCTAAGTTTCTGGGTGCCTCAGTAAATCTCGTCGGCCTTATCCTCAAACGGATCGAAGATAAATTCATTCTCTCTTATTCTTTCTGCTCTTTCGTTTTTTCTTTTATGTTCTTCTTCTGTCGAAGATATGGAGTTAAAGTTGAGGTACGGCTTGAGAGGATTAGATCGTGAGGATGTATAAGAGAAGGAGGAGTTGGTGTTTCTGTTAATCATGAAGAAGACGATTGAGTTGCTGTTACAATTGAAGATATAGTTTCTGAAATTAGGATTTGTGGATTTGATTGATGTTCTGAGGACTTAGAAGATGAAATTAGATTTGCAGGTGAATGATTATAAATGGGTATGACATGAAATTATAGGGGATACGGAAGTTAGGGTTTGTGAAAAGATGAACTGAATTAGGGTTCTTGAGTTGATTAAGGGACCGTGTGAAATTGAAGATGAAATTGAAGGTTCAGAAGTCTAATTGAAGATGGGTTTGTTCTTAATTGATGTATGATTGAAGCTGTAGAGTTGTGTTAGTGAATAATCATGAGTTAGGGTTCTGTTCTTGAAGATTTTGGATAAGAAGAAATTAGAAGATGAAATCGGGTGTCTTGAGGGACGATTACTGATGGGTGGTGATAGTTTTGAGAAGAACTGCTGGATTGAGTCAAAGCAAAGAACAATTAATTCAAATGCTCGGGTGACACTGAATTGAGGTAAATGTTTGCTTCCAGTAATTTATTTAGATTATTCTTTGTCGAGTATATGAAGTTGTTCAATGAATTGAGAAATGAAGTGATATGAAATGGAATTATACTTGAAGCTGAGATACATAATGTTACATAGAATCTGGTATGGATTGCAATTACAGGGAGAAGGGTTAGTTATTGGTGGTGTGTTGTAATGGTGGATGTAGATGAATGCTTAGGATTTTGCAGAGTTTGACTAACTCAGATGGCTGCTGTAAATGAGCCTGGTGGTCATGTTGTTGAGCTGATAAGAGTTCATCGTTAGGTTGTTACTTGATCTAAGATGAGGATGTTGATTGTTGCAGTGAGGATTGTAGTTGAAGTTTAAATGAATGGGTTTAAGTTGGAACTGTTGGTGGTGGTGCAAGTGATGCTACTTCAAGGAAATGAGATAGTGATGGTTGTTGTTGTTGTTGTTACGAAAGATGTTAGAGGAGAACAGGGATGGATGTAAAAGATTGTTATTGTTGTTTGAATGGAATGACAAAAATGTTTTGAATCTGAGATGCTATGGTTAGACAGTGTTTTGTTGGTAGTGATGAGTATGTAAGACTTTGATTGATGTGTGAGTTGCAATTAGGTGTTGGTAAATTACAGGTAGAATTGTTGAGCTGAACTCAGTTAAAGTAATTGATGATTTGTGTAGAACTCTTGGAAATTGGTTTGAGCTGTTAAGATGTATATGCTGAGTTGGTTGTAATGTTGTCATAGCAAAGGGTTTAGTAAAATCCTGCAAATGCAGATCAAGGTAAAGCTTAATTACAGTTGTATTGAATTATAGAATTTTGTTATTGTGAATAATTTGTGTTATGCAATGGCTAGGGCGATACACCACAATATTATTATTGAGTGTGGAACTGGTTGACACAAATATTATACATTGTTTGACGAAGGAGTTAGTTCCATATACATGATTGTTTACCTCTGTGAAATTGGTTGTGTTATTAGTGTTTTGGGAAAACATGAATTGTTTTCAAATCATTCCAATGATTACTTGAAAGTTAAATGTTATTTCTACTGGGCACCCCTTTTAGGGTTATGTGCTCACCCATTCCCACTTTCAGTTTTAGAGACAGATAAGAGTTGTGCAGCGAAAGCTTCGAGGAGTTGAGTCTGTTAGTTGGTTAACTTCGGCTATATTTATTATGTTGTATATTATATTTGTAAACCAAATGACTATTGTATATGTATCATTTGAGAGGAGTTCTTATATATATATATATATATTTCAGAGAGGGGTCAGTTTTGGGTTAAGTTTGTAGAAGATTTCTTAATTGATTGTTTAAGTAAATGTTTTAGATCCTTAGTGCCTCTTTATTTAGTTAATCTTTTGGATTAGTCAGCTGCTAGCTTTGGGGGCGCTACAAAGAGACTTCAACAACAATGCATACATAAATTATTTAAAAAAAAATTACATGCATAATTTTACTCACATACAGTACTTTGTTAAAAGTTAGGCACATGCCATGTGGATGTAAGAGCACCATAAGAGTCGCTAGTGTTGTCACTTATTTCAAATCTTTATTTTATGAACGGTATAAATGATTTTGAAGGAGCGTTGTCCAAAAAGAGATCTCTACAAAGATGTAATGATAGTCGAAGTAAATATGTGGATGGGCTTAAATTAAAATTTCCCAATTAAAACAAAATTCAGCATTTACCTCTGTTAGCAATTACGATTACATCTGGAATTTAAATGTGCTCTCCCAATCCTATGCAACCACATGCTCTAGGTGCGCCTAAGATAATGCTCAGTGGTAAGCTTATATATTCAAAAATATAATTAAAGCAAGAGCTACCAAAAGCCTCTAAAGTCGAGCCATTTGCTCAATCAATTAACAAAACACCAATCGCACGTCTACATGTACTATTAGCACACAAACCTCGAAAAGAATACATTGAATTCCAACAAAAAAGGTTAGTAACAGCAAGCTCTTTACTGTCATCATTATTTTTATGTAAGTTACTACCTCTTCTTCATTACTAAAAGCATAGCCCCATACATGACGCATCAATCAACATGATTAATATGAATAATAAGTAGCCCTTTTGGATGAATGTGTAAAGAATCTTAGGGGTGCACATATCCTACCCTTACCCGCCACCCTATCCTACCCGCCAGAATTTTTATCCGTATCCTATCCTACCCGCCATTGACGGGTAGGGTGACGGGTAAATATTATTTTATCCGCCGTCAAATGGGTAGGGTGACGGATAAAATCTGAAATTATCCTACCCTACCCGCTTACCCGCCTCATATATGTAAAAGACCAAATAAAAAAAAAAAAACAGCTCCGAAACAAAAATTATTTCGCATGTAGATTCACGAATACATGTAATTCTTATATTTTCCCACTAAGTCTATAAATCCCAATAAGAATGAAGGAAAGTGGAGCATCCACAGAGAGATGGACAGGGTTTCTCCATGCCTCCACCGGATTGTCAAGAATCCGAGCTCACTCTAATAACTAGAAATTCACAAGCATACAAACCTTACATACTCAGAACCATAATAACTTAGCAGGACAATGAAAAGGAAAAACATAAAATGAATTGTTCCCTATGACTGCATGTGGCAGTGTGATTTGGTTTCTGTCATGTGAATTTGGTTTGTAGTTGGTACTTGGTACCCAAGTTTGAATGCATTTTTTTTTCTGGCATTTGTACCCAGTGTATATTTTGTACAAAATGCTTTCTAGTTTCTGGCGTATGAATCTGGTTTGTACCCAAGTTCAAATGCATTTTGTACCCAAGTTTGAATGCTTTTTTTTTTCGGGTAGCCATCAAACTGAAGTTATAGAACAAGCGCACACTGCACACTTTTGCACTATCAGTAGCATACCCACCAACATACTCTTTTGTAGTGTCCACAGTCGCATGTTTTCCCTGTCTTGTTTTATCAAGGGGCACCTGAGCTATTGGTAATTCGGAATCGTTGATCCAGTCGTCCTCCACTAGTGATTCTTCACTTCCAGGCTTTGTCGAAGTCTATTTCTGGTGCTTGCATATCCCATTCTGCTTCATATTGACAACCTACCAACGAACTCACACTCGTGACTCCTGCGACACCCAATCGCAGCTTATATGGTCCCGACCAACAGATTCACAATCCTAGACAGTACACAATCACGAAAATGGTCTCAATACGTAGCTCTCACTTGCTGACCTTGAAGTTATTAACCATAATAACATACTCAAAAATTAATATATAATTTGCCTTTTCCGACAACGGTTACCCACTTACCCGCCTTAAAAAAAAAAAAAAAAAAAACGGTTATACCCGCCACCCTATCCTACCCGACCCGCCAATTAATGGGTCGGATAGGATATTACCCGTTTAATGGCGGGTAGGATGACGGATAAAAATTTTCTTACCCGCCAGTTAGCGGGTAGGGTGGCGAAATGGGCCATATCCTACACACCCTACCCGTTGTGCAGCCCTAGTAAAGATTGGTAAACCATTAGATAAGAAGAATCACCTTTCTTAAGGCTTATCCCAGCAATGCTTTGGTAACCCAAATCAGATTAGAGTACTTGGTTACACAAAGCTCAATTAACACAATAAATTAAGAAATCCAAAATAAAATTGACCCAAGGAAACAACGTCCAAAGCTAATAAAACACAATGGACAACCCTCCATGAAACTAAACCAAATAATGAATCTGCAGAAGCCCCACACACCTGAATGGCGGCAACACAAAGAGCGAGCGCGACTGATATACCACCAAAACCACCACCTATGATACTGAAGGAACCCAGATATTGTTTTCTCTCGACTAAACAACAAGCACCTACACAAATATAGGATTCAAATCATATTAATTAGGTTGGATTTCACTGCATTAGTTATCTCCAATAACTCATTAGTCTTTAATTAGTCATCTTAAAGATGGCTTACACCTTTTCCCAAACACATTGAGCATCCTTAATTCATACTTCAAATATCCAATCAATAAACAAAGCAATACCCAAAACAGTATTATCCACCTGAATTCTTCTTCATGTGGGACATACAAAAGTCATACAAATCCATTACAGAAACAACAACAAAGAGAACCGATGGTTAAAACAGATAGATACCTTTTGCTAGAGCAAGAATGAAATTGTCCTTGATAACCTTTCGGAGAACTGCTTCCACCACAACCTTGCTAGATGAAATTTACCCTGCCAATACCAATCAAAATAGATAACTTAAAAATTTGCAAACACAAACTCAGAGAATTCAAAAACAACAAATACTAGTTTCTGCGGGTATTATGTTGATATGATGCGAATGAAAATATATAATATACCATCTTGTGAAGATGATAAACACATCGGCAATGTCCAATTTTGACTGAAAAGGCGGCATAATTTCTTCTGTCTTTGAAAATATTGTTGTTCTTAAATCTAATGGATCGTAATGCGGCATACAAAGGTTTTGAGAGCAAAAGATTCAACGTCAAACTCCTATCGATCCTAGTTGTTTCTTTTTAAAACTCTTTGAGTTGATGGTGATCATTAGGAGAAAACTCCGTAATTGAATAATTTTATGTATCCGATTTCCTTTTTAACACGAACTCATGTATTAAGTGGGAAACATTAACATGATTTTCATAATTAAGTGTGAAACAAAGACTTTCACGTTTTTTTTTTTGTTATTCTTTAACGATTTGGACGTAAGTGTTGTCCACCATTATTAACGTACAGTTAAGTATTGGTGTAAACACGGTGTAACTAAATAATTTAAGTTTAAATTCTGACATAAGTATTGTCTACCTACTTTTTTGTCTATACCGTTACTAACGAACAGTTAAGTAGCTGATGTAAATAATGTGTAACCAAATTTTAATTATTCTAACCAATAGAGTTATGCCAAGTGTCCTCACCATAGCTTCTACATTAGAAAAGGCCTTTCTCGGCCAATAGGAAGAGAAGGTTTCATCACCGTTTAATGTGAGAGCATATTTTGTCAAGGCCTTTAAGGGGGGAGATATTTGGTTGAATCAACTTTGGAAAATCGGGTTGGTGAATCCGAGAAAAAATTCGAGTCTTACAAGTTACTAGTGTCGTAGACCAGAAAACACCCTTTTAATCAAGGTTTATTAGAGTCTTACACCACAAAATTATCGCATTACAGGATACCCAGAGCATAGGAAACAAGTCTATGGTAGTGGGCTTCCAATTCAAAACCAAATAATCAAATCAGAATTCTGCCAAGTATGAAACTTTTTATCCATATTTCAATATACGAATTCTACAAGAACGAGTCTCGTAATTGATCACAATTAATATGGACTTATCTACTAGAATTGAATATGTACGACTTCTGCAATTCCTATTATAAAGATAAAAAATATAATTATCACACCCCAAATAATAAACATGCTTAGCTAAAAGGATTACAACCTAATTGAAGCATCAAATCTATATTATCAATTTTAAGTATCATACTTACATAATGTAGATCCAGCCTAGTCCCAAACTATTTGATACATTTAAACGAAAACCTTTCAAGTGATATGAAAGATACATAATACATATATATGCAAGATACATAACGTTCTTATAATTTGTTAAAGATTTAGCTACCTAAACAAATATCTTCAAGCGCGACATCTCTTCTAATAACTGAAAAATACTGAAGCGGGAACGAGGGAGCACATCATCCCGAAAGGGGTGCTTAGTGGAAATCATGTAAATCGCAAGTAATCACTAACATGCTTCACAGTTCTAGAATAATACTACCTCCGTTTCTGGAAAAGTGTTACTTTCATTTTTTCATTTTAGCCTAAAAATAGGCCAAATTGAAAAAGTGAAAGTAACACTTTTTCAGAAACGGAGGGAGTAACAATAATTTAAAAATAAAATAAAAAAATAAAGCATTCAACAATTTATGCATCATCAAGCAAGTGTCACCCTAACCTCGTCAAACACATTGGAGAAGACGACGCAAGAATAACCCCAATCAATAATAATATTATTGTCCACATGAAGTGTCTGCCCAAATCGTGATTCAGGATATTACCATTCTTAATACATGAAAAATGATTACCCTCTACTAAGAGGCAATCCATAGGCTAAGACTATGGGATGGCATTAGGACTAAAGCCCAAACCCCATGACAATATCCATGGGTATGAAAGGATAAAGTAGAAATTAAGAAGAAGTTAGAGGCTATTTGAAAAGATGAGGGTACCCAAATATACCTCAATCTAAAACTTTTCCACCTATAAGTCCTTTCTCCGAAAGTGATTGTCTATGGACTGAGTCGAGACAATACAATTAATCGGTTCACACTTCGTGTGATCGTCTATGGATACGAGATCGAGACAATACGACAACAAGATAACTTGTGTGATTGACTATGGATACAAGATCGAGACAATACAACAACTAAGTATGTTTACTTGATAAAAGGTTTGGACTTAACCAAACACAATAGGATTACTATCAAGTAAATGGAATTAACGTTTGTGTATTTTACTTCTAATTATAATAAAACAATTATAATTGCGAAAATAGAAAAGTAAAAGACACAGTAAGATTTTGTTAACGAGGAAACCGCAAATGCAGAAAATACCTCGGGACCTTGTCCAGAATTGAATACTCTCAGGATTAAGCCGCTATACAAAATCAAACCAAAGTTGAGACCAAGCAACTAAACCTATAGTTCACCTAGTTCCGTCTATATTCCCACGCCTCCAACTTGTAATAAATCACGTACTTGGAACAATTCATTTGGTTCGTATTCCAAACAGTAAAGGAACAACAAATCTGTTTGGTATCAACTCTTTTCAACCAAGTGATGTGAGTTTGACAAAAGGCTCTTCCGTTTATCACAATAAACTCCTTTGTCAGGTCCTTAAATCTATCTTATCAACAACTACCAAAGTAATTGTTAAGATTTTGCAATCAATACTTTGAATCACAAAGAATTTTATTGATGCCGATCTACTCAACTAATCGATCCAATCTACCACAAGGATAAACCGATTATAGTTGGATCCTCTTTAACCGAAACAAGTATTGTGCACACCAAAGATTATGAACCCAAATCAGAAATCTTCTTTGTCTTCAAATCTTCTTAGATCTTCAATAAACACTGGTGTTTATTTTCAATGATGTTGTAATAATAGGTTCGTTGAGACTTGTGAAGGCAGATTTTTAGACTTACTTTTTAAAGCAAAAATATAACAAACTCAAAATACAAAATGTTTTGAAAATTATGGAGAGGATGGAGCTAGGATTTCACCATTCATCAATACTTATGTGGTTTTAAATTAATTTATATCATGCAATTTAAACAATTGATTTGATTCTAAAGTATTGCCAAAATCAGATTTCCAAAATATCAAATGTTAGTCGCAAGCATAACGCATCAAGAGTCTAAAACTAAGCATGCATCATCAAGAGAAAACACATTTGATTAATAAAAATCATTTAATTCATTTTTTTATCAATGCAATTAATCATATAAAAATATTGCATAAATTAATAAAGTAAATATTACCACATAATTCTTGAAAGAATGGCTTCCTCCGTCGCCCCATAGGATGGGTTTAGCTCATCATGTTGGAAACACGCTCAAAAGTTGATTTCATTGCTCAAAGTGTTTACAAATGATGAAAAATGGGAGAAAATAATTAAAACCGGGTGTTTGCAACGTTTATAATTGTTGCAAAACACTGTTACAGAGAACGATAATGATGAACTGTTGCTGTAGCTCTGCGACCCACGATTGACAGTCGTTTCTACTGTAGCATGAACGACTGTCCCCTGTGCGTCTTATGTTCTTCGTGTTCTTCAGCAGCAACAGAAATGGCAGTTCCCTGCACTCGATTTTTTCTGCTTTGTGATGTTCCAAACTCGCCCCAAACTCTCCTCCCTCTTCAGTGAAACCCCCAGAGCCTATTTATACTCAACATGGCTAAGAAAATCATCGCCATTACTCCAAATAATCTTCATAACTCGACAGTAAAGAAAGATATTCTAAGAATATTTTCTTTCCCTAATATATCTTCTGACGCTGTTTTCTCGTGTTTAAACACTCCAAACATGCTCAGTTAACATCCAAGAAGTGGTTACACGCGTTGTAGGCATACACAAACCTCTGTTACATACTCAAATGACTCGGGAAGTATAACCGAAACCCGTGTCGCTCTGTTTACTTCAATCTTAATGTTCAACCAATTTCGACCAATTCCAACAACCCTTCCACGCCTGTTATCCGTAATCGAGTCTCCCCCAACAATCTGAGCCATTGAGTCTCTCTAAAATGCCTTCCAATCTCGAACGAAAATTCTGCAGGTGAGAACTAAGTTTTCCCGCCAAACATTGTTTTTCAAATGGTGAAGAAGGAGTCATCCCTTATCCAACATCTGGGGTGCCGAATATCCTGTGGGTTCCCCTTAGTAATTGAGGTGCCCCTTATCCTACATTGATAGTCCGAATAACACGTGTCCTCCAGGGTACTTTTTCGAGCCGAATTTTCAAAAAATGTTTATTCCCCAAAAATACCTACACACATAAAACACCATAATAAGTACAAAATCGAGTGCCAACAATATATAGTATTGAGATCAAAGTAGACACAAAAATGTGTCTATCAAATACCCCCAAACTTATTATTTGTTAGTCCTCGAGCAAATTTATTCTAGAAAATAAAATGACTACACTTAGCACATGCAGCAAGCCGTTAAACCGCTAGGTGGCCCTAGCGGCGGAGTGATGTCTCCGGAGGGTTTACCAGAGGTGTACCCACAAAACCTTTACTCCAGACCCTAGCTATCTATGCAGAACCTTGGAAGGCACTAAAGAATCTCCTTGGTTGGTATACTTATTGACTACAAGAGGAAGTACCACGATGCGAAATTCCAATTGTTGTACACGAGTTTGCACTCAAGCATACTAAAATTCATATAAAGTGACAGAGCTCTACTCGGATAGTTTACGGACATCATAAACCGAGTCAACCAATCACATGGATAGATTAAGAAGATGGATGTAGAGAAAAACGTAGATGATGTTGACTAAGGTGAACCTATCCTAATGGACTGAGATACCGGTCTGACTAATATCAACACAGCTGGCATATAAAGGGAACCAGCGGGTGATAATCCTAACTCTAGGGTCAACACAACTGGCATATACAAGGGTTCCAGTGGCCGACTTTATTAAATTTATTCCGGTTGGTCTGATGGTCTGGTCTCAATTTTTTTTTTTTTTGGTATCTCAATCACTCTATTTCACCCAATCACTTATAAGAAAATAAAAACAGAAGGTGAAAAGGATTCAACGAGATATGGCGAAACTACCATGTTTTTTTTTTTTTTTTAATTCTAACACCTGAGCTTTGTGATTTTATGAATAGACTCTTTAGATGTTTTCATCTAATCAGATTGGTTCCTCAACTCCTATAACCAAGATGCTTCCATCCACTTAGATTGGTTAGTGCCATCCTTAATAAACATAAATTTCTAGGCTCTGGAGTTTTATTTATTGCAACTAAAAAGTTTCTCCCATACCCCCCAAACTTAAATCTAACATTGTCCTCAATGTTCTAAAGATGAAATTAAAAACATGAACAAGGAGAAACTTTTACCATTTGAAGCAAAAGAGATAATGAAAGATATTACCGTGTTGCATGAGCAAGGGATACCTCCCAAGGAGTGCTAAGTTTAAAGTCTTGACCCAGGACATCAAATACCTCAAAAAGGATCTTCACCTTCCAAAGTCATACACCAATAGCCGAAATAGTTGTGGGTCCATAAGACCAAATAGAGCTAACACCAATATCAGGCAACTGCACATTCTCATCTAAGGTATCTGTCAAGACAACTGGGTTTATCTGAGGGCGCGTTATTGAACTTCATATGTGTGTCTCGATAAATAGGTTCATCCGAAAAATGGGTCTCTAATACCTGGGTTACCTCGGACGATGATCGGGAGGATCGGGTTGCTTGAGTCCGAATAGATTCGAGTAATATCTCGGACGACATGGCTCGAGTCCCAAGTTAGGGACTCTTATTAGGGATAAATGACAATCACAATAACCATCACTACACCCAAACTTAGGGTTTTGATTACTCACAGACAAACATCTAACTATTGCCTGAATTTCCGGATCTTCAGAGTCCTTAAAATACTCAAGAGATTCTTCTAGTTCTCTACCCCAAAACTTAGGGTCATCATTATTCTAAGAAAGACCTAACACTATTGCCTGGATTTCTGGGTCCGTAGAGTCTTTAAAATACTCAAGGGCTTCTTCTAAAGATTGATCACACATCTGGTCTAAGAGAATGGTTTCCTCAAATTCATCTAAAGAATCTCCCAAAGAAGTGTCATGCCAATTATCCGAACTAAATCCCGAACTAAAGTGCTAATCATATTCACTTCTTCTAAATCATCATTCTCGAAGGTTGTCTAGTAACATTAAAGACATTTAGTTCGGTGGTCATATTACCAAAGGATATGTTCATAAGCCCGGTCCTACGATTGATGACATCGTTAGCTGTGTGGCTAAAAATGGGCGACCTAGAATCACCGGGATTTGAGCACTTGGGTCCCTGAACGGGTTGGGTGTCTAGAATAACAAAATCCTTTGGATAAATAAACTTATCAACCTCAATCGAACATCCTCTATGACACCACGAGGAACTTTGACATACCTATGCCTAATCGAAGTGTCATTTTGGTCGATTTCAACTTACCAAGTCCTAGCTGGGTATACACATGGTATGGGAGTAAGTTAACACTAGCTCCTAAGTCAAGTAAAGCTTTATCGACCATGTGATTACCAATCACACAAGATATGGTGGGGCATCCAGGGTCCTTATACTTAGGGGGTGTTTGGTTCAGAAGAATGGAACTTACTTGACCAGCTAAAAAGGCTTTCTTTTGGACATTAAGCTTACGCTTTCGTGTACAAAGATCTTTAAGGAACTTGGCATAAGCAGGCATCCGCCTAATTGCTTCTAACAAAGGAATGTTAATGTTCCCGCTTAAATGTTTCCATTATCTCGTTGAATGTCGACTCCTTCTTTGTTGGGGCTAACAACTGCGGATATGGGGCTCTAGGCACAAAGGTAGTCCTATCGGGAATTTCTTGGGACTCCTTAGGGATTGTTTCAGTTTCCTCAGTTACGGGTTCCTCTTGGGAAGTAGAAGTTGGAACTACAGTATGTTCACTAGGCATGGCTACCTTATTGTATACTGTTTTACCGCTCCTAAGGGTTTTTATCGAGTTCACATGGTTTGATGATTCCTAACCAACTAAAGATATTTGATGGACCCCCCTAGGATTGGGTTGAGTTTGACTAGGAAACTTACCTTCTTCTCTCTCACTTAAATACTTAGCTATTTGGCCGACTTGAAGTTCTAATTTAGCAAGATTCTGGGAATTATCCTTATGGTTCTTCCTGGTTTGTTGTTGAAAACTAAGGTGGTTAGCTGATAACATATCATGGTTCTTTACTAACATAGTAAGAGCTTCTTCTAAGGTAGAGATCTTTTTCTCAGAAGTGTTCTGAAACTGGGTTTGACCTGTAGGGTTCTGAGTATAACCAAAACCTTGGGGAGGCTGAGAATTACTATACTGACCTTGATTCTGGCCCTTACACCAAGAAAAATTAGGATGGTTTCTCCAACCATGGCTGTAGGTCTCTGAGTATGGGTCAAACTTCTCACGATTCTCAAACCTAGCATTGTTATAGACAGCATGAGCTTGCTCTTCACTAACCTGACCTTCCCAAAATGAGTTATCGGGCTCTATTCCACAACTAGAGACTTGAGAGGCTCTATTAGGTTCAACAAGGGACGTATTTTTAGACTAACCCATTTCCAAAGCTTCTAACCTTCTAGACAAAGCAGCAAACTTAGCATCTGACGCAAAACTCATATCTACCATATTGGTGCTACTTCTATTAACCAAGAGTCTTTTAGGGGGTTCAACACAAGACTCCCATTGTTGGGATTTTTCAGCGACAACTCCTAAGAAGGTAAAAACATCATCAGCATTTTTACTAGTGAACTCACCAGCGCACATAGACTCGACCATGGCTTTGGTCGAATAGTCTAAACCATCATAAATAATCTCTACGAGTTTCATCTTTTCAAATCCATGGTGAGGGCACTGGGATAGGAGATCATTGAATCTCTCTAAAAACCTATAAAGAGACTCCCCCTCTTATTGCACACTAGAACTAATTTTCTGTCTAACAGCTGCAGTTTTATGCTTAGGGTAGAATTTCATATAGAAAGCAGCAACAAGTTCCTGCCATGTTTCAATGGACTTAGGTGGTAGGTTGTTAAGCCAGGTCTTGGCTTTATCTTTCAAGGAAAAGGGAAACATCTTAAGTTTCAAGATTTCATCAGTAAGGTCTTTTATTATAATTGTCCCACAAATTTCCTCAAAGTCCCTAATATTAAAATAAGGGTTCTCATCATCCTTTCCTAAGAATATAGGGATCATCTGAAGAATACTAGGTTTTATCTAGAAATTAGCCGTAGTGGCTGGCAATTTAATGCACGAAGCTCAGTTGGTCCTAGTTGGGAACATGTAATCTTTCAAAGTTTCCATCGCTGGCACAGCTGAAGTACTAGGGGTACTTTCCTCACGAAGAGACATATTCTCAAAACTGAAGTTTCCAAAAACGGGGCTCTCAAAAGAAGAGTCTTCGAGCTCCCTGTTTACAAAAGAAGAACTTCTAGGCTCGTCACTAATCAAACGGCCAAAAGTATCTCTTTTCCAAGCACGCTCTCTAATGGACTCGAGCGATTTTAGCATACACTAACAAAAATAATAAAATAAAAAATAAAAATAAAAATCCTAAGGTAGGGAGGTTCTAAGCAAACACACAGCAGGCTGACTCCACCAAAGCAAACCTAAAGATTTCTAGCAAACAAAAAGCATGATGGCTCCACTTAGATTGTTTCTAGACCAGCTTCTAATCTTTCGAAAAGAAACTCGTTACAATCTGAGCAAACCTCTCTGGAATCAATTCGAGTTGAAGTAAGATGAATAGAGGCGAGGGAAGCTGCGTGGAGCTTTGATACCCAAGGCCTCACCGCGTTACAAGGCGGCGCAGTCACGCATTCAACTCACAGAAACCATCATGAACTTCGAAGTATGCTTAAAAGAGTAACCAATATTTCTCGAACGACTTTCCTATTTAGCTCGTTACCCTATCGGTCTCGTTCTATTCCAAATTTTAAAGCTTAGGTTCGCATTAAGTATCGTTTTCCTAAGGCGGGCAAGAAGAGAACGGTGATGAAATCCGAACCCTTATCTTGTATGGCCAGTCCTTTCCCTTTACTAGGAAATTAAAGCAGCCGTTTTCAATTCCTCAGCATATATGCAAACGAAGGAATACAGTAACTCACTGACAGGGGATTCGCGAGTGTTTCGACAAACTTACCTCTAGTTCCAGACGGGGGATGAACCGTTGTAGTCGACTCGGGCCACGACTCCAATGTCGTGTACGAACCCAAGGGGCCGAGGCGATATCGTAATCATCGTCCTTCTCTGCACACAGTTTATATTTAAACTACCCTTCCGTAGGGTTTAAAAATAATGTCCCAAAGTTTAAGTCCAAAGTCCAAAAATAAAGTGCAAAAGAAAAGGAAAGTCTTAAAAAAAAAATAAAAATGTCTCTCTCTTTTTTTTTCTCTTTTTTTTTTTTATAAAATAAAAAAATCTTCTTCTTTCGCTCCTTTCGCTTTTCCTTTTACTCCAAGTCTTTAAGTATTCACCAAAAGCTTTGGCAAAATTTTCTTTCGCTCCAAATTTCAAATTCTGTAAGGAAAAGATAAAAACCCAAAAACGTAAAGAAGAACAAAAACAAATAAAAACCTAAAAAAGAAAAAAAAATCTAAAAACTCTAGCCTAAAGACAAGTCCGCGTCGGCGGCGCCAAAAATTGGTGTTTATTTTCAATGATGTTGTAATAATAGGTTCGTTGAGACTTGTGAAAGCAGATTTTTAGACTTAATTTTTAAAGCAAAAATATAACAAACTCAAAATACAAAATGTTGTGAAAATTATGGAGAGGATGGAGCTAGGATTTCACCATTCATCAATACTTATGTGGTTTTAAATTAATTTATATCATGCAATTTAAACAATTGATTTGATTCTAAAGTATTTCCAAAATCAGACTTTCAAAATATCAAATGTTAGTCGCAAGCATAACGCATCAAGAGTCTAAAACTAAGCATGCATCATAAAGAGAAAACACATTTGATTAATAAAAATCATTTAATTCATTTTTTTATCAATGCAATTAATCATATAAAAATATTGCATAAATTAATAAAGTAAATATTACCACATAATTCTTGAAAGAATGGCTTCCTCCTTAAGCCCCGCAGGATGGGTTTAGCTCATCATGTTGGAAACACGCTCAAAAGTTGATTTCATTGCTCAAAGTGTTTACAAATGATGAAAAATGGGAGAAAATAATTAAAACCGGGTGTTTGCAACGTTTATAATTGTTGCAAAACACATTAATCTTTGAATCATTCTTTGTTGTTGTAGCTCTGCGACCCACGATTGGCAGTCGTTTCTACTGTAGCATGAACGACTGTCCCCTGTGCGTCTTATGTTATTCGTGTTCTTCAGCAGCAGCAGAAATGGAAGTTCTCTGCACTCGATTTTTTCTGCTTTGTGATGTTCCAAACTCGCCCCAAACTCTCCTACCTTTTCAGTGAAACCCCCAGAGCCTATTTATACTCGACATGGCTAAGAAAATCCTCGTCATTACTCCAAATAATCTTCATAACTCGACAGTAAAGAAAGATATTCTAAGAATATTTTCTTTCCCTAATATATCTTCTGACGCTGTTTTCTCGTGTTTCAACACTCCAAACATGCTCAGTCAACATCCAAGAAGTGGTTACACGCGCTGTAGGCATACACAAACCTCTGTTACATACTCAAATGACTCGGGAAGAATAACGAAACCCGTGTCGCTCTGTTTACTTCAATCTTAATGTTCAACCAATTTCGACCAATTCCAACAACCCGTCCACGCCTGTTATCCGTAATCGAGTCTCCCCCAACAATCTGAGCCATTGAGTCTCTCTAAAATGCCTTCAAATCTCGAACGAAAATTCTGCAGGTGAGAACTAAGTTTTCCCGCCAAACGCTGTTTTTCAAATGGTGAAGAAGAAGTCAGCCCTTATCCAACATTTGGGGTGCCGAATATCCTTCGGGTGCCCCTTAGTAATTGAGGTGCCCCTTATCCTACATTGAGAGTCTGAATAACACGTGTCCTCCGGGGTACTTTTTCGAGCCGAATTTTCAAAAAATGTTTATTCCCCAAAAATACCTACACACACATAAAACACCATAATAAGTACAAAATCGAGTGCCAACAATATATAGTATTGAGATCAAATTAGACACAAAAATGTGTCTATCAAACACCTGCACACAATCAACTTGAATCTCTTGTGATCAATCACGCACAGAACGGAGTCTGTTAACAATGGATTATCACAAGACGTCTTTAGATCTACAAACAGTCTAAAGATCCCTGTCGAAACTTCAATCTAGTTTTAATGAATCTTATATCAGAAGAGAAGATTCTCAAGCATAAACAAACTTGGTGCAATCAAAGTTCAACAACCGTTAGTCAATCAAATCAATCGAAAACTAATAATAAACCGCAATTATCTAGTTTCCCACAAACGGTACTAATAGAGTTTCTCAATCCCAAAGAAGTCTTTAAACCGAGCGGCCGTAAGAGATTTCGCCTAATTAGGTTACTTTCCTCTCCGAATAGGCGGCTCCACCAAGTAACAACACAACTAGGTAGTTTTGTTGGCTTCGAGGATTAGTTTGCTAAAAATGCAAACTTTGATATTTATAAACAAGGAAGTTTGGACACCAAGGAATTTCCAAAACCGAAAATATTCTCAAGATATGCAATATATTCCAGATTCGGTTTTCATAATTCCTGGAAATGATTTGTCCGAACATTGACCGAAAATCTCTTAGAAAATCTCCAATTAGTAAATGCACATTACTAATTTTCATTTTCCAAAAATAAAATTAAAAACCTTAATTAAAAGATTCTCAACTTATTTTTCGATCCGGGATTTTTTCCTTTAGCTATTAAGGAATATCTTTGAACAATAAAAGATAAGTGTTACTGCACATGTTCAAAGAATGTCAACATCATTATTTTGTAAGTTATTTTTCATACTTACAATCTTGAAACCGATTTTCCACACTTCCAAACAAGTTTAGAATTGGTTCATCTGACTTTCAAGAACTATGTGATTGATCAAGAACACTAAATCACCAATCATGGGTTTCACGGTTCTACCAAAACAAGTTTCGATTCTACCTCCATGTGAGTACTGGATTTAGTCACACTAGCTTTCCAAAAATTCGGTTGACGAGGTACTAGGATCGGTTCCCACATATATATGGTATCTAACTTGTATTTGTTGTACATGTCCATAGGATTGGTTCCCAATGTCTAAAAACGTGTTGCACATGTTCATAGGATCGGTTCCCAATATCTAGAAACTTGATGCACCTCATACAAGGATCGATTCCCCTCTTGTGATAGGTTGCACCTCTTACTAGGATCGGTTCCCCTTTGCCTAGAGTTGGTCATACCAATAACACTAAATCGATCATACCATCTCAGGTGATTACTTAAGATCAATTTCACTAATAAAAGTCATACCAATACAAAAGTTAGGTCTTTGTGAATAGTTTTACCAAGAACATAAACAAGTCATGAGCGGTTATACTAATCACACATATTGGTAGTTCAAAAGATATGCAATGAATAACAATACCAATAAGCCTGGCGATTTCCCTTTCGATTCACAAAACAAGTTTATGAATTTACTTCCTTTAAACGAATGTACAACATTGTTTCGTAGGATGAAATCTTCACCTCATACCCATACATAATCACAATAGCATTCATACGACTATGTCGATGTCTTATATACAAAGTTTAATGGTTAAGCAATAAACCTCGTATTGTATTCCTTAATACTACGTCTAACTAGAGTATAATCATTCATGCTTCGCGGTTATGTTTTCAATATGCACGACTTGAAAGATACGTTAGGGAATGAAACAATTCAAGTCAAATATCACTAACCTCAAGTGGAAGGATGCTGTTGTCGATGTAGCTCCTTACTTCTTCAAGTGTTTTTTTTTTTTTTTTTTGCTGAATCACATTTTTTTTATTGATTGAAAAACAAAGTCACAAAGCTAAAACAGGACTGACTCAAGATAAAACAAAAACAGAAATTACAGACTCAAGAAAGAAAAAGCTAACAGAATGTTAAATTTTGAAGAAAAAAAAAGCATGATTTGGCTCTCATATGTAAGCCTAGATCTTCTTACAGTCATTCTGTAACTACCTTCATGGATTTGTTGAATGATTCTGCTTTTAAATAAACCTATTAAGATTAGGCTTAATTTCACCAAAAAGCCTGGCATTTCTCTGAAACCACAGCTCTTTCATAGTAGCACAAGCAGCTGTCATCCACATCTGTTTAATCATTTTACCTTTGTGTTTTGCCACCTGACAAACATATGCAAATGAATTAGGCTTTGAAAATCCAAAAATCATAGTCAACTAACCCCAAACTGCAATACTGAACTCACACTCCCAGAGAGTATGAGTCATATTATCTTGCTCTGCACAACAAATGTAGCAGATTGAAGCCATTTCAAATCCCCTCTTCACCATGATAGAATCATCTACATAGACTTCTTGTTACAACTTCCATACATTGCTGGCAATACGAGGATGAAGAAAATGTTGCCAAATGTATTTAGTCCATGACAAAACAGGTTCTTGAGATCTTATTTTTTCAACTGTAGAATGAGTTGAGAAATTACCATTTTTATCAGTATTCCATAATATTATATCAACACCACCATGAACAACAGGCAATTGATGATTGGAGATACATTATTGCAGTTCAATTAGAATGTTCCACTGACCTTCAGATAAAAGTGCACTCACTTTCAGACCCATATTGTGCTTGACATATTCTGTATAACCAATGTCATTTATCAGTGGATTTTCCTCCAACCAAATATCAAACCAAACTGAAATGTGTGAGCCATCACCAATTTTCCATATGATATCATCCTTTAGAGCATTCCATGCCCATTTCAGTCCTTTCCAAATTGTTGATTGTCTCCAATTTGAAGTCCATTGACCATATCTATCTTGAAATTTTGCTGATAAAAACAGTGCCCATTCTTCAGATGAATTTAAAATTCTCCACATGAGCTTCATTAACAATGATTGGTTGACAACTTTTAGTCTTTTGATACCTAGACCACCTTCCTCATAAGGAGTACAAACTTTTTTCCATGAAAGTGTTTTGAATTTTCTTGTGTCTCCATCTCCAGTCCACAAGAAATTCCTTATAATTTTTTCACATATCTTAATTACAGAAGAAGGCCATCTATAAACTGACATGTTATAGATAGATAAGCTACAAAGAACAGATTTAACTAGCACCAATCTATCATGAAAAGATAGTAAATTACCTTTCCAAGCTTCCAATTTGCTTTGAAGCACTTCTACTATATGTCAAACCATTGCAGATGTAACTTTTCCTTGAGCAAGATATACCCCTAAATATTTGTCAGGGAATTTGTCCACTTCCATGTGTATCATGTTACTAATCAGTTGTCTTCTTATATGTGAAGTGCCATCCACAAAAAGCTTACTCTTGTGTTTGTTGATGATTTGTCCAGAAACAGCTTGATATTCATCTAGAAGTTTAAATAGGTTCTTTAGACTCTCCTTACCTCTATTACAGAATATGAATACATCATCTGCAAAAAACAGATGAGTAGGATGTATTCCATTCTTCATAACCATTGGTTGCATCTCACCCCTTTCCCACCAAAGCAGAAATGTTTCTGCTTAAAACATCCTCCATCAGAACAAAGAGGATTGGAGAGAGAGGATCTCCCTGTCTCAATCCTCTCCCCACAGAAAAAAAAAATCCACATGGGCCTCCATTAACTAACACATAAATCCTTGCTGATTTGAATAGAATGATTAACCACTCACACCAAGATTCAGAAAAACCATATTTCAAAAGGACTTTAATAAGAAAATCCCAACTTACTGAGTCATAAGCCTGAGAGATATCAAGCTTAATTCCAACATTTCCTCCCCTTCTTTTGAATTTCATCTCATTGACCAACTCAGAAGCAAGTAAAACTTGCTCATGTATGTTTCTTCCCTTGATATAGGCTGCTTGCTGAGGTGATATTAACTTTTCCATAATCCCACTCATTTTTTTGGTGATTATCTTAGTAAAGATCTTGAAAACCACATTACTTAATCCAATTGGCCTAAATAGATTAGCAGTTTTAGCTCCTTGAGTCTTAGGCAACAAGAATAAGAAACTTGAGTTCATACCTTTTGGTATAAACCTTTTGGTATAAGTCATTTTTGATAATATTCCAACGGCTTCTAAAAAAGATACCAGAAAAACCATCAGGGCCAAGGGCACTCTCTGGATCAAAATAGCAGCTTTAATCTCCTTCTCTTTTGGGATTATATCTAATTATTGCTGATCTTCTTCAGTAATGAGTTTTGGTATAACATCCAACAAATTTTCTGCTTCATTCACAGGCTGAAACTCAAACTTCTTTTGAAAATGATTAACCAAAACTTCAGCTATTTTGTCTTGATTTGAAATTACATTACCATCATTGTCTTCAAGCTCACTAATCATGTTTTTAGCATTTCTAATATTCATTTTAGTATGAAATAAATTTGTATTTGTTGAGCCTTTTGTAATCCACTTGACTCTATCTTTTTGCCTCATCAGATTATTAGCTTGAATTTCTCTACTAGCATGTTCATTTTGAGCTTGAACTAAATTAGCAAGAGCTTCCTCATCAAATGGATTAGCATCAGAAATTTGAGTTGCCAAATTTACTTTATCTGCAGCTTCCTTAATCTTTACTTGAACATCACCAAAGACTTCCCAGTTCCATGTATTGAGAACCTTTTTTAACTCCTTCAACTTGTGCAGAAACTGAAAAGCAGGATCCCCCACCACATTTTGCGACCAACAATTTGAAACAACTTGCATAAAATCTGGATGACTGAGCCATATTTTTTGGAACTTCCTTGGAGTGTTTTTTGGCTTTGGAATATTAGCACATCCTCCTAACAAAGGTGCATGATCAGAGACTATTCTCATGCCAACCTTATACCCCCAATCACTATACAGTTGCAACCATTTTTGATTAAACACAACCCTGTCTAAATTGCATAAAATTCTCTTGCTTCCATGTTGACAATTAGATAATGAATATTGTAAACCAGTTTTAGGAGCTTGCAATAACTCACACTGATTTAGACAATCATTAAATTCTAACATTGAATTTCTGTTAGGGGTTCCACCACCCACCTTCTCATCATGAGTAAGTACTGCATTAAAATCACCTAAAATAATCCATGGTTTATTAATATCACTTATAATCTTCATTTCTGACCACAGAAACCTTCTCTGAATAGCTTTGACATGTGCATGAACTTTAGACACCAACACATCTCCAACACTTACTGTTAACATCTGACTAGAAACTGAAATAACTTGAGGATGTTGTATACTTTTGTTCTAGAATAACCAAATATTTCCTTTCATACCAGGACTAGAATTATGAATTACCATTTTTTCCATACCAGGAAGATTCAATTTACTACAAAAATAAGAACTACAAACTACTTTAGGCTCAACAACCCAAACTAAAAAAGGACTAAATTGATTGATTAAAGACCAAAGTTTATCCTGAGCCCTTACTCTTCTCAGGCCCCTGATATTCCAAAAGATTATCTTCATTGTTTGAGATGGGGATCCTTATTTCCCCCTTTACCAGGCTGTTTTCTGAAATTATACTTATTGTTTTGTGGAAGCTGACTACTTACCTTTGAAGGAGCATTAGGACTTTTATGAGCTTTAACTGAAGCAGAAGTACTAGTTGAAGTAGATGTAACCATTTCCTTCTCAACTACTTTAGCCCAAGAAGTAACTTGTATTGGAACCTCTTCTACTTTACCATTTGTACCATTGATAAATTTGACAAAGACTATTATTCGGGGTATTAATTAGCTTCAACAACTTTCACAATCTTAGGGTTTCCATAATTACTTCTTCAAGTACCTCTTCTTGAGGAACATTTTCTAGAGCACTGAATTTACTCCCTTGTGAAATACTCTCCACATTAGAAGAATTAGTTTGAACAACATCCTTTATTGAATCTACTACTGAATCTTCATGTAAGCCAGGTTCACAAATATCAAAAGGAACAAGTTGCTCCCTTCTTTGATCATTTTTATGAACACTTTCCACTGGTTTTTCTTGTTCTGTGTTTTTCTTAAATTTGCATTCAGAGTTCAAATGTCCCACTGATAGACACATTTTTGTGTCTAAGTTGTCCTCAATTTTCTATATTGTTGGTACTCGATTTTGTACTTATTATGGTGTTTTGTGTGTTTGTAGGTATTTTCTGGAAATAAACATTGTAGGAAAAATCGGCTCGAAAAATTACTCAGAGGACCCTCGGAGGACATGTGCTAAATGGAACCCTACTTTGGATAAGGGGCACCTCAATTACTAAGGGGCACCTCAACTACTATTTGGACCCAGGGTGCCAACAACTATTCGCACCCCATTTCTGTTAGGGGGAGGTCATCCTCTACCTTTCAAATTCCATTTTGGCGGGAAAATAATGTGAGAATTGAAGCGAGTTTTCAAGAGATTTGATCAGATATTTTGCTTGGATTGGACTTGACAAAGTGAAACAGGCGTACTCTGGTGGTTTAATTCAACGGAGATGGGCCAGATAATCAGTTTTTGATAAAACAGGAAAGTGATAAATACTCGATATTCTGCGGGATATTTTGGATATGACGTGGAGGTGTTTGAGCGAGATTAAATCGTTGGAATTCGTTGGTCCGGCTTGTTTTGCCTTAACAGGCAGCATATGGGTTTGTGGTTCGACTAAGTTTGGCTGGATAGCTCGAGTGAAAGAAAACAGGGAAGAGGAAGTAAACTCGGTGTTGATCAGAGAATATCACGGGAAATAATGTGTAGATAGCGTTCTTGTACGAGTTTCATTTCACCAGAGACTCATTCTCAGCGTGTTTGGAGGATGCAGGCGTGTGGAAGAGATAAAAAAGGAGAAAAAAATCGAAACTATTCTCGTGCTTCTGCAAGCAATGAAAGATAATTAATGAGAGTTATTATGCGTGATTTCTTTGTCCTCTTGGGTATAAAAGAGAAGTAGGTGAGTCGTACAAAGAGGAGGAGAGTTTGGGAGAGAGACAGAGTATTACAGAGTGAGACAATCAAGATGCAGAGAATCGCCATTTTCTGCTACTGTGAAGAACACGAAGAACAAAAGATCACCAGAGGCAGTCGTTTTTGCTACAGTGACAACGACATTTAGATGAGGGTCGCAGAGCTACAGTAACAGCAGCAGTTCATCTTTATCGTTCTTTGTAACAGTGTTTTGCAACAATTATAAACGTTGCAAACACCCGGTTTTCATTATTCTCTCTCCATTTCATCATTTGTACACCTCCTTTGAGCAATAAAAATGAATTTTGAGCGTGTTTCCAACATGATGAGCTAAACCCATCCTCTGGGGTGACGGAGGAAGCTATTTCGCCAATGAAAAGTGGTAATCTCTATTTTATTTAATTTATGCAATTATTATATGATTATTTGCCTTGATAAATAAATAGATATAATGGTTTTGTTGAACAATTGTTATTTCAATTGATGGAGCATGCTATCCTAGGGTTTTGATGTCCCGTACTTTCGATCTACAATTGTTATTTCTAAAAGTCAACTTTTGGAATATTAAGAATCAATTTGAATGAAGGATTTGCATAATTATAATTAGAGAATATAAATCACTTTGATATTGGTAATTAGTGGAATCCATAGCCCCGGTCTTCTCCATATTTTTCATATCACTTTTATTTAAGTTTGCTATATTTTTTAATTTAAAATTAAGTCTAAAATCTGCTTTCACAAGTCTTGAACGAACTATTTACTACAACTCAATTGAAAATACATCAACACGGACTTATCTTTAGGCTAGAGTTTTTAGATTTTTTTTCTTTTTTAGGTTTTTATTTGTTTTTGTTCTTCTTTACGTTTTTGGGTTTTTGTCTTTTCCTTACAGAATTTGGAATTTGGAGCGAAATAAAATTTTGCCAAAGCTTTTGGTGAATACTTAAAGACTTGGAGTAAAAGGCAAAGCGAAAGGAGCGAAAGAAGAAGATTTTTTTTTTATTTATTTTAAAAAAGAGAGGAAAAAAAAAGAGACACATTTTTATTTATTTTTTTAGATTTTTTTTTTTTTTAGACTTTCCTTTTCTTTTGCACTTTATTTTTGGACTTTGGACTTTAAACTTTGGGACATTATTTTTAAACCCTACGGAAGGGTAGTTTAAATATAAATTGTGTGCAGAGAAGGACGACGATTACGATATCGCCTCGCGCCTTGGGTAGGTACATGACATAGGAGTCGTGGCCCGAGTCGACTACAACGGTTCATCCCCGTCCGGAACGGGAGGTAAGTTTGTCGAAACACTCGCGAATCCCCGTCGCCGAGGAGTTACTGTATTCCTTCGTTTGCATATATCTGAGGAATTGAAAACGGCTGCTTTAATTTCCTAGAAAAGGGCAAGGACTGGCCATACAAGATAAGGGTTCGGATTTCATCACCGTTCTCTTCTTGCCCGCCTTAGGAAAACGATACTTAACGCGAACCTAAGCTTTAAAATTTGGAATAGAACGAGACCGATAGGGTAACGAGCTTAATAGGAAAGTCGTTCGAAAAATATTGGTTAGTCTTTTAAGCATACTTCGAATTTCATGATGGTTTCTGTGAGTTGAATGCGTGACTGCACCGCCTTGTAATGCGGTGAGGCCTTGGGTATCAAAGCTCCACGCAGCTTCCCTCGCCTCTATTCAACTTACTTCAACTCGGATTGATTCTAGAGAGGTTTGCTCAGATTGTAACGAGTTCCTTTTCGAAAGATTAGAAGCTGGTCTAGAAACAATCTAAGTGGAGCCATCATGCTTTTTGTTTGCTAGAAATCATTAGGGTTTCTTTGTGGTGGAGTCAGCCTTGTTTGTGTTTGCATAGAACTTCCCTTCCTTTTAGGATTTTTCTTTTTCTTTTGTTTTTCTAGTGTATGCCTGAGGTCATTAGTGAACGGGCTTGGAAAAGAAACACTCTAGGTCATTTGATTAGTGACAAACCTAGTAGTTCTTCTTGTGAAGGCGGGGAAATCGAAGACTCTTCTTTTGAGAGCCCCGTTTTTGGAAACTTCTGTTTTGAGAATATGTCTCTTCGTGAGGAAATTACCCCTAGTACTTCAGCTGCGCCAGCGATGGCAACTTTGAAAGATTACATGTTCCCAACTAAGACCAACCGAGCTTCGTGCATTAAATTGCCAGCCAATACGGCTAATTTCGAGATAAAACCTAGTATTCTTCATATGATCCCTATATTCTTAGGAAAAGATGATGAGAACCCTTATTTTCATATTAGGGACTTTGAGGAAATTTGTGGGACAGTTAGAATAAAAGAACTTACTGATGAAGTTTTGAAACTTAAGATGTTCCCCTTTTCCTTGAAAGATAAAGCCAAGACTGGCTAAACAACCTACCATCCGAATCCATTGAAACATGGCAGGAACTTATTGTTGCTTTCTATATGAAATTGTACCCTAAGCATAAAGCTGCAATTGTTAGACAGGAAAATTAGTTCCAGTGTGCAACAAGAGGGAGAGTCTCTTTATAGGTTTTTAGAGAGATTCAATGATCTCCTATCACAGTGTCCTCACAATGGATTTGATAAGATGAAACTTGTAGAGATTATTTATGATGGTTTAGACTATTCGACCAAATCCATGTTCGAGTCTATGTGCGCTGGTGAGTTCACTAGTAAAAGTGCTGAGGATGCCTTTACCTTCTTAGGAGTTGTTGCTGAGAAATCCCAACAGTGGGAGTCTTGTGTTGAACCCCCTAAAAGTCTCTTAGTTAATAGAAGTAGCACCAATATGGTAGATACGTGATGCTAAGTTTGCTGCTTTGTCTAGAAGGTTAGAAGCTTTGGATGTGGGTTAGTCTAAAAATAGGTCCCTTGTTGAACCTAATAGAACCTCTCAAGTCTCTAGTTGTGGAATAGAGCCCGATAACTCATTTTGGGAAGGTCAGGTTAGTGAAGAGCAAGCTCATGATGTCTATAACAATGCTAGGTTTGAGAACCGTCAGAAGTTTGACCCATACTCAGAGACCTACAATCCTGGTTAGAGGAACCATCCTAATTTCTCTTGGTATAAAGGCCAGAATCAAGGCCAGTCTTGTAATTCTCAGCCTCCCCCCAGGTTTTGGTTATACTAAGAACTCTTCAGGTCAGGCCCATAACCCATCTAAGAATAGAATAACTAGCTTATAGGAATATCTTAGTATATTAAGAAAGAGCCAGGATATGCTATCACAAAGCAAGGAAATGTTAGTAAAGAGCCAGGGTAATTTTCAAGAGGAAACCAAGCAAAATTTTAAGAATAATTCCCAGTCTCTTGCTAAATTAGAACTTCAAGTCGGCCAAATAGCTAAATTTCTTAGTGAGAGAGAAGATGGAAGGTTCCCTAGTCATACTGATCCTAACCCCAAAGGAGAGAAATCGTACAATCATGTGAATTCTATTACAACCCTTAGGAGTGGAAAGAAAGTTGACAATAAGGTCGCCATGCCTGAAAGTGAACATGTTGTAGTTCACCCTTCTGAGCCAAAAAATGAGGAGACTGATAGAGTCTCTAAAGAGACCAATGAGGGTCCAGTTGAGCACGATTTTGTTCCCAGAGCCCCGTTCCCCCAGCTGCTAGTTCCAACTAAGAAGGAGTCCAACTTTAATGATATATTGGAGGTTTTTAAGCAGGTAACTATCAACCTTCCATTATTAGATGCAATTAAGCAGATTCCCGCTTATGCCAAGTTTCTTAAGGATATGTGTACGCGAAAGCGGAAGCTTAGTGTCCAGAAGAAAGCCTTTCTAGCTAGTCACGTGAGTTCTATTATTCAGAATACCACTACTCCCAAGTATAAAGACCAAGGGTCCCCTACCATTTCTTGCACAATAGGTAAATACCATGTTGATAAAGCGTCGCTTGACTTAGGAGCCAGTGTGAACTTACTCCCATACCATGTGTACCTTAAGCTAGGACTTGGTGAGATGAAACCTACCTGCATGACACTCCAGTTAGCTGATAGGTCCGTTAAAATTCCTCGTCTTGTAATCGAGGATGTTCTTATAGAGGTCGACAAGTTTATATATCCAGTGGATTTTGTTATCCTAGATACCCAACCTGTCCCCGACCAGAGAACCAAATACCAGTGATTTTAGGTCGCCCGTTTTTAGCTACATCCAATGCGATCATTAATCTGTCGAAATGGTATTATGAATTTGTCTTTTGGTAATATGACTATTGAACTGAACATTTTTAATATTAGTAAGCTACCCTCTGAACTAGATGACTCGAACATAGAAGAGGTGAACATGATAGGAACATTAGTCGAGGAGTCATTACCAAACACTTTGTTAGAAGATCCATTAGAGAAATGCTTAGCTCACTTTGGGATTGATTTTGATGATGATAATGTGATTAATGAGGTGAATGCTTTGTTAGATTCAACCCATTTGTTAGACACTAGTAATGGATGGAAACCTAAGTTCGAACTACTACCAGTTTCTAAGTCTACCCTAGTTCCTTCGTTAGAAGAGCCTCCTAAGTTGGACCTTAAACAACTACCAGATACCTTGAAGTATGTGTTTTTAGGCCCATCTGAAACTTTACCTGTAATTGTAGCATCCGACTTGGATTGTGATCAGGAAAGTAGGCTAGTAACCGTCCTTCAAAACAACAAGGAAGCTTTAGGGTGGACCATAGCAGACATTAAGGGCATAAGTCCCAATGTTTGTATGCATCAGATCTATTTGGAGAGTGACACCAAACCTTCTAGGGAGATGCAACGTAGACTGAACCCAAATATGAAAGAAGTAGTTCGAACCAAAGTTCTTAAGTTGTTAGATGCGGTGCATTATCTACCCCATTTCAGATGACAAGTGGGTCAGCCCCGTTCGGAGTTGTTCCCAAGAAATCCGGTATTACTATAGTCCGAGAATGATAATAATGATTTAATCCCAACCCGAGTGACCACGGGTTTTCCGTGTTTGTATTGACTATAGGAAATTGAATAAGGTCACTAGGAAGGACCACTTTCCCCTTCCCTTCATCGACCGGATGCTAGAGAGATTAGTGGACATAGTCACACGCTTTTAGATGGCTACCGGCTATAATCAGATCGTTATTGCCCAGAAGACCAGGAGAAAACCACTTTTACCTGTCCCTTTGGTACCTTTGCGTATAGACGCATGCCTTTCGGGCTATGTAACGCCCCGCGACTTTTCGGCGTTGCATGATGAGCATATTTTCAGATATGGTAGAACGGTTCTTAGAGGTCTTTATGGATGATTTTTCAGGTGTTTGGTTCATCTTTCGATGAGTGCTTGCATCATTTGTCATTAGTGTTGACTAGGTGTAAGGAAAAGAATCTAGTGCTTAATTGGGAGAAACGTCATTTCATGGTTCGATCAGGAATTATTTTAGGGCATATCGTATCTTCTAAGGGTATAAAAGTGATACATGTGTATCTTCCTTTCCCTGGGAACTAGTGATTCTCAAGACGAATTGAGGATATAATGCTACATTAGGAAGGATTCCTTGTTTAGGATAAAATTCCTAGTTTAGGAAGGAGTATTGTTTTGAGCAGTATTCTTAGTTTAGGTAATATACCTAGAAAGGGAACTAGTCCTACAAAAGGAAATAGATTCCTAAGACGTTTGGGAAACCAAACCAAGCCTATAAATAGGGATGTTTAGCTCATATCTAAACACATCTAGTTAGTGTGTTCTTGTTATTGACGCACACTCAGATAATAGGCACAAAAAACCTAGAGAAAGCTTACGACAATACTTGTGCAAGCTTAGCAAATAGTTTAAGGTTAATCCACTGTTTAGAGAAGATTGTGAGCGTAACAAAGAGAGAATTGAAATCGTTTTCTTGTTCATAATCTAAGAGAAGATATTTTCTTCGAATTACTACTTGTGTTCCGTTTTCTAAGTTTTCGTCTATTATTATTCGAATTCCGCCTTTATAGTAATAGTTACCAAGGTACGGATATCGATACGTATCAAGTTGGCATCACGAGCGAGGTTAGTTTTTAGGGTAAATCCATGTGGTTTATGGTTTTCACTAGATCTCTCTACATAAAGCTTGGTGAGGTACTCGAGAAGTTGGAAGACGTTAAGAAAACAAGGGGATCAAGGATGACAAAGTCAGATGGTGATCCTAAGGAAGGCGAACCACAAACTATGAAAGAAAAGGTGGCTACGTTGCAGACAGATATGAAGTCTATTCAAGTTACCCTTCAGGAATTGAGTGAATGTATTCGTTCTCATACACCTAAGAAGAAGACAAAGAAAAAGGTTACACCTTCACCTAGGGCTGCACAAGACCCACCCACGATACCCATACCCGCCCGTACCCGCTAAACCCGTGGGTTTTTTGTCCATACCCGCCCGTTGTGGGTGCGGGGTTGGTTAAGAAAAAAAAAACCCGCTGTCTGTGGGTGCGAGGTTGGTTTTAGGTCATACCCGCCCATACCCGCCCGAAAAACCCGCTCAATATACACCGTTGATTACAGCTAATCCTTCACTGGCCTTGAGAAGTTTAGCTCGCTCCCTAGACCACCTCTTTTGTCCCTTTCTCCGAGAGACTTCACGTTTTCAATGGTTGTTGGTGTCTTGTGTGTGAACATATCCACAGAGGTGCCAATTTAAGAGCTGGCCTTCTTAACGTTCAGAGATTTCTTTACCATCAAAAATAAAACAGAAGCGTATTCGATTTGCTATCACTATAATTAGCTACGCGCGTCATGAAATATATTAAAGCGGACTCCATGGATTGTAATCTTGAAAATTTTAATGTGGTGCAGCAGATTATAGCGAACTCCTCCTCCTCCTGATCAGTATATCTAATTTTTTGGATTATATCTAATTATTGCGGGTTTAAGCGGGTTTAAACCCAAACCCGCCCTACCCGCAGCGGGTGGGTAACAAAACCCGCCCGCTGTTTGTGGGTGCGGGGTTGGTTATGAAAAAAAAAAACGCAGCCTGTGGGTGCGAGGTTGGTTTGAGCTTATACCCGCCCATACCCGCCCATGTGCAGCCCTACCTTCACCTGAAGCTTCGGAAAAAGATGATTCCGAAGAAGACGATTCAGAAGAAGAAGATGAAGAAGATGAGGATGAAGAAAAGGAGAAAGAGTTTCTTAAAAGTCCTACATCAACTAAACCTCATGGTAAGAATCTGAAAATTGATTTTCGTGTTGATATTCCACTTTACGATGGGAGTGTCGATGTAGAAAAATTAGATGATTGGAGTGAACGTCTAGAGACGTATTTCTCTTTCTTTGAATATGGTTCAAAGGAAAAGATAACTTTCGCGGCATTGAAGCTACAAAAGCATGCTCTAACCTGGTGGAAGGATTATCAAAGACAAAACCTAGGTAAAGGAGTATTGTCGTGGAAAAGATTCAAGGCAGTTGTAAGGAAACAGTTTTATCCGGTTGGCTACCTTGAGGAGAGATGGTTCAAGTGGTACAACTTGAAGCATACTTACAACCAAACCGTATAAGAATATACTTCGGAATTTCAGAATCAAGCAATGATTTTGGATTTAGACTTGGGAGATTATGTTATCTACATGAAATATATTTCCGGGTTCCATGAGTATATACGGAAGGAGTTGAAGATGTTTTCGGTGGATACTATCTCCGAAGCAAGCATAAAAGCGAATGCCATCGAAGGCAGGCAGAAGACAACTGATGTTGAGGAAAACGTCAAGGGAAAGTCTGCAAGTTTCGTCGCTAAAGGATATGAAAGGAGCAAAGAAGATAGGAAGTCTAAAGACAAAGAAGGGTTGATTTGCACTCATTGCAAACAAACAGGGCATGTTGTTGACAAGTGTTGGATGAAGTATCCTAATTTAAAAACCAAAAGGGTTGCAGAAAAAAGAAGCCATGATGGCAACACTAGTCGCACAAGTTCCAAAAGAAGTCCAAGGACTAACAGAACCTAATCAAAAGCTCTCTCTAATGGCAGGTGGCGTAGAAGAACTTACAAAAGACGATCCTAGGGAACGACTCTTCACAGTTAAGATGCAGGTTAAGACAACACTAATAGATGTTGTTATTGACCCGGGAAGTCAGAAGAATTTACTTTCACATTCTTTGGTACAGAAGTTGGGTTTGAAAACTTTCAAACATCCGAAACCCTATCCTTTAGGGTGGCTTCAAAAGGAAGGTGGGCTACAGGTTGCAGAACAGTGCACGTTCAAGTTTGCTTTTGATGAGTCATACATTGACGAGGTTACATGCGACGTGGTTCCATTGGATGTTTGTCAAGTTGTACTTGGAAGTCCTTACTTGTGGGATCGAGATGCGGTTTTACATAGGAGGGAGCAGAAGTATACCTTTACCAAAGATGGGAAAGCTTTTGTAATACGAACTATTGATTCTCCTCTTGAAGGAGCAAGTTTGATTACAGCCACTCAGGTTAAGCGGTTGGTGAATGCTAGCACAAAGTTCATTCTCCTTGTGATCCGTTCTCTTGACGAGAAACCGAGTAGAGTTAGTTTGGAATACATTACCAAACAACCAGAAGAAGACCTAAGAAGGTTAAGTATGTTTGAACCACCATTACTAGATGATGATGGAGTTGACAAGATGATCTTGCCACATGTGGAAGACTTGTGGTTTGATAGAGAAGAATCACTCGAAGAAGATTGCATTATGGAGCGAAGAGCGACAAAGACACGCCAGGAAGAGAATGAGACTTTCCTAAGTAGATGTCAAGGTCAAGTTCCCGGCAAGGATGTATGGTTCAGCATGGTGAAAGGAACTCACGAGTTCCCTAACCTACAAATATAACTTTCACATGAGTTCAAGTTCTTAAGGGGGGGCGCATGATACATGTGTATCTTCCTTTCCCTGGGAACTAGTGATTCTCAAGACGAATTTAGGATAGAATGCTACATTAGGAAGGATTCCTTGTTTAGGATAAAATTCCTAGTTTAGGAAGGAGTATTGTTTTGAGCGGTATTCTTAGTTTAGGTAATATACCTAGAAAGGGAACTAGTCCTACAAAAGGAAATAGATTCCTAAGACGTTTGGGAAACCAAACCAAGCCTATAAATAGGGATGTTTAGCTCATAACTAAGCACATCTAGTTAGTGTGTTCTTGTTATTGACGCACACACAGATACTAGGCACAGAAAACCTAGAGAAAGCTTACGACAATACTTGTGCAAGCTTAGCAAACAGTTTAAGGTTAATCCATTGTTTAGAGAAGATTGTGAGCGTAACAAAGAGAGAATTGTAATCGTTTTCTTGTTCATAATCTAAGAGGAGATATTTTCTTCGAATTACTACTTGTGTTCCGTTTTCTAAGTTTCTCTTCTATTATTATTCTGAATTCCGCCTTTATAGTAATAGTTACCAAGGTACAGAGATCAATACGTATCAAAAAGATAAAGCCAAAGTTGACCTTATCAAGACTTTATAGGTCCCAAAAACCGTAAGAGATATTAGGTCATTCTTAGGGCATGCAGGTTTTTATCGTCGATTCATTAAGGATTTTAGCTTGATTTCTAGATCTCTTTGCAATTTGCTTGCAAAAGATGTTAAGTTTGTCTTTGATGATGCTTGTTTAGAGGCTTTTGAGAATCTTAAGACTTTACTTACTACCGCTCCCATAGTCTAGGCACCCAACTGGAACCTACCCTTTGAGATCATGTGCGATGCTTCAGATTATGCTATTGGTGTTGTGCTAGGTCAGCGAGAAAACAAATTACTTCATGTGATTTACTATGCTAGCAAAACTCTGAATGATGCCCAATTGAACTATACCACTACGAAGAAGGAACTGTTAGCCATTGTGTTTGCCTTAGACAAGTTTAGACCCTATCTCTTAGGTTCTAAGGTCATAATTTTCACCGATCATGCTGCTTTGAAGTATCTTCTTTCCAAGAAGGATACTAAACCTAGATTGATTAGATGGATGCTCTTGTTACATGAATTTTCCTTAGACATTAGAGACAAAAAAGGTGCAGAAAATGTAGTAGCAGACCACTTGTCTAGGCTTGTTGTGGATACCCCTGATGATTCTCCTCTTGTTAGGGATAGTTTTCCTGATGAACAACTGTTCTTTGTTACCTAATTACCTTGGTATATGAATATAGTGAACTATCTTGTTATCGGGTCGAATGCCCCAACATTGGGGCAAACAAGATCGTTCTAGGTTTTTAATGAGGTTAAGCATTTCTTTTGGGATGATCCTTATTTATTTAAGTATTGTCCCGACAGATTATTAGGAGATGTATACCCGAGAGTGACCAGTCCAAGATTATTTCCTTTTGTCATGATCATGCTTGTGGGGGTCACTTTAGTGCTAAGAAGACTGCTTTGCTAAGATATTGCAGTGTGGATTCTATTGGCCTTCGTTGTTTAAAGACTCCTACAGTTACTGTGTTACTTGTGAACGTTTCCAGAAATTAGGAACCATTTCCCGTAGGAACATGATGCCCTTGAATCCTATTTTAGTTGTTGAGGTCTTTGATGTGTGGGGTATTGACTTTATGGGTCCGTTTCCTAATTCTTTTGGTAACTTATACATCCATGTCGCTGTAGACTATGTCTCTAAGTGGATTGAGGCGGTTGCGTGTAAGATCAATGACCATAGGGTTGTGATTGGGTTCTTGAAAAATAATATACTTACACGTTTTGGTACACCGCGAGCTATAATTAGTGATGGAGGGTCGCACTTTTGTAATGGACCTTTTAGGCTTCTGATGAAAAAATATGGTATTACACATAAGGTAGCTACCACGTATCATCCGCAGACTAGTGGTCAGGTAGAGGTTTCTAATAGGGAGATAAAACGTATATTAGAGAAAACAGTTAATCCTAATCGGAAAGACGGTCGTCTAGGCTTCTCGATGCCTTATGGGCTTACCGATCGCGTTTAAGACCCCCATTGGAATGTCGCCTTATCGGCTTGTGTATGGCAAGGCATGTCATTTACCTGTTGAGTTAGAACATAGAGCTTATTGGGCTGTTAAGCAACTAAATTTTTCACTTGACAAGGCAGGAGCCCATAGGATCTCCAGCTCAATGAGTTGGAAGAGATTCGTATAGATGCTTACGATAGTGCTAAGGAGTATAAGAACAAAATGAAACTTGTGCATGATAGAAATATTTTACGAAAGTCATTTTCTCCACGTCAAAAAGTTCTTATGTATGATACTCGTTTGCATCTATTTCCCGGGAAGTTACGCTCTCGGTGGACCGATCCTTTTGTGGTCCGTACTGTTTTTCCTCATGGAGCTGTTGAGATCGAGACACCAGATGGTAGTAGTTATTCGAAGGTTAACGGTCAGAGATTGAAACCCTTTTAGAGCCCTTTCCTACAGGTGATGTTGAGGAGGTCCCTCCGGGAGGACCCCCGCTTTACCCTTGATTGACTATCGAGGGGATTGTATGTTGTATATTAGTTTTTGATTTATCTCTTCACCCAGGTACTATCTTTCCGACTTCTCTCTTTACTGATTCCTCGTGTTACTTTACTTTTTTGTATTGCTATTTCATTAGAAACATTGAGGACAATGTTAGATTTAAGTTTGGGGGTGGGGAAGAAACTTTTTGTTAGCTTTTAGTTGCAATAAATAAACTCCAGAGCCTAGAAATTTATGGTTATTAAGGTTGGCACTAACCAATCTAAGTGGATGGGAAAATCTAGGTTGTAGGAGTTGAGGAACCAATCTGATTAGATGGAAACATCTAAAGAGTCTATTCATAAAAGCACAGAGCTCAGGTGTTAGAATTAAAAACAACATGGTAGTTTCGCCATATCTCGTTGAATCCTTTTCACCTTCTGTTTTTATTTTTATTTTCTTTTAAGTGATTCGGTGGGCCACACGATTCAAGTTGTTACCATTGCTAGGGTGAAATAGATTGATTGGGATACCAAAAAAAAAAAATTTGAGACCAGACCAATCAGAATAAATTCAATAAAGTCGAACACTGGTGCCCTTGTATATGCCAGTTGTGTTGACCTAGAGTTAGGATTATCACCCGCTGGTTCCCTTGTATTTGCCAGCTGTATTGATATTAGTCAGACCGATATCTCAGTCCATTAGGATGGGTTCATCCTAGTAGTGGCATTCATACAGATATGGGAAACTGATCGGTTGTCAATTCGTCAAAAATAATTTCACTTTCTTACTCACTAAATTTAAATGAAGTACAAAGTAAGGAAGAGTTCGTATCCACAGAGAGGCAATTGTTGTTATGCAATTTTCAGTTTCTAAGGTAACCAAGGGGGGATGTTTGTTTTATCTAAGAAATAAAAGTAATTGAAAGCAAAGTAAGTAATTGGAATAATCAATAAGGAGAAGATATTGGTCACTGGATAGTATCATTCACAAACATGTATTTTCATCAATGATTAGAATTGGTAATTTAATCTCTCATCTACTAATAGTCCTAGGATACCTTGATCGCAAGAATAACCCGCTAATTCCTCGATTTCATCACAACCACATTAAAAGATGCATATGTGAATTCTTCCTAGAAAGCAACCTAAAGTGTAAAAGCACAATTAGATTTAACTCCCTAAAAGCATTAAGTTCTATGGAATAAGACTAATCAATGCAAACGAATATGTAAAAGCACTAAACGTTTTAACAAAAGTTATGATTCACTTGTGACTAGTAGGATATATCACTACAAGCACTACCCACAATTATGCTACTTAGAATCAGGGATACACAACTTTTTCGTATTGAAAACCCTAATATAGCTCTAGAGATGAATGTAGATCGGATTGATTCCGGACTCAACCAAACAAACTATCAAATCATATAACACTATTAATTGTGAATCACAAACAATAAAATATTGAGACAAAACTAATTCATTGAATCAAATAACATGTTGGAAATCAACTTTTATCCCATAACCAATAATATGTTTAGCTACTCATAGCTATGAAGTTCATCATAATAATAATAATTGAAAAGAAGAAGATGAACAAAAGCAAACCCTAGAAGCGTAAACAAAACCGGCTCTCCAAAAATTCCAAGAAAAATATGTGATATCAAAGTTGTAGAAAACTTTCCCTTTAATAGATTTTCTCCAACTTCTAAAATTAGGTCTTCATAGCCCAAAGCCCATGTGGTCCACCAAGCCCATTGTGTGTGAAAAACCCATGTGAAAATATGTCCCAAAAGTGGTCGTCGGAAATCTGGTATTGTGGCCGGAAATTGGCGGAAGAGTCGCCTAGGAAAGTATCTCGGGTGTGGCAAAGTCCGCCTTGGCCAATGGTCAACGAGTCACATCGGGTCAACTCGGTTCAACTCGGTCAGACCGAGTCAAACCGAGTCAGGGAGAGTCAGGGTGATCTAGTCAGACCTGAGTCAGAGTCTAACAAGCTCGACTCGGTGAAAGTGATTCCGACAAGAACCCGATTGCGATTGACACGCCTGTGAATCAGTCATGCACCATGATGGTGCTTCATCCAAGCAATTCCAGCCATTCTGGCTATGCCTTCTTCTATTCAACATCATTTTCTGCATCTCACACAGCCAAATCCACCACCATTCTTCACAGACTACCAGTACCAGTTTTTCCGACATCCATTCTTCATTCTTTCATCACCTCCCTAGCTAACATCAGTTATAGCAGAGCCATTGTTGCACCTGCAATCTCCATCCAATTTTCTAACTGCAAAACCAGATCATCATTTCAGGCCACCAGGCCATGGCATTAACACCATTTGCATTTCATTAGAATCACAGCAACACCACCAGTTCTGTAACTTCTTTAATTGCCTCTGCAACCCAACCTCCATTTCCATTGCCACTACTGAACTGCAACTTCCCTGCAATCCCTGGCAAGCAACATCAACTAGCCAACCTGCATGTGCACAATTTCCAAGCAAAAACCTCTAATCTCAACCAATGCAACCATCTACATTCCCTGAGTTCAGTTCCAGCTCTTGACCTGCAACACTCTAGCAGTAGCGGCCCAGCAATGTTTCCTTCTACAATTTCTTGCATATACCAACACCATCAAATTCAGCCATCTACACACACTGCACCTGTTACAATTCCAACTCTAATAACTCAATCACATTGTCAATGTATCAATACATAGCAACTCTCAATCCTCCATCCAGAACCACAACACCATGGTACCACCTGTAGCTGCACCGCATTCTCCTCGGTTGCTTCAATAATACGCAACTCCAACAAACAATGAGACTCCACCCCTTTGTATTCATTTACCACAAATTGAACACATCCACCAAGAGTCTCTTCCTTTTATCATGACTGAGCATCAGTGGCTTCATTTTCAATGGCAACACCACCACTTCCTCCCTGAAACTCAACCAACACCACAAACCCTTTTTATTCTCATTCAATGATAGACACAGAGATCATCCATTTCATGGCAACATATAAAACAAGATCCCGAGCCCCGCACAACTCGCCATTCACAAGCTATACTCTCCGCTCCTCCAATGCAGACCCATTTGTTGTCCTACCACTCGATTCACCACCAGACTTTCTGCTTCACAGACCACCCCAGCTTCCATGCTAAACAAACTTCAGTTCAGCTCCATTGCAACACACAAGCGTCATTTCACTGTTAACAATCGAACTCATCTTCCATTTCTCAGCGAATTCAATTACACCATTGCAGCCATGAAAACAGCCACAGCAACATCGATTTTATCTTGACCAGACCCCAACCAAATCTCATCGATCTTCAAATCAGAGCCTCAAATTCAAACATCACAGAAACCCTAGTTTCTGTTTCTTCTCAATCAACAACACCAGCAGCTAATTCAACCTCGACCCAAGCTTAATCACTCCTCAAATCGGCCATTATGATACTAAGCTTCCTCATTCTCTCGATTTCAACCTCACTCCACACATGATTTCTTGTCGTTGACTCATTTCTGGGGTTAACTCAAACCCTAACTTTGATTATTCAGCAGCCATTAGAGCTATCAATCGATCCTCCTTCTTCTCTGATTCGAACGGCAACATCTTCTCAATTTTCGATATCAGCTCTCTGAATCTCTCAGTCTTCTTCCCGTGTTGTTCTCTCTTACAGCAGCCGTTTTCTCATCTCTGGGTTAATGAAGAATGAATAAAATCATCTTCTCTGAAATCTAGGTCCTCTGTAGGAAATAGAAGTGATGCATCCACCCAGGTGAAATAGATAAGGGGTTACCCAGAAATGACTCTAGGCACCCAGAAATAAGAAAAGGGCTCCCAGTTCTTGCATGGCTTGTCGGTTTCGCGGAACCGACTGCCTATTCACTTCTTTGCTCAACCGTAACTAGCTTCGCTCGCCTATGAATTGGTCTTTTCGCTCTTTTTCGCTCCAAATGGGTGATTTCATCTCCTTTTGTTCTCGGTGACTCCATTGCACCTATAAAACTCAAAAGCAAACATAAGATACATAATTCACACGAAAAATAGCAAAGAAAGCATAAACTCTAGATAGTAAAATTAGGTGTTTTACGACACCTATCAGATTCCCCCACACTTAGACTTTGCTAGTCCTCGAGCAAATCAAACAAAACAATAAAATACAACAACTCCGTGTCGTCGAGGCTACGGTCACTTTTAGCATAAATAACAAGCCTTTAAACCCCTAGGTGTCCCTAGTGGACGAGTTATAGTCTCGTGAGGGTTTACTAGAGATATACCCACAAAACCTATTTTTCCAACTTACTAGTTCTCCGAAATGATAGCATCCAACGCGCTAAGAAGACATAGAAATTCTGCACACTAGTCATAAGAAGTTAGACACATAAATGAACACAATCTCATTCTTAAAAGTTGAGAGAGAAATAACCATCCCTTCTCGACAAAAATTCGGGTTCGGAGTGATCGAAAGTCTCGACTCGCCTCACAAGAAAGGGTTTTATGATATTGCTCTCAATAATAAACATGACTTTTTATGGGTCACACATGTGTCCGGTAGGAATGAAGAGAGAATCCTGCGACACGTTGAATGGTAGGAAGGCAAAACCCTCCGAAGTATTTTGAAAACCCACATCTTTTATAACTTTTTTTATTTAAAAAACCCATTTTTCTGACGATCTCTTCGAAAGGAAATCAACCACTTAACGAAGGTGGGAATATGCTTACTTACCTCGTTATCCGTTCGCGTGCAGCTAGCACCACTCTCACAAAGATCCATAGAAACGTCTTCGGTCTTCTATCGGTGTCTTCATCTTCGTCTTCGGTCTTCAACTCTTGATGATAACTCTTGAACTTCGTAGAATCTTGACAATATAATTTTTTCCTCTAATTTCTTGTTGCTTGAAACTTCATTGTAGATATTCCTTCTTCCCTTGGCTTTATTGAAAGAATACAAAACTAAAAACGAACTATACAAACCCAAATTTTTTTTTTCTTTTTTTTTTTGAAATAAGAAATTAAAATAAAACGAATACAAAATAAAAACGAAATAAAACAATAAAACTAGTAATGAACCTAGGAAATTTTCTCTTGTCTTCTTTTTTTTCATTTTTTTTTTAATTTTCGTTTTTTTTTTTTTTTTATTTTTTTTTTTTTTTTTGAATCACAAGAGAAAGTAAAATACAAATAAGATAAAAATGTAAGTACAAAGGCCATGGTGTAAGTACTTTACCGCTTGATTCTTCACAACTTATATGTCTTGATAATCATAAACTTCTCGAACTCTCATCCTTGATAATTTTCACTCTTGTACAATAGTCTTCAACTTATAAAAATTCTGCCCCTTGTTTTGTTGCTTTACTTAAATCTGAAATATGCTCAATTTGTACCGTTGCTTGTAAACCTCAAACGTGTTCAACTTTCCTTCAAATTTGTGATGCTCCTCTTGTTGATGATGATGGTGTTTCTATGGACCTGTTGGTGTAGAGAGAGATAAGGTGGATGGTGCTAACTGCGAACAAGATTACAAGTGGTATGTAAGTTAGCAATTCGATGTCACCATCATGATTGATAAAAATAGCACTCAAGAGATCAAAATAGTGCTTCTATGGTGGAGGTTGGGCAGCTCACCATTCTGCGCCTGAATTTACGTACGGTGACACACACTCTAAAAGCACAAATTTAGACAGTACAAAGAATTGAAGGTCGGTGCCTCACATTATGTAACTTGGGTAGTCTCCACTATAGGGGATCACCGCTTCTAATACCGAATTTCAGTCAGCACCTTATTTGCCACTGGCATGGTTAAATCCAACTTTAACTCTCATACAATTAAGAAACCCGATCATGTTCTCTGTCATCTCTAAGTTCAGTCACTATTATGAGATTCTCGATGTAATCTTAGCGACATGTATACTATGTGACTCTAAACTAACCATAAGTTGGAGTTTTCTTATTCACTAGTTTACACAAAAGTTGAAAATTTCAAAAATTTACAACGCAAACCACTCCCCCACACTTAAACTTTACATTGTCCTCAATGTAAATTGAATCGTCCAAAGTAAGTCAAGGTGGGAAATTCGAACAAGAAATCAGAAAAAAAAAAAAAAAAACAAGACACGAAAAAACTAAAAACAAGACAAGAAATAAATACAAGACAAGAAATACTCATCCTTTGGGTTGCCTCCCAATTAGCGCTTGGTTTAAAGTCGTCACCGACTATCTCCTTGCTTTCTACGACTCCTCCGAGGGAGCACATCCACAAAGTTAACTCCTTCCACCACTTCGGAAGTGAAATTCTCATAATATGGTTTCAACCGTGCCCATTAACTTTAAGCTCTTTCCCCGTAGCTATGCTACGAATTTCCACCGCACCATGAGAAAACACATTAGTAACAATAAAAGGTCCGATCCATCGTGACCTTAATTTACCCTAAATAAATGCAAGCGAGAATTAAACAAAAGCACTTTTCTTGCCCAATGCAAAATTGTTTTCTAGAAATCATGTTATCATGAAATGCTTTCGTTTTTCCTTATAAATCCGTGAACTTTCAAATGCATCATTACGAAGCTCCTCTAGCTCTTGGAGTTGTAACTTCCTTTGCTTTCCAGCCCCATCCATCTCCATGTTGCATTGTTTAATAGCCCAAAACACCTTGTGCTCAATTTCCACGGGTAAATGACAAGGTTTACCATACACAAGCCTAAAGGGAGACATCCCGATAGGTGTTTTATATGCGGTTCTATACGCCCACAAAGCATCATTAAGTCGCATGCTCCAATCCTTCTTTATTGGATTCACCGTATTTTCTAGAATAGATTTCACCTCCCGGTTAGACACCTCGGCTTGTCCATTGGTTTGGGGATGATAAGGTGTTGCAATCTTGTGCGACACATTGTACTTCGTCAACAAGCTTTGCAAAATCCTGTTTTTGAAGTGAGAACCCCATCGCTAATTATGGCTCTTGGAATTCCAAACCTTGCAAAAATATTAGCTTGCACAAAATCTGAAACCACTTTAGAATCATTAGTTGGGGTGGCTTTAGCTTCCACCCATTTCGAGACATAATCAACCGCAAGTAAGATATAAAAATTCCCATGGGAGTTGACAAAAGGCCCCATAAAATCAATACCCCATACATCAAAAACTTCAATAAATTGAATAAAAGTTTGTGGCATTTGATTTCGGGCACCTAGATTGCCGGTTCTTTGACACCTATCACAAGTTGTACAAAATATATGTGCATCCTTAAACAAAGTTGGCCAATAAAAACCACTTTCAAGTACCTTGTGAGCGGTTCTCTTACTCCCAAAATGTCCTCCGCACGCATAAGAGTGACAAAAAGACAAGATAGAATTAAATTGATTCGGGAACACACCTTCGTATTACTTGGTCACTACCATGTTTCCATAAGTATGGATCATCCCATATGTATTGGTTACCTAACCTCTTAAGTTTGTCCCTCTCAGCACGAGACAAGTTCTTTGGGATTTGTTTAGAAACTAAGTAATTAACAATATCGGCATACCATGGTTCTCCAAAGGCAATTGAGAATAGTTGCTCATCCGGGAAACTTTCACGCAATGGGATAGCTTCCTTGTCCACAACAAGTCGGCTCAAGTGATCCGCAACGGTGTTCTCAATTCCTTTCTTGTCTTTGATTTCAATATCAAACTCTTGCAAGAGTAAAATCCACCGTATGAGCCTCGGTTTCGCCTCTTTCTTTGTAAGCAAGTACTTAAGCGCTGCATGATCATAAAAGACAACAACTTTTGTACCAATTAGATAAGAGCGAAACTTTTCTAAAGCAAAAACAATGGCTAATAACTCTTTTTTCAGTGGTTGTGTAGTTTTGTTGGGCCTCATTTAACGTTCTAGAAGCATAATAAATAGCATGATGAAGCTTCCCCACACGTTGCCCAAGCACCGCACCAACCGCGTAGTCACTAGCATCACACATAAGCTCAAAGGGCTTACTCCAATCCGGTGGTTTAATGATAGGGGCTGAAATCAAAAGTTCTTTCAAACGATTGAATGCCACCATACATTTTTCATCAAAGTTAAAAACCACATCTTTTTGCAATAAGTTACAAAGTGGTGATGCTATCTTGGAAAAGTCCTTGATGAATCTACGATAGAAACCTGCATGACCAAGAAAAGAATGTATCTCCCTCACCGTAGTGGGAGGGGTTAGAGCACGAATAAGGTCTATCTTAGATTTATCGACTTCCAAGCCTTTAGAAGATATTATATGGCCTAAAACTATGCCATGAGTTACCATGAAATGGCACTTCTCCCAATTCAAGACAAGATTTGTTTCAACACATCGTTCAAGGATTAGAGACAAATTATTCAAGCAAAGGTCAAATGAATCACCAAAGACACTAAAGTCATCCATGAACACTTCGATTATGTTTTCAACATATTCGAAAAGATACTTACCATACACCTTTGAAAAGTAGTTGGAGCATTGCATAAGCCAAAAGGCATCCTTCTATAAGCAAAACTACCGAAAGGACAAGTGAAAGTGGTTTTTTCTTGGTCCTCCCGGCGCTATCACAACTGATTATAACCTGAATAGCCATCAAGAAAGAAATAATAAGAGTGTCCAGCTAAACGTTCAAGCATTTGATCAATAAAAGGTAAAGGAAAGTGATCTTTTCTAGTAATGGCATTCAATTTTCTATAATCAATACAAACCCTCCAACCGGTTTGCACACGAGTTGGGACAAGTTCATTCTTATCATTCTCCACCACTGTCACACCCGATTTCTTTGGTACTACGTGTACCGGGCTTACCCACTTACTATCGGATATGGGGTAGATAACACCCACTTCCAAAAGCTTGAGTATCTCCTTTTTCACAACTTCCATCATGGGAGGGTTCAAACGACGTTGCGCTTCCCTTGTAGGCTTTGCATCATCCTCCAAACGAATTTTGTGCATACAAACGGCATGGCTTATACCCTTGATATCGGCAATTCTCCATCCTATGGCCGTCTTGTACTTCCTTAGCACCCTTAGAAGTTTTTGCTCCTGTAAATCATTAAGCTCATTAGAAACAATCACATGTAACTCTTCATTATCACCCCAGTACAAGTACTTTAGGTGGTCGGGAAGAGGTTTCAATTCTAACTTTGGAGATTTAACAATTGAAGGTACAAGCTTTTCATCACTGCATGGTAAAGAAATAAAAGAGATATTATGAGTTTTCGGGCATCCTTGTAGTGAATTAAGATCACCAAGGGCTTCCTTGACTTCATTACCACACTCTACACCATTATCCATGGATGTAGTTAACACGGTTTCCAAAGCATCATCACCGTTTAATTCAAACATTTGTTGTGCCAATGTATCCATAACATCAATGGAGAAACAAGAGTGGACATCACTAGGATATCTCATCGTCTCGAAAATGTTGAAACGTATTGTTTCTCCATCAAACTCCATGGTCAACGTTCCCTTATCCACATCAATTATGGTTTTCACCGTTTTCATGAAGGGACGCCCAAGTAGTAATGGAAGAGACGAGTCCGGTGAACCTTCATCCATCTCTAACACACAAAAGTCACTGAAATACAAGTTGATTAACCCGCACAAGAACATCCTCAACAATACCCATTGGGTAGACATTAGAGCGATCGGCTAATTGCAATACAATTTCAGCCTTTTAAGAGGACCAAGATCAAGTGAATTATACATTGACGCAGGCATAACATTAACGGATGCACCTAAATCCAACATAGCTTTATTAAATGTTGTGTTACCAATTGTGACGGGAATGTCAAAACTACCGGGATCCTTGCACTTAAGTGGGAGTTTGTGTTGTAAGATTGCCGAAGCATTCTCCCCCACACTAAGCACTTCATTACCTTCGAGCCTTTGTTTGTTGGTACACAAGTCCTTCAACACCTTTGCATACTTTGGTACTTGCTTAATAGCATCAATGAGTGGTATGTTCACATGGATCTTTTTAGAACATCTAAAATCTCCTTTTCTAGTTCCGCCTTGTTAGAACTTGCAAATCATGAGGAAAAGGTAAAGGAGGAACATAAGTAGAAACCGGAGTTTTAGAGTTAGGAATAGGTACCTCATAAGTTTGGGGAGAATCCTCATTATTCTCCTCCAAAACAGGTTCCTTTGGTGTTTCCACCTTGCCCGAATCAGTAACTTCGGGTTGCACAAGTTGTGTACCACTTCTCAACGTAATAGCATTGACACCCTCTTTTGGGTTGATAGGTTGAGAAGGAGTTTCCCACTATTTTGTGCCTTCAATTGGTTCAACTCAATAGCCATGGAACCCATTTGTGTTTGCAACTCCTTGATAGCACTCTTAGTTTCTTGTTGACTCTCTTTGAACATGGTAGAAATGCCTTGCATCATTGTTTGAAGCTTTGAATCAATATCTAACCTTGATTTTGCATTGATTGTTGTGCTTGTGGTTGCCGAAATTGTTGTCTCTACTGGAATTGTTGTTGTTGAGGTTGAAATCCACTTGAAAAGTTGAAGGTAGGTTGTTGAACCGCTCCTTGCTTGTTGGCATAGCTAAAATTGGGGTGATCTCTCCATCCCGGATTGTAAGCGTTTGAGTAGGGATCATACCGTCTTTGTTGATTTGGAAAGATCGCATTAGCTTGCTCGTCCTCATAAGTTTGAGAGGAACTTGGTATCACCATGGCTGCAACTTGTTGCATCATTGCCGACATGTTACCCATTTGTTGACGAAGTTCCTCCACCTCGCCACTTCATTCACCCTTCTTAGAATCACATCCGAACCACGACTCAAGAATTGTTGTGAGTTCGCTGCCATATTTTCAATTAACTCTCTAGCTTGTGCCACCGTTTTGCTAACTAGTGCACCACCACCCGCAGCGTCAATAAGATTCCTATCACTTGATTGGAGTCCTTCATAGAAGTATTGGATGATCATAGCGTCCACCGAATTGGTGGTGAGGGCAGCTTGCAACCATTCTCTTGTATCGTTCCCAACATTCATATAAGGATTCTCCCACATTTTGCTTCATCCCACAAATTTCTTTGCGAATTTGAGTAGCCTTTGATGCAGGAAAATATCTCTCCAAAAAGAGTTTCTTCAACCCATTCCATGTTGTGACACTTCCGGGAGGTAAATAGTACAACCAATCCTTAGCACTATCCATTAAAGAGAAACGGAAAACTTTCAACATTGCACCATCCGCCTTTACATCCGCTGGAAGCATGGCCATGACAATGGTGTGGAAGTCCATAAGATGTTTGTTTGGATCTTCATTCACCATGCCATGGAATTTGGTAATTCTCTAAGCAACCCGGCTTTATCTCAAAAGTAGAGTTCGTTTGAATACACCCCTGTTGTGTATCAAGCCTATGAGAAGCTAAGTCCTTGAGTGAACGATTTGCATCACCCATTGCTTCTTCTTCTTCAACTTTTGGTTCGTCTACGATTGGAACCTCTTGTTCTCCTTCTATTTGTACTTCTCCTTCCACTTTTAACTCTAGATTTTTGTTGCGTCTTGACTTGGTTGGAGTATTGTGCCTCTTCGAGTAGCTATCCCGCACCTTGGATAATTCCAATCTTTAGAAGCCAGGGATTAGGTACCTGAAAACAATTTTCCCAAACAAGTGAGAAACAAGACAAGAACCGAAAAGCAAAGATAAAAGCAGAAATTGTAAAAAGAAACTAAAAACTTAATAACAAGTCGTATGCCTCCCCGGCAACGGCGCCAAAATTTGATCGGTTGTCAATCCGTCAAAAATAATTTCACTTTCTTACTCACTAAATTTAAATGAAGTACAAAGTAAGGAAGAGTTCGTATCCACAGAGAGGCAATTGTTGTTATGCAATTTTCAGTTTCTAAGGTAACCAAGGGGGGATGTTTGTTTTATCTAAGAAATAAAAGTAATTGAAAGCAAAGTAAGTAATTGGAATAATCAATGAGGAGAAGATATTGGTCACGGGATAGTATCATTCACAAACATGTATTTTCATCAATGATTAGAATTGGTAATTTAATCTCTCATCTACTAATAGTCCTAGGATACCTTGATCGCAAGAATAACCCGCTAATTCCCTGATTTCATCACAACCACATTAAAAGATGCATATGTGAATTCTTCCTAGAAAGCAACCTAAAGTGTAAAAGCACAATTAGATTTAACTCCCTAAAAGCGTTAAGTTCTATGGAATAAGACTAATCAATGCAAACGAATGTGTAAAAGCACTAAACGTTTTAACAAAAGTTATGATTCACTTGTGACTAGTAGGATATATCACTACAAGCACTACCCACAATTATGCTACTTAGAATCAGGGATAAACAACTTTTTCGTATTGAAAACCCTAATATAGCTCTAGAGATGAATGTAAATCGGATTGATTAGGACTCAACCAAACAAACTATCAAATCATATAACACTATTAATTGTGAATCACAAACAATAAAATATTGAGACAAAACTAATTCATTGAATCAAATAACATGTTGGAAATCAACTTTTATCCCATAACCAATAATATGTTTAGCTACTCATAGCTATGAAGTTCATCATAATAATAATAATTGAAAAGAAGAAGATGAACAAAAGCAAACCCTAGAAGCGTAAACAAAATCGGCTCTCCAAAAATTCCAAGAAAAATATGTGATATCAAAGTTGTAGAAAACTTTCCCTTTTATAGCTTTTCTCCAACTTCTAAAATTAGGTCTTCATAGCCCAAAGCCCATGTGGTCCACCAAGCCCATTGTGTGTGAAAAACCCATGTGAAAATATGTCCCAAAAGTGGTCGCCGGAAATCTGGTATTGTAACCGGAAATTGGCCGGAAGAGTCGCCGGAAAGTATCTCAGGTGACCGGCAAAGTCCGCCCGGTCACCGGTCAACGAGTCACATCGGGTCAACTCGGTTCAACTCGGTCAGATCGAGTCAAACCGAGTCAGGGAAAGTCAGGGTGATCTAGTCAGACCTGAGTCAGAGTCTAACAATCCTGACTCAGCTGAGTGATTCTGACAAGAACCTGAGCTGTTGCAGTTGCACACTCTGTGAATCAGTCATGCACCATGATGGTGCTTCATCCAAGCAATTCCAGCCATTCTGGCTATGCCTTCTTCTATTCAACATCATTTTCTGCATCTCACACAGCCAAATCCACCACCATTCTTCACAGACTACCAGTACCAGTTTTTCCGACATCCATTCTTCATTCTTTCATCACCTCCCTAGCCAACATCAGTTATAGCAGAGCCATTGTTGCACCTGCAATTTCCATCCAATTTTCTAACTGCAAAACCAGATCATCATTTCAGGCCACCAAGCCATGGCATTAACACCATTTGCATTTCATTAGAATCACAGCAACACCACCAGGTTCAGAACTTCTTTAATTGCCTCTGCAACCCAACCTCCATTTCCATTGCCACCACTGAACTGCAACTTCCCTGCAATCCCTGGCAAGCAACATCAACTAGCCAACCTGCCTGTGCACAATTTCCCAGCAAAAACCTCTAATCTCAACCAATGCAACCATCTACATTCCCTGAGTTCAGTTCCAGCTCTTGACCTGCAACACTCTAGCAGTAGCGGCCCAGCAATGTTTCCTTCTACAATTTCTTGCATATACCAGCACCATCAAATTCAGCCATCTACACACACTGCACCTGTTGCAATTCCAACTCTAATAACTCAATCACAATGTCACTGTATCAATACATAGCAACTCTCAATCCTCCATCCAGAACCACAACACCATGGTACGACCTGTAGCTGCACCAGATTCTCCTCAGTTGCTTCAATAACAGCTGCAACTCCAACAACAACAGACTCCACCCCTTTGTATTCATTTACCACAAATTGAACACATCCACCAAGAGTCTCTTCCTTTTATCATGACTGAGCATCAGTGGCTTCATTTTCAATGGCAACACCACCACTTCCTCCCTGAAACTCAACCAAGACCACAAACCCTTTTTATTCTCATTCAATGATAGACACAACATCATCCATTTCATGGCAACATATAAAACAGCATCCTGAGCCCTGCACAACTCTGCCATTCACAAGCTATACTCTCTGCTCCTCCAACAGACCCATTTGTTGTCCTGCAGCTCAGTTCACCACCAGACTTTCTGCTTCACAGACCACCCCAGCTTCCATGCTAAACAAACTTCAGTTCAGCTCCATTGCAACACACAAGCGTCATTTCACTGTTAACAATCGAACTCATCTTCCATTTCTCAGCGAATTCAATTACACCATTGCAGCCATGAAAACAGCCACAGCAACATCGATTTTCTCTTGACCAGACCCCAACCAAATCTCATCGATCTTCAAATCAGAGCCTCAAATTCAAACATCACAGAAACCCTAGTTTCTGTTTCTTCTCAATCAACAACACCAAAGACTAATTCAACCTCGACCCAAGCTTAATCACTCCTCAAATCGGCCATTATGATACTAAGCTTCCTCATTCTCTCGATTTCAACCTCACTCCACACATGATTTCTTGTCGTTGACTCATTTCCGGGGTTAACTCAAACCCTAACTTTGATTCCTCAGCAGCCATTAGAGCTATCAATCGATCCTCCTTCTTCTCTGATTCGAACGGCAACATCTTCTCAATTTTCGATATCAGCTCTATGAATCTCTCAGTCTTCTTCCCGTGTTGTTCTCTCTTACAGCAGCCGTTTTCTCATCTCTGGGTTAATGAAGAATGAATAAAATCATCTTCTCTGAAATCTAGGTCCTCTGTAGGAAATAGAAGTGATGCATCCACCCAGGTGAAATAGATAAGGGGTTACCCAGAAATGACTCTAGGCACCCAGAAATAAGAAAAGGGCTCCCAGTTCTTGCATGGCTTGTCGGTTTCGCGGAACCGACTGCCTATTCACTTCTTTGCTCAACCGTAACTAGCTTCGCTCGCCTATGAATTGGTCTTTTCGCTCTTTTTCGCTCCAAATGGGTGATTTCATCTCCTTTTGTTCTCGGTGACTCCATTGCACCTATAAAACTCAAAAGCAAACATAAGATACATAATTCACACGAAAAATAGCAAAGAAAGCATAAACTCTAGATAGTAAAATTAGGTGTTTTACGACACCTATCAGAAACACCGTTCACCTTAGTCAAACCATCTATGTTTTTCTCTACATCCATCTTCTTAATCTTTCCATGTGATTGGTTGACTCCGGTTATGATGTCCAGAAACTATCTGAGTAGAGCTCTGTCACTTATATATGAATCTTAGTATGCTTGAGTGCAAACTCGTGTACATCAATTGGAATTTCGTATCAGGGTATTTCCTCCTATAGTCAATGATTATATGCCTACCAAGGAGATTCTTTAGTGCCTTCTAAGGTTCTGCGTAGGAGTATTGGTTTTGTGGGTACACCTCTAGTAAACCCTCCCGAGAGTAACTCGGTCACTAGGGCCACCTAGTGAGTTAGGATTTTATTTTCTATATTAGTTTTGCTCGAGGACTAGCAAATAATAAGTTTGGGGGTATTTGATAGACACATTTTTGTGTCTAAGTTGCCCTCAATTTTCGATATTGTTGGTACTCGATTTTGTACTTATTATGGTGTTTTGTGTGTTTGTAGGTATTTTATGGAAATAAATATTGTTGGAAAAATCGGCTCGAAAAATTACTCGGAGGACCCTCAGTGCTAAATGGACCCCTACTTTGGATAAGGGGCACCTCAATTACTAAGGAGCACCTCAACTACTATTTGGACCCAGGGGGCCAACAACTATTCGCACCCCATTTCTGTTAGTGGGAGGTCATCCTCTACCTTTCAAATTTCATTTTGGCAGGAAAATAATGTGAGAATTGGAGCGAGTTTTCAAGAGATTTGATCAGATATTTTGGTTGGATTGGACTTGACTAAATGAAACAGGCGTACTCTGGTGGTTTAATTCAACGGAGATGGGCCAGATAATCAGTTTTTGATAAAACAGGAAAGTGATAAATACTCGATATTCTGCGGAATATTTTAGATTTGACGTGGAGGTGTTTGAGCGAGATTAAATCGCTGGAATTCGTTGGTCCGGCTTGTTTTGCCTTAACAGGGAGCATATGGGTTTGTGGTTCGACTAAGTTTGGCTAGATAGCTCGAGTGAAAGAAAACAGGGAAGAGGAAGTAAACTCGGTGTTGATCAGAGAATATCACGGGAAATAATGTGTAGATAGCGTTCTTACACGAGTTTCATTTCACCAGAGACTCATTCTCAGCGTGTTTGGAGGATGCAGGCGTGTGGAAGAGATAAAAAAGGAGAAAAAAATCGAAACTATTCTCGTGCTTCTGCAAGCAAGGAAAGAGAATTAATGATAGTTATTACGCGTGATTTCTTTGTCATGTTGGGTATAAAAGAGAAGTAGGTGAGTCGTACAAAGAGGAGGAGAGTTTGGGAGAGAGACAGAGTATTACAGAGTGAGAAAATCAAGCTGCAAAGAATCGCCATTTTCTGCTGCTGTGAAGAACAAGAAGAACAAAAGATCACCAGAGGCAGTCGTTTTTGCTACAGTGATAACGAAATTTAGACGAGGGTCGCAGAGCTACAGTAACAACATCAGTTCATCTTTATCGTTCTTTGTAACAGTGTTTTGCAACAATTATAAACGTTGCAAACACCCGGTTTTCATTATTTTCTCTCCATTACATCATTTGTACACCTCCTTTGAGAAATAAAAATGAATTTTGAGCGTGTTTCCAACATGATGAGCTAAACCCATCCTCTGGGGCAACGGAAGAAGCTATTTCGCCAATGAAAAGTGATAATCTCTATTTTATTTAATTTTAGCAATTATTATATGATTATTTGCCTTGATAAATAAATAGACAAAATGGTTTTGTTAAACAATTGTTATTTCAATTGATGGAGCATGCTAGCGTAGGGTTTTGATGTCCCATACTTTTGATCTACAATTGTTATTTCTAAAAATCAACTTTTGGAATATTAAGAATCAATTTGAATGAAGGATTTGCATAATTATAATTAGAGAATAAATCACTTTGATATTGGTAATTAGTGGAATCCATAGCCCCAGTCTTCTCCATATTTTTCATATCACTTTTATTTAAGTTTGCTATATTTTTTAATTTAAAATTAAGTCTAAAATATGCTTTCACAAGTCTTGAACGAACTATTTACTACAACTCAATTGAAAATCACTCTTCCAATCCATGGATGTAATGTTACGAAGGTCCTAATTGATGGGGGCAGCTCGTTAAATGTATTTTTCTACCAACCTTACTTACGTATGGGTTCAACAGTTGAGCAAATGGATTCATACACTTGCACAATTTACGGTTTCAACGGAGCAGTCTCCAGGCCAAAAGGAGAAATTGTCTTACAGGTGCGCGCAGGACCCTTAGTAACCAATACAAGATTATGTGTTCTGGAGGCATCTTCGCCATACAATGTCATCATGGGACGACTTTGGGTCCATCTCCTAAGAGGAACAACTTCGACCTATCATCAGTACCTTCGATTCCCAACACACATGGGTGCAATGGAAATCAAAGGAGATCAAAAAGACGCAAGGCTATGTAATCTAGCGGAGGTCAGGCTCAACGAAGAAAGAGCTGTTGCACAACAACTTGAAAGGAAAAGACGAAAGGAGAATGCCAACGAAGTAAAGAACGGAGTCCCGAATCCCCCTCAGGTCAGAATGAAGGCACCTCCGCCACCCCGGTAGCGGACACTTCCGCTAAATGAAAATACAAAAATGTACTCCTCTACAACCTCATAAACAATAGAGTTCCAAGGATATTTGTCATGTTGTCACATAAAGATGGGATTTTGGGAAAGTCTATAAAAGGAATAACATAGTACAATGGAGGGGGGGTCTTCTATCTCTTACTCTTCTAGGAAAGATGTAGTACATGTTGTGACCAGGATTGGTTAGCCTAAACAAAAATTACCCCTAAAACAGTTGGCGATTACACCAGGAGATCCATCTCTTGTCCACCATGACACACCTGGCAAACACTAGAGCGAGCGCGCCCGAAGACCAGCTTCAGTCATTCAACCCCGATAAAGTGACAATTGAATATGTACCGGTTTAAGTTGGAATATTAGGGGTAGTTACCCCTAGCAATGGAAAACCATACTACACCCGACGATGTCAACCGCTTTGCTCATCTAAGACACCATTGAAGAGAGAAGGGTCCGCGCTGAATGATTGCGGATGTTTATAGAAAGTGCACCACCATCCATCACAACCAGAAATCCAAAGAGATGACCTTCAAATTTGACGTGCATGTCCCGAGGATGGCCTCCCACGAATAATAGAACGCCAACGCGAAAAACTTCGTCGCCAACTGGGAAGAACCATACATGACCCGGAAGGCTGCCGAAAACGGGTATCATAAGCTAAAGAGATTGGAAGGGTCCAAATTCAAAAATCCAATCAATGGGAAGTGGTTGAAGAGCTTGCATGCGTAATCCAATGTATTCACAAACAAGCGTAGCACCTTATAAATAAATCAGAAACTTTTTCGTGAACAATAGGTCTACGGGGTGCTCAGCACATCTGATTGGCTCTCAATAAATATGGTCACAGAGTACCCTGTGCATCTGGAGATAGTTTAGTCTAGGCCTTGGGCCTTTGGTTGTTTTTTTGTTTTCCTTTTTGTTTTATTTTTTCTAGCTTTCTTTGTTGTTCTTTTTTGGTTTGGTTTTGGGCTTTAGCCCAGCTAATTGTATCAAAAAAAAAAAGTCTACAGAACGCTTCGCGTATCTGGTCGGCTGTCAATAAGCAAACAATGCCACGGACTGCTTTACGCATCTGATTGGCTAACATAAATAAGTCTACAGAGTGCTCCGCGCATCTGATCGGCTATGATCAAGTAAACATAAATAAGTCTACAGAGCGCTCCGGCTATCAATAATACAAAGCTACAGGCTGATACGGTGTCTGATCGGAAACATAAATAAGTTTACAGAGCGCTCCGCGCATCTAGTCGTCCATCAATAAGAAAACAACACCACGGACTGCTCTACGTATATGATCGACTAACATAAATAAGTCTACAGAACGCTCAGTGTATCTGGTCGGTTATCAATAAATACAGAGCCACGGACTGCTCTGTGCGTGTGATCGACAACATAAATAAGTCTACATAGCTCCACACGTATCTGGTCGGCTATCAATAAATACGGTCGTGAACTTCTCGTTCTGATCGGAACATCAACAAGTCTACAGGGCACTCTACGTGTCTGGTCGACTACCAATAAATATGGTCACAGACTGCCTCGCGCATCTGATCGAACAAACATAAATAAGTCTACAAAGCGCTCCACGCATCTGGTCGACTACCAATAGGCAAATACAAATCCATGAACTGCTCCACACATCCAATCTACTAACATAAATGATCCTACAAAATGCTTCACGCATGACCAACATGACACTCCCACCCCTTGATTAAAATAAAAAAAAAAGAAAAAAAAAAGAGGAAAAACAACCTCATATGACAGTAATGAACACAACAGTACACACGACTGGGTCCTCTAAAATCAGTTAGGCCGGTAGGTCAATGATTGGACAAGAAGATGCAGAATACTAAGAAAACTTTGAAAGCATGTATTCATTTCGAACCAGTGAAGCGACAATTATCCTAATTAGAAGATAAATACATAAAATACACATGAAAACATAACTAGTGCCAGGGTTACATCAATCAGGCTCATGTCGTACTTTCCTTAGGCTTATGCAATCTCCGCTACTTGCGTACCGATATTGCTTACATTCCTGGCCATGCCCAAATCCATTGGTACATGCCTATGTCGACTGCCTTGATAGGAAGTATGAGCATCCAACAAATGAAATGCAACTTGCCTTATCAAGTTTGGCCATAATCATATCTTGCATCTACCGAGACAAATGATATGAGAGGCCAATATACCGCAATCATCTCTCAATTAGATGATATGAGTGACAACGTGCTGGACCGGCAATGCTGCAACTCATTGTGGCTTCCTACGTACCCTTCCATGCTTTAAAAGGATCAAGCACTGACTGTACTTCATCCTCGAAGGGACAAACAACTTAAGCCAACTCGTTTGCAAGGCCGTGGCCAAGCAATAATAATAATGTCCTAATCCGTATAGGTCGTTCCATCAAAATGCACAAAGGTTGCCCATATTTAGTCCGCGAAATGGCATAGTGATGCCTTCACATCATATGCCCATTGGCAAGGCTACACAGCTATAAATGAGGCCTAAGCATCATTTATGCTATTCCGACTAACCTATGAAGCTTACTTAGTGCATAGTCCGCATATGTACGTTCAACCAAATACCCCTCCCTATATATGTCTAAATGACATTTTTATAACTTAATCCAAGGGACCACTTTTACAGTCACCAAGTCACATTTTTTAGGTGCTTTTTTCACTATTCATGGCTGTTTCCTTGTACTTCTGAATAACCGACAATAACTGTTGTGTTTCCGTTCTGGCCCGTATGCCAACTTCAATATTGCACTATGATTACGCAACAATCCCTTGGCCATACTGCTCTGGCATAATGTAGCGCGTTATTGGCACTTGTCCAATAGTCCGCGTAATGCGATATGTTAGTGCTACTTTACTCAAGGACATCTACCCAATTGGCATAAGACACTATTTTTATGCGAGATTGGCAATATAACTTTTAGAATACGATATAGTAGCGCAATATTGACTCTCGGTCAATACAATTAACAACTTGCATCCTCTTGGTTACGGGCAATATGCCCAACATAATGCGTCACTTTCTTGAAGGACATCCTCCCAACTTGCTTAATGCACCATTTGGTGCATTGGTTCTTGGCCAACATAACTTCATTAATGCGCCATACTTGGCGCTCTATTGGCACTAGGCCAATATACCTTTTACGCAATAAAAACTTGAAATGAAGCTTCATCTCAGGCCATGGCGCATCTTTGAGTATGCGCCATGCTAAAAACACGGGGTGTTACAAGGTCGTTCCGTCAAAATGCACGAATATTGCTCATAACTTAATCCACGACATTGTTTAGTGATACCTTCGCATCATATGCCCCATTGGCAAGTCTACGCAGCTATAAATGAGGCCTAAGCATCATCTATGCTCTTTCGGCTAGGCTATGAAGCTTACTTGTGCGTAGTACGTATATGGATCTTTAACCAAGTTCCCCTCCATATATTGTCTTAAGGACATTTTTACAACTTGAACTGGGGACCAGTTTGGCATTCACAAAGTCACATTTTTGAGTTTCTTGCTTTACTATTTATGGTCGTTGCCATGTACTTCTGAATAACCGACTATGATAGTTGTGTTTCCATCCTGGCCATATGCCAATTTCAATATTACGTTATGATAGTGCAATATTCCCTTGGCCACCCATCTCTGGCATAATGCACCATTGTGTTGCGATATTGGACACAGGCCAACACCATGCGTAAGTTGATATATTAGCGCTACTTTTCTCAAGGCCATCCTCCCAACTGGCCTGATGCATCATGATGCGACATTGGCTCTTGGACAATATAAATCTTGTAATGCACCATCAATGGTGCAACATTGGCCCTTGGCCAATATGCCAACATAATGCGCCATTTTGACGCGATATTGGCCAATATGCCTTCACAATGCGCCATACTTGATATTGGCTCTAGGCCAATGTTCCTATTAACAATGCACCTATACCAATTGTGATAACCAGAAAAATTCTCCGCTTCCAATCGGCTGTGGGGTTCGGCAATTGAGAAGCTTCAAATCCTCTGAGATGCCATTTGGGATGTAAAAATTCAAAACAGTTTGCAAGAGTAAGGTTATGATTTATTTTTCCATTGATTGAATTCACCATATTAGTACAGTTCCCTTCTAAATTGAGATTTGAAACATTATGCTCCACCACGTATTTGATTTTCTCCAGCGCAGCTATGGCTTCAGCTTCTTTGCATCTTGAACTAAGCCTAGAATGCAACCTTCCCCTCTCGGATTACCTACATCATCTACAACAACTAGTCTTGGTCCCATTCGAATTGTTGATTTGAGAATGAGGCATCCAAATTGGTTTTTGTAAATGAAACAAGAGGTCTCTTCTAATGCACTGGATTTCTACTCATACCTCATGTTTGTCTATTCAACACCTGACTAGGATTACTAGTAAGCCACTCTATCTTGTTTTGGTTAATCTGACTTACTGCATTTCTCTCGTTCAATTGTACATTCTCAAATGCAACTGCACATCTCGGTTTCCATATACCCCACATTCTAAATCTCCCAGTACTCCTAAGGGTATCTCGAAAAGCAGCACCACTAAAACTAATCAAACCCACTGACTATCCATTAAGTAAGAAACCTATTATTGGGGCTTCACATTCCAATAGAGGGGCTTCACCCAGGATCATAATGTTTATTTAGTTGGTTAGGGGTGTCCTAAAGGCATTTAAAAAGTCTAAATTGCCCTTCCATCTATTTCAACCTAATCAATTAAAAAAAAAACTTGGATGAAATCAGTTTTTCATTAATCCCTTCTCCTAATCAATAACGTTGGTGATTGTCAATAACCTAATTAAGAAAACCAAGTAGAAACTGGTGCATAATTTTGAATTTCTAAACCGCACCTTTTTTTTTTGATGTTTCGCTCGACAAAGACCCATCTATTTTTCCCATGATCTAGTGTTTAAAATGGTTTGAAATAAGTAGAAAAATTAGGTTGTCAAATCAGTTACGGTTAGGTACGTCCGGTTTTCCCACTGTAACTTGTTCTCTGAAGCTGTTACGGTTAGGAAACTAAGAACTCCTAACCGTAAAATAAAAAATAAATAAATAGATGTGCAGTTTGGTTTCTAACCGTAAATATATTTACGGTTGGGTTCGACTCTCAAAAACCTAACCGTAAATATTTCTGAATAACAACACTTTCAGGTTTTTAAAAATTAGCTATGGTTGGTTTTGATTTACAATATACCAACCGTAATTGTAATACGGTTGGATTTTTTTTTATTTTTTTTTTTGCTCAAAATCAAAATTCCGATAGGTTTAAACCATAGTAAGTTGCCAACCGTAATTTACTTATGGTGTGTTTCACCTTCTTGTAGTTAACCGTAACCATCTAAAGCTGGGTTTTGACTAATACATAGTTAGTGTTTTATATCTTATCCAAAATTCAAGATTCTTACATCCAACTAAAGTTGGCTATCTATAATCACGTACATGAGTTTTAACATACACAAAATTCGCACATATTTTCCCACGTGGCTAGACATAATTCTTTATAAATGGAGATGTTTATCTAATGAGATGGTAATATATTATACGTGTCTATCATTGAAATTTTTTGACTGATTCAGTCGATGGGTCACCAAATCTTTACGATACATAATAGTTATCCAATTATTTCAAGGAAGTAGAAACAATAGATAAAACTTTTAATTACGGTTGGATAGACAAGCTAAAGTCTCACCCATAATTTGTTTACGGTTGGCCGAGAGATAAAAATCCAACAGTAACTGGTTTGTGATTAGGGTTTCTCAATTTTAACTAGTTACGGTTAGGAGTCCATCATCACCTAACCGTAAACCGGTCTTACGGTTGGCTAAGGAAGAACCCAACCGTAAATCGTTCTGAAAATCTAAAAAAATCCAATCTTTTTTACTTACTTTCACCTATTTTGAGCAAAAAAATCACATTGGAGCTAAGTTAGAGGTAGACCTAATTTTTTCTAGCCATTAATTTCTTCACTTTGGTTGAATCAAAATATAGGGTCTTGAAAAGAAATCCCCAAAAAAATAAATTTTCCTCTAACGAACACTTGATCAGATTTAGGTTTTTCACCAAGTATAAAAGAGATTCGTTAATCTAATCATTAGATAATTAAATTATTATCACTAATTGAACATGGATAGTTTATCCATAATAAAAATATATTAGATAAGGTGTTTTTTAAATTACTAATGGGTGACTTATTTCTGTCCTATTAGTGAAGCCCCTCTATTGGATTGTGAATCCTCAATAATAGGTTTCTTAAGTAATGGGAATTTTGTTTTTTTAAAGGTAACCATTTATTTATTAATTAGTTGCTGGTTACAATTCTGGGATACTTAACTCCTATTCTATCATTGAATACAATCTGTTGGATAAATTCCGTACAAGTGTATTCCTAGCAAGTTGTTGTCGTTGTTGTTGTTTGTTGTAGTTGGTCTTTGACTGCTTTGTTGGCCAGTTCATCCGCAGCTTGATTCGCCTCCTGTAAAATGTGTGTGATCTTGTAATGTGGGATAATTTGTAGAAGTTGTTGAATTTCTCGTATCATCTGGTTTAGGTACCATGGTTTCTGTTGATGTGATTGTATAGGAGAGACACTAGTGCTTGAGAATCTACTTCAAAACAGATTTTTTGCCATTGGTGTTGAGTCGTTGTTCTAACTGCTATCAATAGTCCCCATGTTTCCGCCGGTATTGATGATGTTACTCCCAAAGGTGCCGCCACATCTTTTAGTAAAATCTCGTTGCTTTATATGCATATTATTCTGGCTCCCGCTGGTCCTGGATTACCTTTTGAAGCTCCGTCTATGTTGATCTTTATCCATTGTGGTTCCGGTGTTGTCCATCCTATGTAGATAGTTGTTTGTGGAGTACTTGAGTGTTGCTGTCGTGCTATTGTTGGTATGTTTTCCATGATTGGTGCTGAATATTGTTGCGCCATTGGTATTCTTCAAACATAATCCTGATGATTTGGTAAGTTTGCAAAGGAGTGTGTTGTTGCCGTTTGTATACCTTCGCATTTCTTGCCAGTCATATGTGCCAGATTGTAAATCCAAATAGTGCCTTTGTTGGTGGTTGGTAACTGTTTGATAGTACTTCTTGTAAGTTGGTGGGAAAGACGAGTTGGTTGTTGCTTGGTTGTTGGTGCTGTCTCGTCCCTCGACTTTGTCTTCCGTTGCTGTTACCCTGCTGATTCCGTTGGTTGTGATTCTGATTTCGTGCCAGTTGTGCCATGATTAGTTGCCATATTACTTTCGAGTTGTTGCATTCGAAGATTAAGTGTCCCTCCGATTATTCATCATTGTTGCATATAGGACATGTGTTCATGTTGGTGATGTTGAGCATGTGTAGCTTTTTGAATGTTGGTAGACCGTGATTGGCGACTTTCCACAAGAAAACTATGATTTTTGGTGGACATTGCAGTTTCCATATTGCTTTATAATCCACAGGTGGTTGATTATGATTTTGGTTTTATTATGTGGTTGTTAGTGTGGTGTTGAACTGAATGTAGCCTGTTTTGGAATTGTAATTCCCATCCTGGGAAAAAGGCCAAATAGTTTTGTCCTTTTGGTGGTCCCTTGGAAGGTATATACTGATGATGTGTTGAGCCATTTGGGGTGTAAAGGTGTTGAAGATGAGGTTGTGGTTCCATGTGTTCGAATGATGGTCGATGAAATATGAAACTTTGGTGTTCTGTGGTAGATGGTGGCTCATTGGTTGTTGTGTAGTTGGTGGTAAATGTGGGATCCACTTCTGGTTGATTATTGTGTTTCCATCTCCAATTTGGGAAAAACAGTGTTCCTGCAAAACAATAGACAAGTTAGCTAAACATTTCCACAGGTGACTAGATGATGGTTGAGGCTTTGGGTTATTGATGGAGGTTTTTGGTGTATCGAAGTATTTGGGGGTGCACATGATAGACCAGACCGAATTTGGTTTTTGTTGAAGATGTCAGACTCTTTTCATTAGGAGTACTTGATTGTGTACCCTGCTCTTACGTATTCCTAACCCTCCCATTGAAATAGGTTGTGTGATTGTTTCCCATCCAGTAGGATACAGTTTCCTAGATTGCTTATCATGACCCCAAAAGAAGTTCTTTGTAATTTGGTCAATTTTGTCATGGATTTCCACCGTGATTCTTTGCCGCACTTTCATGATGTGATTTATCGTCGGTGTTAAAGCCGTTTTAATTAGGACCAGTCTGCTCGCTTGGTTAACACACTTAGATATCCAACCATTTTCCTTTCTTGCAATTCGACTGAGTAACTCTATGTGCACATGGGCCGATAATCTTCCATTTCTCAATTGTACTCCCAGATATGTGGGTGTTCAGCAGTTGTGGTGATGTTAAAAGTCCGTTGCAGTTGTTGTACCATATCTGGGTGAAGCTTTGGATGGTGCACTAGAGTCGATTTTTCCGTATTAATGGATTGACTTGTTGATGTGGAGTACTTTACCAAAATGGTTTGTAGGGATGTGCAGGAATTTTGAACTGCAGTGCAGGTGATGAGCAAATCGTTAGCATACATGAGATGTAAGATTGATGGTGCATTTTTCGATATTTTGACTCCTTGCAGTTATCGTTGATGTTCGAGTACTCCCAGGTCTGTGGAAAGGACTTCTGCACATAAGATGAATATGTAAGGGGACAGCGGGTCGCGTTGCCGGAGACCTCTAGTTGGTTTGATCCACCCATGTGCCGCACTATTGATGTTGATAGAGTATGAAACTGAAGTTACGCATGCCATAAATGTACTCCACAAATGGTGATGGGAAACCCATTTTTTTCAAGGTTAGTCTAATGAATCCCCAGTCCAGACTATCGTAAGCCTTGATGATGTCCAATTTTAGGGAAATTTTAGGTTTTTTGGTTGGTGGTGTTACCCTGATGTGATGAAATAGCTCCGTGGCTATGGCAATGTTTTCATGAATGGCTCTGTTAGGAACAAAAGCACTCTGATAGGGGTTAATCATGAATTGTAACAAATGACGGATTCTATCAACTAGGATTTTGTAGCTCATTCCACATAGCCCGATGGGCCTGAATTCATTTGGTTTTGATGGTCTTTGGTTTTTAGGTATGAGGGTAGTGTTGGTATGGTTCATTGGTTGTTGTAGGGAGTGATGTTCAAAAAAGTGTTGGACCATGGCGATGACTTGGGTTTTTATCGATGGCCAGAATGTAGTGTAGAACTTACTTGTAAAGCCATCTGTGCCCGACGCCTTTTCCGGTCCAATTGATTTGATTGCTTTCTCAATTTCTTGTTCTGTTATGGGTTGAGTCATACTCTCACATTGTCTTGGAGATAACCTGTTGGAGATACAATCAAACAATGTATGACCAATGTTTATTTGTGGAGCTACATACTGTTTGGTATAGAATTGTATTATCATCCTTCTGATGCTTCCCGATTCCGTTATCCACACTCCTTGGTCGTTCTGCAGCTGCGAGATATGGTTAATGCGCATGTGGATTGTAGCTTTGGTGTGAAAAAAGGTAGTGTTTAGGTCACCCTCTTAGAAACACTGGATTCTTGATCTCTGCTTCTAATAAATCTCATAGCAATTTGTGAGCATGAAATGTGTACGCCTTAGATCATGTTCATGTTGTAGCCAATATTGTAGATCTGGGCTGGTCAAGCTTGTACAAATGGATTGCGTCTTCTCAATTTCTCGTTCTGCTTGTTTGATGAGAGTTGGTAGGTGTTCAAATGTTGCTTTGCTCCATTCTAGCAATGCATTTGCCGTGTCTTCCAGTTTTTGTATGAGATTGGTCGTGGGCGATGCTGAGTATGATCGGTTCCAAGCTCCTAGTACCACTTCCTTCATTTGTGGGTGTAAGAACCATATATGTTCTATTTTGAATTTATTTGAGCGTTGTTGTCTGATGAATTGTTCTCTCAGCAGCAGTGGTGCATGGTCGGATGCAATTCGGGGTAGATGTTGAATTGTCATTTGTGGATGAAGGTCCAGCCATGATTGATTGCTAACTCCCCGATCTAGCCTCTCCATGATGTTATTTTCAGCTAACTGATTGTTTGTCCAAGTATACGGATCACCTTGAAACCCTAAATCGATAAGGCCATTTGTATTTATAACTTCTTTGAACAAGGTAGCATGGTTGGTGCCTACTGGTCTCCCTCATTTTTTCTCCATTTGGTTAAGTACTTCATTGAAGTCTCCCAAGAGAAGCCATGGGAGATTATGGGTAGGGATGACTGAGTTGAAGTCCTTCCAAAGATCCCATCTAGCTTGTGCATGAGGTGGGCCGTAGATGCCAGTGAACAACCATGGTTGAGAAGAGGCCATTGAGACAACATACCCATGAATCAAACTTTGGCTAGCTACTAGAATCGTCACATTAAGGTTGGATTTCCATAGTAAGCATAATCCACCTTTGCTGCCTGTACGAGAAATAGTGAAACTCTTATCATATCCTAACAAGTTTTGCAAAAAAGACATATGTGACTCAGATGATAAGGTTTCTGACAGAAATATGAGACTCAGACTGAACTTGTGGACAAACTCCCGTAGTTTATGAATTGTTAAGGCGTTGTGAAACCCTCGACAATTGCAAGCTAAGAGATTCATAATGAAGGCGAGTGTTGGTCCGGGCCAACGACTCGCAAAGGTGTAACATCAGTAATAACTTTACTCTCATCATCAAGAGATAGTTGCCATGCTAGGATAGTAGGTGAGCTTGTTGTGGTTGAAGGTACAAATATTTGGGTAGCAGACTCCTGTGGAATGGTTGATGCCCTGGTGTGATGTGGAACGGCTCTTCCAATATACATGGTGGATCTTGGCTTCCTCGTTCTTTGAGTAGGTACCTCAAAGTGTGGTGCCGGTGGTCTGATGGGTTCATTCCTGAGATCAGTTAGTGACTTGAATTTCTGGACTTTTGGTGAAGGTGGTTATGCCGCAAAGTCGGGGGTGGGAGGTAGAAGAAGGTGCATGAGTGGACTTTTTCTTGTTGTTGGCAATTTCTTTTTGTATGTTCTTAAAGGCTGTTGTAGTTCAGGTCCCACCTTAGGTGCGTGTTCTGTTGGAATCTGGGATGAGTCCTTATGTGCCGATGGCTCACCGGTGGGTTGTGTAGTCGGGTGTAGTTTGGCTCGTTATGGATAGTAGTCACCTTCACACGTGGGAAGCCATCCACTTTGGTTAACTAAATATCAACACGGGATCTTGGAGGGTTTGAAGTGACATCTACATCAAGTACAATTCCTACGTTTTGTAGCAGTTGCTCAATGTAAATTTTGTCCACCAGAAACGTAGGAAAATGAAGTACCTGCAGCCAAAATACTGCTGAAAGGAAACATCTATTAGGGTTAGCCATGAAAGTACCATAATCTTCAAAGAGTACCACCTGTTCTGTGATGAGCCAAGGTTCATGAGCAAGTATCGTTTTCTTGTCACTTTCATGAGTAAAGGTGACTTAAACCCGAGTTGGGGATGTTATCCACTTGCTTAATCATGATAGGATACCATTGTTGCTTGAGTGCATGGTAGAGTCCTGATTTTTTGAACTTCCCAGAGATAACCAGCGCTGCAAGGCAGTGGCTTTGATGGCTTTGCATTAGATCCTTCATTCGTTCAGTGAGTTGAAAAAGTATCGTATCTTTCTGATGGGGATGATGGGTACGTTGAAAGGTTGATGGTGATGGGTTTTGGTTATGGATTTGATTATGAGAGGTTAAAATTTTCTTTTTGTAGATTATATTCTAGAAGATGTGGATGATTAGGTTCTTTTGGTAAAGATGGTATTGAGGGTAGTGAAATAGAAGCTGGGGAAGAAGAAGACGATGAGATCGAGGATGGGGGTTGTTTTTTAATGGGGAAAAGGGAGACAGAGGAGGCGGAGAAGCTAAGGGAATAGAAGAATGATGATTGTTTTCTCTCGTTAGACGAGAAGAAGGTTGGGAGAAGTGTTGCTTTTTCAGGCGTGTTCTGCATGGGTTATAAGGGTGATGATGACTGTGTAGGGGGTGAGGGGTGGGGGTGGGGGGGGGTGGTGGGTGTTGCAGTGAGATCATTGGATGGTTTTAGCCATGGTGAAGGTAAAAAACATTAGAACGAGGCAATTGAGACATGTTTTACCTAAAGTCGAAAATCTTTTGCTTGGAAGGTAATATCACAGTCTGAATTAGTTGCTTTTGAAGGCATGAAGAGCATTAATTCAAGATCACACTGCTATTTGATATCAGATTTTTAGAACTAGTTTATTCGATTCGAATTTAGTCAACGCAGGCGGCCAGGTTTGACCCTTAGTAATAATATTTCAGTGTTTTAATGGGCATTGAAGTTACCTAAAATATTATTATCCGCATCATTCCAAATTTGTCTAACAATAGTACAGGGCCACAGGCCAAAAGGAAATGATGAACAGTCTCATCAACCATTTCATTTTCTCCTCTTCTCACTCATGGCATCTCTCTTTTTCAGAAGAATTTTTAGGGTTTATGCTCATATTAGTAGTAGTACCAAATCCTCACTCTCATCATCAACAACATTCTACAATGAAACCAGAAGAAATTTCAGATCCAAAGTAGCATTAGAATCCCTAATTACAGCAGCTGAAGAAAAACACCTAATCTGATTCTTTACAATTACCCTTCATTTTCTGGTTCTTATTCAGCTCTCTTTGCTCATCTTTACTATACTTATCTTCAAATCCCTCATCTCATTTTGCCTTTCTCTTCAGTTGAACCTCTCAGGTAAGTATGAATAGCAACCCAATTTTGACCTTTTTTTTTTTTTTTTTTTTTTTTTTCCTTTCTTCTGATTTTGATCTTTTTGATTCATTGCAATAGGGTTGAAGATTTGAATATAGGAGGAACTGTTGATACATGTTATCTCCTTGATTTTGTTGGGCCTAAAGGATTCTCCGTGGAACTGTCTAAGGTATTTAACAGGTAAATGGGGTTTAGGGTTTATCAATATTTTGTTCTTTCGTTTTTTATTATGTATATATACTTAGTTAAATGTTGATTTATATTTGAACTAGGGTTATAGCGTTCAATCACAGTAAATTGGCAATGTCGAAGGTTCCTTCAAATATGGAATGTCCAGATAACTTAGAGTTGAATATCAATGTACAAGAGAGTAGTTCCAGAGCTGTTTATAAGTACTTCTCAAACAAACTATTGGATACAAAATGTACACTTGTTAGAAGTGAAGATAGAGATCGTATTGAAACGCTACTTAAGTACATTGAAGATGGTGAGCTGAACAAATGGAACTTACCTGATACTAGAGCGTTTGATATCAGTTTGAAAGAAGAGCGGCAGAAACTGAATTGCATTACTAATCCATACATGTTTGATCAGGTTTAGTTTCTTTCTTGGGTTAAGTTTCTGTTTATTTGGTTGCTGAATGGGGTTTGGTAATGGAATGGTAATATATGTGATTGTTTATTAACTTGAATATGATTTATCAACAGTTAATGCAACTGGATCCCACTGATTTAATTATCCGGGGAAATGCTTACATCTCTTCTCGCCAAAATGCAGCAAATAAGTTATTGGATAAACCTTTCAAAATTCATTTGGGCAGAGGTTTCTACGGAGAATGTTTGGTATTCCCCCCACTTATCCCTGACGTTAGTCTGTAACTGTTGAATGATTGACGTAGGAAAGTGATTTCCTGTTATGTTTATAGTTTAATTTAAGTTTATTTGATTTGTCCAATCCTCCACATTTTAATTTGTAAATTTTCATATTATATCCATGTGTTACTGTTATAGGGAATTAGAGCTGATGGGAACACAAACTTAAGCGATGAAATTGGAAAAGAACTTAGTTTAAGAAGTGCTGCAGCTGGCTTAAGGTAAGATTTTCATCAAAATAAGTTTCTGAAGTGACAGCAGGCTTGATGTGTTGCTGAATTATGTTTATCATGTCAGGCCCATAGGTGCCGTTATTTACATGCAACGAAAAAAATCTCAAGATGTGCCTGAGGAGTAATGATAGTAGCACTGACACCTCTGAAATTGCTAAGGTATGCATTTCACATCACGCAGAGGATTCCTTTCCCTCTTGTTTTCTTTCTTGTTGAATATTCATATAATCTAACTATTGTCACCTCTCTAAACATGAAGGCTTATGGCGGGGGAGGCACATCAGCTTCCAGCTCCTTTATCATAAGAATGGATGAGTACAATGAATGGGTCTCAGGGCGTTCACGCAAAGTTTGCAAGGTATGAAACCTACACTAATATAAATATTGCTTCCTAAAATTTAATATACGATATGGAATAATTATTAGACTTTCTATGCATGCTCTATGTACATTGTGCTCGCAGAGTTCAGTCTGTGAAAAACCCTTTTAATTTCTCAAGTACATTTGTTATTCAGCAAATATGCTAGTTTCCTCAAAATTTTCCCAAGTGTATTCAGGACTCAAGAATATCATAGATGTGAAGAACATATGAGGGATGATCCATCAAGTGTTTTCACTCATTGGTGCCTAGACTCTATTGATAATTTCGGAACTAAACAAACTGCATGATTGAAAACGTTCTATTCGCAAAATTATTATTGTCAGTAGTATAGCTTCTTCAATAATCGTTTTTCGTCAAACTAGGTAAAGAAAATATCTCTATGCGTTCAGCATTAGTCTTACTGTTTTCATAGGTAATAGTGTTTACATTGATGATATTGTTTTGGTTGGTTAACGAGAACTGTCCTCTGTCTTTTTATTGATGACTTGTTGTCTTCTTGTGAGCAAAAGTAGGATTAGTTAGGGTTTTCCTTAGTTTCTAACCAGAAAAGATATCTGAATACTCAATCGTGGAAGAAAATCCCTGGTTATCAAGATCCTGGTTTTGCTTGTCAAGGAAAAAAAGATCTTGGTTCTTGAGATTTGTAGCAAAGCTATCATGTTCATCTGCATTTGTAAAAAGATCCTTTGTAATGGTAGATAACCAGCTTGCACTTAGGAACTAGTACATATTGTACTGTGGGCTATTTTATCTTAAGTTGCAACCCTGCAGGAATTTGTCAAGTTGGCTATTCCATTTCCCAGCAGATCAGCTTGACACTTGGATTCTCTCAAGTCATTGATTCACTTTTTACCTCAACTTTCAAAGGTTTCACTAGAATTTCGAAGGTGTATAGAATTTCGCCCATCAACCTTGATAGTTCCTCTATTTGACTCTGTCAGGTACATTTCCCACATCTGACAATGTATTTGATTTCCCTGCAGGTGTTTCATGAAAAGACTTTTTAAAGTGGCATAATCTGCGACATCTACAAAGTGATTTTATTTTAGAGATACCAATGCCCTTCAGATGTTTGGCAGGAATATGAGGGTGTCAAATGGAACTTACCTGATTCTAACGCGTTTAATATCAGTTTGAAAGAACAGCGGCGAGTGAATTGCATTACTACTCCTTATATGTTTGATCAGGTTAAGTTTCTTTCTTGGATTAAGTTTCTGTTTATATGGTTGCTGAATGGGATTTTGGTAATGGCATAGTAACATATGTGATTATTTATTAACTCGACTATGGTTTAAATACAACTATTGGAATTTGGTCTGACTATATTCCACAAATATATCAGTCATTGGGTTGGACTAAAGAGTTTAGGGTTGGCCAAAGTGAAATGCTAGCTGTTGCGAAGAGTGCAGGTGTTTTAACTTGCATTGGTAACTATCTCAACATTTAAAACACAAAAGCTTCAACCTCAAAAAGGCTTGTGGATCTTAAGGAATTGTTTCGTGTAGTTATTCCTCACAAAAACACCTTAGTTTCGTTGAAAGAGTTAGGGAAGAAGATCTAAAAAAAATGGAGTCAGTTGAAGGAGACAGGTAGCTGTGTTACAGAAGGATGCAAACCCTGAGCACATACTAAAGACTGGTAATCTTCGTTGAGTTTTGCAAATACATTCTGTAGGCTTAATGAGTTTCGTGTTGAAACTGAATAACCTTTGGACGAATCTGATGCTATTGGCATTGTCTTACTGAGTCATATATTTTACTAATATTTTTTGTTTTGAGTTAAGCTATATTACTTTGTTAGTTGTCCAATATGTTAGAGACTCGACCTTATTTCAATGGAAGAATGTAATAATGTGCTCTTTCTTTGGCTGCATGCTCATGAAATGCTTTGATTACTTTTAGTTATACAGTATTATGGTATATTTGGATGACATGAGTATCTGCGCTACTCAACTTCTCCACCTATTGGATTTTATTATTTCTTGTTAGAACCCATGCATGTCTTTAATCATTAATTAGGACAGAAAGTGCAGTTTGGTTTCGTATGTGTGTTGTAGTGTCAGATTCAGATTTGTTGCATCATATAAAATACACTTGTTATACTTGCTCATGTGTTAATGTTTTATGGCCCCGTGCGTCGTACTTTGTTTTTACCTGTTTCTTAACCCTTTCTAATACACTTATATTGTGTGTTCTTATGCAGCGACTCACAACATCAATTAGGATGGTTGCAAAACGTGTGCTGAAGGAGCACCTCATGCTTGTGGCAAATAGCATGACCTGCACAGGAAATTTGATCGGCTTCAGCACTGGTGGTTATAAAGCATTATTCCGCTCACTAAATGTCCAAATACCATTTACAGAAGCTACACTCTTTGTAAGAATTTTCTGCATGTCTGTATACGTTGGTGGTGGAAATAATGTTGTATAAGTGGCTTTGTGCCTTTGGCCTTCTTGATCTGATGGAATTTTTGTGTTTCTCAGACACCAAGGAAATGCTTTGAGAAAGCTGCTGAAAAGTGTCATCTAGATTCTTTGTCAAGCACAGTCGCATCATGTTCCTTTGGTAAGCGTGTTCCAGTTGGTACAGAAGCCCGTTTTGAAATTGTGGAACAAGAAAGAGGTAAGTTTACTTGTGTATATCATCTTCAAGTCTGTTACTACTTGTGCATTATTGTAAGTTGTTAAGATGGAGTTTCTCTCTGATGATTTTTCGATCTAGGTCATATTTACTTGGATAAATTTATTAGGGCTCTTCTTGTATGACATGATTGATCTGTTTTCCATTTTATTCTGTTAGATGGGACTCGATCAAAATGCAGTGGATATCTACAACTTTCTCCAGATAGATGTTTAGGTGAAGAAGTTGATGATATGGAACTGGAAATTGAAGAAGATGTTGATCTGGCCCTGTCCCCTGAGCACCCTGATGGGCTAGGCCACCTTTGATGAAATAGCCGAATTCGAACCGAACTTACAGCCTAGCCAAATATCAAGAAGGAAATTCCTCGCAAACTGGTGAATCTGGCGGCTGGGGAGAGTGGAAAGTTGACAAAACTTCGGGCTCAGACATTCCTGGTGCAGCATCAAATTCTGATGCTTGGGCTGGCTGGGATAGTAGCGATAAAATCCAGTCAGAGAACCATTCTTCCAAAGAATTTGATAATTCTTCCGCACCTGGTGGTCGGAATACCAAAAGTCAGCCTTCACAAAACGATCCTAACGATTCCTGGGGAGGACAGGCGGAGAAGGCCAATTCAACAGGTGGTTGGAATACCAACAAGCAGCCTTCACAAGATGATCCAAATTCTTCTGCACCTGGTGGTTGGAATACCAAAAGTCAGCCTTCACAAAATGATCCTAACGATTCCTGGGGAGGACTGGCGGAGAAGGCCAATTCAACAGGCGGCCTTCACAAGATGATCCAAATTCTTCTGCACCCGGTGGTTGGAATACCAAAAGTCAGCCTTCACAAAATGATCCTAACGATTCCTGGGGAGGACTGGCGGAGAAGGCACCAACAAGCAGCCTTCTCAAGATGATCCAAATTCTTCTGCACCTGGTGGTTGGAATGCTAACGATTTCTGGGGAGGACAGGCAAAGGCCAATTCAACAGGTGGTTGGAATACCAAAAAGCAGCCTTCACAAGATGATCCGAATGATTCTTGGGGAGGACAGGTGGAGAAAGCCAACACCACTGATGGTTGCAATACCAAGACTCAGCCATCCCAGGCTGAACCTCGTGATTCTTGGGGAGGACTTGTGGAAAAAACCAACACAACTGGTGGTTGGAATACCAAGACGCAGTCATCCCAGGATGAACCCCATGGTTCTTGGGGAGAGCAGGCGGAAAAAGCTAACACAACTGCTGGTTGGAATACCAAGACGCAGCCATCCCAGGCTGAACCTGATGATTCTTGGGGAGGACTTGTGGGAAAAAAACCAACACAACTGGTGGTTGGAATACCAAGACGCAGTCATCCCAGGCTGAAGCTCGTGATTCTTGGGGAGGACTTGCGGAAAAAACCAACACAACTGGTGGTTGGAATTCCCAAAAGCAGCCCCAGGATGATCCCAGTGATTCTTGGGGAGGACACGTGGAGAAGGCCAATACAACAGGCCAGAATGGTAAGGAAGGGAATGGTCAACGGAACCAATGGAGTGAGCCACCTAAAAATGAGACTGACCACTAACAACAAATCAGCGGGTACTAGAGCCGGAGAGAGTTAGTTAGACTGTTACACTGTCAATAAAAAAGCCTGTCCTGAAATCATATAGTTTAATGCGTAACTCTGTTCATTCGTTGCACTAGGTACATGGGGGACTAGTATGGCTGGTGAACACGTTAATCAACCAGTGGATTCTCAAGTTTGGGGTTCTTCTTCTGTTGAAAAAGAGGTCCAGTGGGGGTACAAATAAGAGTTCTCGTGTTTGGGGTTCCTCAAACACTGGGGACTGGAAAAACAAAGGTCGCCCTAACAATCCCCAAGGAATGCCAGATGATCAAATGCAAGTGGGATTTATACTGCAACAAGACAACAACTAGATCGTTTTACAGCTGAGGAACAAAGTGCTCTTTCAGAGATTGGCGCCATTATACTGGCAATAAGGAAAATAATGCAGCAATTAAGGTAATTTTTGTAACATATGCTCCCCTTTTTTCCGTAACAGGTTTGTGAGGCAAATCTCGCTTATGTCAGAGGAGCCAAAACTGCTTTATGGTTTTTATACCAGGGCCTACAAGCCTGTACCACAAACATGCTTATGTTACGTACTGGACACATTTTGACAAGCATTTAAATTCCTGGGAATTAGATCATGGTTAGACTGTTCAGTGGACCAGTTTGAAATGATCCCATATCTGACATTGTGAAAAAGATTCTCGTATACATGTTATCTTAGCGATTGTTGTTTGTGTTTGGTGGATGAAATTTATGAACACCTACTTACTAACTTCGTGTTGATGTCTATGGTTATTTGTGTTGTTCACTAATCTGATCTGACGTCTCTTGTTTGTCTTTGAAGGGACAAGGACGGCGAACCGTTGTCAGTCGAGGATCAAGCTTATGTGCTTGAAAACGTGTTCCAAGTATCACCCAGATAAAGATGTCAAAATGCGTTGTGACATTGATCATGTGATGGTATGCTGAGCTGCAATCTACCTCTATTTGAAACTGCTTAAACTTATGGACCTTTTATGTTTAAATGTTGGCTGTAACAAATTTATTAGAAATCGAATAAGAGCCTCATTATTTTGTTAGTATTATAAGATAAAATCGTTAACTGAAAATTATTTCGTACTTTTATCTATTTTAACTGAATCTCTTAAATTGGATTATTTTAACACCAAATTTGATAATAATGGGAAAAAAATCTTAATTTTTTTTTTTAATATCCTTGCTTGTACTCATTACGTAGATAATTTAAAGAGCTTTCCAAATATATTAATTTTGCAAAAAAATCCTGATGTCTATTTTTATAGATATCTAAGTTTTAATTTTTTGATCTATTTTTAAAACAATGTCATTCTCAGAATATACAAATATTAACTAAAAACTTAGTTAATGGGGTATTATTGTCGTGTAACAGCTTCAATAAAATAAAACCAAACAATTACCTCTTTTCTTTATATTAGTAAGATAAAAGAAAATTAGTCTACTAACAGATAAATAAAATAATTGAAAAAAATACTAGTATTTATATATTTTTATTACTATTGATTTTCACGAGGAGGACAAGAAGTATCAGTTTCATCAAATTCAGACTTGGCCACAACATATGAAGAGCTGAGCTGCATACCTCCTCTTGGTCTATCATCATCCTTGTAGTACTTGGTGATAATGTATCTCTTAGTCTTAGGCTTTTTCTTGGAATCGTCGTTAACAACAATCCACTAGACACCTAACATAATAATCATAACCGAAATAGCATTACCAATTTCAAGACTTCTATGATTCGAATCCATGCTATCCATGATTGAATCCATACTTTTTCCAATCGAATCAAAACTTTTTCCTATTGAATCGGTCTTGGAGTCGGCCTTATCATAAATCGAATCAGCTAATGATCTACCACATTCCTTTAAAAAATTGTCCAGAAATCCACATGATCGTGCTTCCGACGTCTCTAAGATTTTTTGTTTTCCAGAAGAGCCTTCGAATTCTTAAGTGTTGGATGAAAAACCCTAATTAGGGAGCCAAAAGTTGTTTCTGTATGAAGAAGAAATCCTTAGGTTCTCAACCCTGGTTTAATATCTCAAAGGGACTTGCCCGGATAATTTACGAGTTTATGTAGTATGAAAAGTCTCTATAAAAGTTTAACTTGCCCGGAACTTTTCATACGCCTCGCCCTACGAGTTTAGTCCCACAGTGTTTAAAATCAAACGAGTGATGTGCTTCATAATGCACCTGTTCAGCTAGCCACGCCGTGTTCGTTGAAAGGAGAGACGGTTGGCATCTCCCCTGACAGGGACGGGAACAGCTTTCGAGCTTACCTGTTACCACACATCCGGTTAAGGCTACCCGCTTCGGCGGATCTTACCAAATTTTTTTAATACTTTTTTTTTCCCGGGGATTTACGACATTTAACATGTACTAGGTGTGAAGCAGCCTAAGATTGGGTAAACGGAAGAAGTCAGTAAGAATGATATATTGGTGAGAGACTCCTGTTGCTGTGCTAAATCATTAAAGCCATAAAGAATGCTACATTGTACATTCTCTTTAGTTTTTCCAATTTCGAGTTTGAACCATGCCGCAACTAAGCTTACTGCTTGCTTTAAAGTGCAAGAAAACTCCTGCTCCTACATTGTACGTTCTCTACCACATTTCCTTTTTCCTATTATGAAATAATATCGTTGAGGATGAGTGAAAGGCCCCGCCCTGCTTCACAAGGGGATGAAGAAAGTACTTGAGGTCGGAGTCTGAAGTTATCCCCTTACAAAAGCCTGCTGAACCTGATATCACCTACTAGGTCTATGTCGAAACAAAGAATGAAAAACCATGGTGGTGTACTAAATTTTAAGTGAAGGCAAGAAGAAATATTATCAGTGCACAGAGATACAAATCTATACCCATAAATATTGAGGTTTAGGCAAGAATGTTGGAAAGATAATATCATAAGAAGTTGTGACTAGAGAGACTCGACTCGAGCTCTTAACCGGCTCAGGAAAGGAATTCAGAATCCGTGACTGGCGTTTTTTAACTATCCGTACGGATGGGGATGGGCTTTGATCTGTTTAGTCCCACAGCGCTCAAATTAAACAACAGATATTGGTTTAAATAGCCCGAGCTTACCAATTAGCTCGTCCCTTCGGGGACATCCGATAAAATTGGAACGATACAGAGAAGATTAGCATGGCCCCTGCGCAAGGATGACACGCACAAATCGAGAAATGGTCCAAATTTTTTTGGTTTTTTTTTCCTATCTTTTTTACAAGTTTTCAAAATGCAAGGCTACCTTTCTAGCCAAGCTTTTCACCTATTCGCAAGGCTGGAATCATATTTAACTAGCTATTGGATGTACAAATTACAAGACTCACTTTAGAGATCGATTTGGCTGTAGCATTCCATGGAAAAACGAGTACTTGAAAAACTACTTCAGTGGCATTTCAAGTGGATTTTCATTTAACCAGACTTCATTTTTATTCAGTCACGAGCGTACACAATGGTTTCCTGTAAAAGCTGGAAGTTTTGGGCTTGTGAAATTGGCAGGGGCCGCGCGGACGCGTTCCCCCTCAGGAACAAATTATGACGTAGACTCTCCCTCAATGGGGAGATCTTAGGCGAGCGCCCTTCCAAAGTGCAATGGAAGTCACTAACCTAGGCCATGACCCTTCGTGATCAGCCATAGACCCCGTCCAGGTAAGTATGATTTCCAGTTGCATTTCACGCTTGGTTTATAGGGCTGTTTTCTCTATCTTTTCTCCTATACAGCCAATGTGGGACTACTATTACCTTTCATTTTACATTATTTCTTGTTTTTCATGGATTAGAATTTGTTGCAGTATAACTGCATTAGTGGTTGTAAGTTTTACACTCGGGGAACTTTTTGGTGTTTGATACTGAGCCTGGAAGACTGGAACGACAGGGTCTGTAACATTGTTTTCTGAAAATTTAGTAATTTTTGAGTACCTGAATACATTGACTACTAGTTATACTATATGATGGGAAGTGCTCCTGTTGGATCGACAATATCAAGAACTCCCTTTGGCAACGCATGTATCTCTTAAAAGCTATGAATGCTTAAATCATCCTGGAACATTTCATTTGTTGGTCTTTTTCCTGTAAAAATCTCTAGCAACATGATCCTGTAGCTGTATACATCACCCTGCGTAGCCCATTCCGCATTTTGTTTAACCATAGCGAAGATTTGCCACCAAAAATACAATTCACCCACGCGGGCGATTAGGGTTCCCCGGGTAAGAAATTGAACTTGTAAATTGTTCATTCAGCCATAGAAAATAACTGAAGATGGATAGGAAAGGTTACACATACACTGAATTGACAAGTCAAGGGACAGGATCTGCCAGGATTTCGTCCTGCATGATACATACATTGATGCCTCTGAACAAAAATTCAAGATGATTCCAACAGATAATTGGATTAAGAAACCTATGGCATAAGCATCTTCCTGAATCTCTTAAATCAACTAGCTTTACATCCTTATGCACCGGAATATAGCTATAATACGTCTGTTGGCCATGTAAAGTTACAAAAGGCCGTAATATTCGCATTAACGTATCACTTGAATAAACTATAACCTTTTTTTTTTTCCCTTCAGAAGATTATCTTGGTTGTTTGGTTCGTTTCAATTTGTTGCCCTTAGTTAAATTGGAATGCTAAGTTCCACTTTCAAAAGATAAAATGAATTATTCATACAAACAAAAAATTGTAATTGAGATGCTAACTAGGATTCAAAAAACTGAGGGATTCAAAATTGGTACAAGAGCATAGAACTCAAATGCTGAGCAAAAACTGAGATTCAAAATGAAGTTTAAAGTACAGACGATACACAGGAAAGAGCTGAAGCTGAATGTTTAATAATTAGATTTGGTGGGGGTGCGCCAGGCCATTGCAGTAGTGCAACGCAAAGGCGACGCGCGAGAACCCCAGCAGCAAGCTGCTGTGATGGGAACTCCCCCATGAAAAAAATTAATTTAATATCGTGTGAGCCGATGGCTCACATATCAGATATTAAACTGATAAGAACAGATACTACACTTGATCTTAGCCAAAAGGCCGAGAAAGGTATGCTTTTCCAAGGCTCGAAGTTCAGCTTTTATAGGTCACAATATTCACAATGTCTTACACCTTAACCAGTGTGGGACAAAAGCTCAAATATCCTGTCAGATCTCCGCTACATATCTGTCACTCCATTGAAAGCAATTCCCTCTTCTTTCATTCAAAATATATGAAGTTAGTACTACTATTCCTCCTCCTTGGTTTACCAAACAAAAGATGCTGGCTCTGACCCTCTGGTAATTTGGTTTTGGATTCAACCCATTATGTTCTTATTGCGACCATGATCCCAGTAAACTCTAGTTTGGGTTGCTAATTGTTATGATCCTCCAAGACTCCACTTCCCACTCTTTCCACTATATATATTCTTCGATTACGATGGAAAGCTTGTACTTCAAACTAAAACAAGAAAGAAAGAGTACGACGAAAACGCTTGGGGTCATGGCACTGCATCCTTGCTTCTCTAACATTTTGGTCTTCTTACTCATTTTTGAAAGCAAAGAAGTTTGATTTATGCTCAAAGACTTGCAACCAAAGGAAAGCTGTTATAGTTGGAAGGCTTATTCAGAAGGTCTTTATTCCAATGCTTCATGGATGCAAAATATGGGAGATACCAAGACAGATCCGTTTGGAAGAATACCAACTTACACACAGATGAAGAATACTGTCAGGTTACCCACATGGGCAAATTTGGGAGGAAGGAGTTGCTTCATGACTGAATTTTCATAAAGAAAATTTTTAATTAACTTGAATTGGCAATTACTTCATTCGGTGGCCGTATGAATGAAATCCGAATAAGGCTTCCCAAAAGAAAAACATAAATAAGAGGACTGTTGTAAGAGCTGCAATATTTTGATGCAATATCTTGGTTGTTTAGTTCGTTTTCAATTTGTTGCCTTGTGCAGCTAAATTGGAATGCTAAGTTCCACTTTCAAAAGATAAAATGAATTGAGATGCTAACTAGGCATGTTATGAGAGCATAAGACTTAAATGCTGAGCATAACATGCGCGCCAGGCCTGGGCAGAAGCATAAGACTTAAATGCTGAGCATAACATGCGCACCCTGCCTGGGCAGTAGCGCCGCAAGAGCTGAAATGTTTAGTTAGTTTTGGTAGGGGTGCGCCAGGCCATTGCAGTAGTGCAACACAGAGGCGACGCGTGAGAACCCAGCAGCAAGCTACTGTGATGGGAACTCCCCCATGAAAAAATTTAGTTTAATATCCTGTCAAACAGAACTGAGTTTCTAGTCTTCCGGATGTTCTATTTAGCTCCCAGCTTAAGAGTTTAACCTACATCCTTCATGATTAACCATCGATGATTCAAGTCTAAGGTGAAGTTCATTTCAGTTCTAAGGGATAAATTCAAACAACACAGCTTCGGTAACTTTGCAACGTATGAAATGGTCGACTCGGAAACGTCTCTAGTTCGTTTTTAGATTTCAGACCCAGGAAGAATTCTATACTCTCTAGTACAACTTCTTATCTAGTAATTTCAAACCTGATACGATCTTTCGATTCTTTCCAACATCCTTGCATAAACCTCAACATTCTCAGGCTCGGTTTTGTAGTTGTGTATGGTGATATTTTTTCTTTATGTCACTTGAAATTCAGTACAACACTAGATTATTTCTTTCTTTGTTTCAGTACACTAGGATAAAATCTCAGAGGTATAGGAACCTAGATACGAGAATCACGTGTTCGTATATAGAACTTTCGAATACCAAATGGATATATGACTGGCTTTGGTTGAAGAAACATGGTATCTAGTTCCTACACTTCAGGAAATTTTCTCCACTATGTCCAAACAAAGAAAGAAAAAAGTGGTATACCAAATTTTAAGTGATGGCAAGAAGAAATATCACCATTGCACGGAAGTACAAATCTATGGCCATGAATGTTGAGGTTTAGGCAAGAACGTTGGAAAGATTGTTTCATATAAAGTTGTGACTAGAGAGACTCGAACTCTTAACCGCCTCAGGAAAGGAATTCAGAGTCCGTGACTAGCGTTTTTTCACTATCTGTACAGGATGGGGATGGGAACAATGATTGGTTTAAGTAGTCCCACAGTGCTCATATTACAAAACAGATATGGGTTTAAATAGTCTGAGCTTCCCAATTAGCTCGTCCCTTCGGGGACATCCGATAAAATTGGAACGATACAGAGAAGATTAGCATGGCCCCTGCGCAAGGATGACACGCACAAATCGAGAAATGGTCCAAATTTTTTTGTTTTTTTTTTCCTGCAAAGTATTTCGACCTGGTCATGGCTTCTTTGATATTTCAATTGTTTTGTCTTTCATTTTTGAAAGCTCCATGGGAAGATAGGTCCTGTTAAGAATTAAGAAAGTATCACCCCACAAAACCTGGAGAGGTACAACATTTTGTTTAAGATTTTGCCAAGACATAACAATTTGCTTACAATCGGATTTACAAAACTTAGATAAAAGCAAAACGTAATTTTGAGCAAGATTCTGATATTTCATCTGGTACTACAAGAGTTATCATTTATAGCAGCAGTTACAAGGTTAGCATTATCTGACACAAAAAGAACCTTGTCAATTTGAAGTTCATGACACCAGTCAATGGTGAAAGAAGGGCAAGTCTCTGCTTGGCTCGGCTGGACTAATCCAACATCTTGTTGCATAGAATCGTTTGTTTGGTGTTGTATATGATTTCCCCAAGGCCTGCAATATCGGAATTTTAGGAATAAAAGCAACCCGAGAAAATTGAGTCTAGTTTATTTGGAGCGAGAATGAATATTGAGTCTGGTTTGTCAAAATACGAGTAGTAATAGTATTGGGAGTTCTCTAGGTAATATCTTCTTCTCGGTTACCCGATTGGAAGCAAATTCAATAGCATCGGTAAAACAACATGTCGAGGTAGAGCTAACGCTTTGGAACAAAACATTTTGGAATTTAAAATTGTTGGGTTCCTCTTGGAAAAGAGAAACCCTCCAAAAATAGGCGTATGCCGCTTATATATGGCAAGCACACGGTATTCTTTAGTAAAAGGCGAAAGAATAGTTCGCTTTGTGCTTACCACACGGCTGCGTAAATCTTTGGCAAGCGTGAAGAACTTGTTATATACAGATCATTTTGAGTAGAGCTGTGCTTTGTAACCTATGTGGGACTAGTCGCTTTTCATTGCAGACTTAAAGTCACTACCAGTCCAAGTTTTGTTGTGGTCCTAGCTAGATCCATCCCCTGAAACATTTTTACACGGTCTTAGCTAGACATTTGCCACTTACTTGCATTTACATTTAGGGATGTGAAAACAAAGTACTAAAACGCAGTTGTTAGTTTTTTACTATGTGTTTGATTTGTTTCTCCATTGTTATTATTTCTTGAAGACAATATGTGTGATTAGTGACAACGTTAGCAATGAAACTCAGTTTCCATGATTTTGCTTATGTATTTCAATTTCAAATCATTTACATTTTTATGAAATCCAGAATGTTCCGTAGACTTGCTTGAAGTTAACAACTTGAATAATGTTTTGCTGAGAATCTGTTATACTTTTTTTTTTTTTTTTTTTTTTTGAAGCAACTTTGTGATAAGTGGTATTGTGTTACCAACGAAAAAATCTGCAATCTAAGCTACTTCCGGAGAGGCACAGGCCCTCCTATTCTGACTATACTCTGGAGTTTTCAGTTGTGAGGAAATGACATCATTCACAGAATTGGCCTAACACTAGCACTACAATTAAGTTTTCTCAACAACTTACTGAAAACTATAATAATGTGATAGAGCTAGAAGTATTCTACAATCTCGTCCGCCAGCTGTCAGTTAATTTAATTGAAATACTGCAATTAAACCCCATATACCATTGCCAACAACAATTGGAATCCTAATGCAGGAATGCGCACAAATTTTGATGGTCAGATTTCCCAGTGAAGTACTTCTGCTGGATAGATGCATTATCCAGCATAGTTTCAGCTTGGATCATGTTTAACGATCAATTGGATTTACAAATTACAAGACTCACTTCAGAGCTGTAGCATGCCATGGAAAAATGAGAACGAGAAAAACTGCCTGAGTGGCATTTCAAGTGGATATTCATTTACAAGACTTCATTTTGTTTAGTCGGGTAACTGCAAAATGGTAAACACTAGGGAAAGGGAGCAGCTGGAAACTTTATTAGCTGCAATCAACTGAGAAGTTTTGGGTTTATGAAATTGATGATAGCATTTCTACATAAAGTAATTCTGCTGAATAAATACACACTATCCATCATAGTTCAACTTTGAACTTTGACTACAAGTCTCAGATCAACCCCTAATGTGCTGCCTCAAGTTTTCTAAATGCAAGGCTAACTTTCCAGCCAAGTTCTTCACCTATTCGCAAGGCTGGAATCATGCTTTAACTTGCTATGATTTGGCTGTAGCATGCCATGGAAAAATGAGTACTTGAAAATCTAATTCAGTGGCATTTCATTGCCACTTCATTTTTGTTTAGTCAGGAATCCAACAGCAAAATGGACAAATTTTGGGTTTGCAAGATTGGCAGGGGCCGCGCGGACGCGTTCCCCCTTAGGAACAAATTATGACGTAGACTCTCCCTCAATGGGGAGATCTTAGGCTAGCGCCCTTCCAAAGTGCAATGGAAGTCACTTACCTAGGCCATGATCCTTCATGATCAATCATAGACCCCGTCCAGGTAAGTATGATTTCCAGATGCATTTCACGTTTCTCTTATAGGGTTGTTTTTTCCATCTTCTCTCCTATCCAAACAATGTGGGACTATCGCTCCCTTTCATTTTACATTATTTCTTGTTTTTCATGGATAGAAGTGGCTTATAATCTTCTTACCAACATTGCGCCCAAACACAATACTTCTCTTTGGCCAAAATCAGAATATGGGTGTGAGATGGTTGCTTCTGAATTGGTAACTTCTGGAAAGTGCAGCAGTATATGAAATTAGTTGCAGTATAAATGCACTAATGGCTCTAGGTTTTACACTTGCACAAAAAATTTGGTGTTTTATTCTGGGCCTGGAAGGCTAGAATGAGATGGTGATGAAATCCTGGCTGAGACGGTCCTTTGTCTTTATCAACTCATTGTCCTTTCCATCTCCTTGTAAACCTAATGAGTAAGCAGGCCCTGCAACAAACTCGGTAGTGGCATAACGCATAAGCTAAGAACATGTGTGCTGGATTATTGCTGACATAAGATTGCATATTCACTTGATCGGTTTTGTTTTGAATCCCAAGGAAGCAACACCCTTTCGCACTTTTATTTTGCTCAGACCAGGTAGCAAAACTCCAACAAGAATACTTCACATCATATGGTACAAGTCAATTGAAGAATTCATGACGAATTAGATCAATGTCCTACTAACTCAGGTACTTGAAAATGACTAAATTTTTCAGAAAACAAATAGACAATGTCAGTGATACTGGCTTGTGTAGTGCCGACCATGATATTTTGTTTCCCCGGAGCAAGAATCCAAGATGATGCCTATAGATAGTTTGATGTAAGAAACTTACGGCATAGTTTGTGAAACCAACTATCCTTATATGTACCCGAATAAAGCTATAAAGTTTCAAAACTGTAGTCCATACTCAGTTTGCTCCAATTTGTTGCCCTTGTGTTAAATTGGAATGCAAGTGCATCTTTCGAGAAAGGTAGAATGATTTGTTTCCTTGTCTTTGAATTTCTTTCGAAGGTAGAATGTCTAATACGTACTTTAGACAAGTTTGAGATAACACACCCAGTATGACTTGAGCCCAGATACACTTGAATGCTTTTGTTAGTGTTGGTGGGGTGCGCGAGGCCAAAAAATTAATTTAATATCGTGTGAGCCGATGACTCACATATCATATATTAAGCGTGATATCTATTTTTGTGATTTATCAATGTATCCATTATATGACAACTTTTGATTTATCCTCTACTTTTTGTGTCAGAGCGGGCCTAGTTTCCCTGGCATTTGCAATGACTTCTTTGTTTCTTCATGTTCAAAAATAAGATTGTCTAGATTCACGAACCATACGCTTTTATAACTAACTAATTTGATGAATTATCCACACCATCCATGATTTAGTAAAGGTCGTGGCAAATACATAAGGAAGATAACACATCGCGTGCGCCGTAGTGAAACCGACGTATGAGCCATTTTTTCACAACACTCCTCGTCCTAACACCCCCTAATGCGTGATGCAAATGCACACAAATGTCGTCGCCATAACCACAATCCCGCAACGCACTTAATGAATCGGTATATAAGTCCATCTAAATATAACTTTAGTTTAGATGCGAATGAGTTTGTTAACTCAGACGCTAGACACGCCTTGCGGATGAGAAACCTTATTTCCGACTACGCAAACCCAATTGCAATTTATCAATCGAGGATCTATCAAAGTCATCGGGCTGATGGACGCTCGAAAGGTTTATCCTCGCAATCATCGTTTAAAACATATAGGCCCAGCAATAATGGCCTGGTCCGTATAAAGTGACGGACCGGGAAAATTATGCCTAGCGCGCCAGTTGGGCGCAGTCCATAACTCCCTGATGCGCAACTATGATGCTACAAACCGGACCTTTAAACTAGGCGAATGCATGTTCATTTTCCCTTGCAAGCATGCTCATTAAACATGATCGCCTAACTTAGCTTCCATACCATTCCAACTTGTCCTTTTTCGCAAATGGTTTAAAGCCATAGAGGCTAGTGCGGAGTGCATTATTACATGTATCACCGGCTTCGGAGGTCCTTTTTAGGCATAAAACATGCCTTGAACTTACATATAGGCCATTGCATGCCTATTTTCAACTCTTTACTTAGCTTAGGAATTGTTGAAAGCATGCACTTGTCTTGATCATGTTGTTGAGCACTTTCGGTCGAACTCCATGCATTTCTATCTCAAGCATGTTTGTCAATGTTAGTGATCAAAACTATAAGTCTTGGATTTCTTTATCCTATTTATAGATGTCTCGGACTAGGACATAAAGTTGTGTAGTTGAGCTTAGACTTCACGGCGTTCGTCATTTCAATTTAAGAACTACTAAGGGGAGCTTGTGGAACTTCATCAACCAAAAGGTATGTGTATTTGAAACTCATCTATCACTTGGAAAGTCTATTCCTACTCTATCTCCTATATTGATACATAAGTGATTACGATATAGTTTTCTATATACACATTTGAGATTTCGATTTTGAGTTTATCTCGCTTACATATTTCTTGAAATATGTGTTGGCAAGCTTTCACTTCGACCAAGTTCATCTTATATCATGTGAAAATTGCCGAGTAACAACTTACATGGTTTGTGTGATACAATCATTTGGTGTAGTCTTGAATGTTTTGTTATGATTATTTCAATATCTTGAAAATTGTTTTTGATGCTAATAGTGTGTGAAAACGCTATTGTCATCCTCTAAGAAAGTTTTGATGATTGAAATAAGAGTTTAGAACACTTAACCATTATTGGATATGTCATGTGGTGCACTCTTGCACATATGTAATCCATATGCAGGAACCATAGTATGCGCACTCGTTCGCGTACTCCGTTGGTTTGAGAAATCAAGAACCTAGTATGCGTTCGCTTATGATCGGGCGTATTGAGTTCATATTCGAGAATTTTACTGGGATTGAAAGTTCGCGTGCTCGTTGGCATCACCGGTGAAACCCAATCTTGTCCGGGTATTTCAAGTAATGCTGCGTACGTCACTGTGCTTGAAGTTAAAGTTCTAAAATCGTTATGAACATGAACATAAACGTTTATATAATAAGGAATGCACCGTCTTTGCAAACCGTGGCTATAATGTTCAAGATTGATTCAAGTGAATCAAACGATTTTGCTTCAATTGTGTTCTTATATACTTCTATGAGAATATAAACAATTGAGCAGCTCTTTTAACTAGTTTCATTTGAGTCATTTGAACTAGTTATGGTTAAGATGAATAAGGTTGATATAGAGAGTAACTATGGCTAACCTCGGTTAACTATTTGTGAGCCAACATGGTGTACACGTTTGGGTACGGTTACATAAACCTAAATGAGGGTACATTTCATTTGTGTGTAACAAGTTAAGTTCGATCTAACAGTTGAAAGATATTAGCTTGGTTGAATCAGGTTTTTCATCTAACGGTGAATATTGAATGCTTTGTTACCAAGGTAACTTTAGATTGCAAACCCCGATTTGAAAACTATATAAATGAGAACTCTAGCAACTGGGAAACCTAATCCCCACACCTCAGGTGTTACTAGTTGCATAAACTAGAATCGGTCTCCTTTAACCTTAGGTTTCTTCGAGACCCCGTAGGGTAAAGACTTGAAGACTTCATTGGGATTGTGAAGCCATACCCGATTATTTTCAGAGGTTAGTGTTGATCTTTTGGGTCCCATTCTATCGTGGGATTGAGTGCAAATTGAAAATAATTGACCTGGATTAATTCTCGATAGGCAAGATAAAAGTAATCACAAACATCTTCGTCTCGTAGTTTGTGATTCCACAATATCTTGTTTCACTAGTCGATTAAGATTATTGTGAGGTGATTGATAATACTAGTCGTTTGTTCTTCGGGGAATATAAGTCCTAGGGTTATCAATTGGGTTCATGTTCACCTTGATTTATCAAAATACGGAACAAAACTCTTGGGTATTTCGTGGGAGACAGTTTATTCAATCTATATACTTTTTGTGTGAGGCCAGTTGTTTATCAAGTCTTCGACTTTGGGTCGTAGCAACTCTTGGTTGTGGGTCGGATCAACTAAGGGAATTTTAGTCGTCCTATCATGGGATCGAGACGTAAGGAACGCAACTGTACCTTGAATCAGTGTGAGATTGATTAGGGTTCAACTACAGTCCAGTCTGAAGTTAATTTGTAGTAGGCTAGACTCTAGAGTCTGTAGCGGCTTAATACAGTGTGGTGTTCAAACAAGACTAGGTCCCGGTGTTTTTCTGCATTTGCGGTTTTCCTCGTTAAAATTTTTTTGGTGTCTGTGTTATTTCTTTTCCGCATTATATTTTGTTATATGATTGAATATCACAGGTTGTGCGTTAAGATCAATCAATTAGAATATCCAACCTTTGGTTGTTGATTTAAATTGATTGACACTGGAACATTGGTCTTTGGTACTGGTTCAAGTTGTTTCACATAATAATCAAGCTCACTGGATTTCTATCTCGTTTGATTTCGTTGATTACATTGTGAAACAAAGATATTAAACTCTTTGATATACTTTACTCTAGATTGAGTCCGATCTGTCTAGTTGATTCTCTAGAAAGTATATTAGAGTAAGTCCTCTCGCATTACCCAAAAGAATTGTTGGGTGTGGTTGCTAGATCCCCGCATTTTCAATTAGTATGTGAGCAACAAACACGATAAAGACCTCGTAAGTCCGTGTTTGTAGCGACCGATATGGACAATAGTGTTATCTCAATAAATGCACCACCAGATCCAGGGATTCCAGAATTCTCTTCCATGTCTGATTTAATTAAGTCTGTAAAAGAAATTCTATATAAACCTCCACCAGGTTTAAAATCCCTTGAAGTTTTTTCAGGAATTGAAAAGTGTTAGAGCATGGCTCGGTTGAACCCACAAACGTTGGTATGTCAAGTTTGGTTGTCATATTTTAGTGAATCAAAACTCATGTTAAGAGTCGCGATTATGTAATGAAAGTTAAACTTGTTATAGGTTAGCTTGAAATTATTAGGATATGAGACATTACAAGTATTGCGAAGACTTGAAGATGTAAAGAAGCAAAGGAGCTACAACGACAACAATCATCCTTCCACTTGAGGTTAGTGATATTTCACTGAACATTCTCAACGATTCTTTCAAGTCGGGCATATTGAAAACATAAATCATTTTTAGAATGTTATTGTTTATTTGCTTAACCATTAAACTTTGTAGATAAGACATCACCAAAATCATTTGAATGTTATTGGATTATGTATGGGTATGAGGTGAGGATTTCATCCTAGGGAACAATGTTTACATGTGTTCTAAGGAAGTAAGTTCATAAACTTGTTTGTGAACCGAAAAGGAAATTTCAGGTGTTATTGGTTTTGTTATTCATTGCATATCTTATGAACAACCAAGACAGATAGATTATAACCGTCACAACTTGCTGTGTTCTTGGTAGAACTAATTCACAAATGCCTGACTTATGTATTGGTATAACTTTTATTAGTAAAACCGATCTTAAGTAATCACCGTGGTATGATCGGATTTTGTATGTCTGACCTCAGTAAGGGAAAGGAACCGGTCCTTGTAAGGGAAAGGTAAGAACCTAGTATGGGAAAGGGAACCAATCCTAGTAAAGTGCAGTACATCAAAGGGAACCGATCCTTGTATGGGGGTGCATCAGGTTTATTGCAAATGATGCGTGTCGTAGGTGCAATCAAATTAATTACTTTTTACTACCTAATTAACAAGTAATATAGGGTAGTCAAGGTCGATCACGAGGAGCACGAGATTCTAGTTGTAAAAATTGTCACAAAAAGGGGTGTAAAAGCAAAGAAAATAAACAAAGCAATTAAAGATAAAGTTGAAAGCAATAAGAGAGACAAGATCAAGGAATCCTTCTTGGTACTAAACAATGAATCAAGTTATGTTCTTTTCTACTTGTTATTAGTCACGATTATCACCAACCGTAGGGTAAAGGAAGCTAGCTAAGTCTTTAAACCCCCAAATCCCTTGTATCCACACACTAAGTTCTCGACTACTGGATTCTAATCACCAAGCCACCTAGAATTAGCTCAACCTAGGGTTTTGCCGTACATTAAGTTTTGTGAATTTCTTAGGTTGATATTAGTAGTTAGACTCTTAGCTCAAGGTCCACTTGCTAACGTTGTTTCTACACACAATTGCTCACGGAATCCTCCGCAAGGTCTCGTGTTTGCTACTTAATGTAAAGAGTCAAGAAACGATTACTTATCCCCTAACTTTCACTAGCTTTTTTAAATCAAATTAACAAATCAATTTAAGCATGCATTCTAAACAATCTATCAATCAATCATAATGTCTTTAAGATCATTCCTATTAGTAAAAACAAACGATAATCATATGAAAAACTTCAAGATAGAATTGAAAACAAAACTCAAATCATATTAAGAACTAGAATTTATCCTCAGTCAATAAAATTAACTACTCATGTTAAAGAGTTCACACAAAGAATAAGAAAAGAAAAGAATTGTTGTGTGTGTAGAGATGTGTAAAAGATGTAGAAAACTTCTCTATTTATAGGCTTGATATTCTCCAAATCTTCAAGGATTAGAATCCTTTTCCTTTTGCAATTCAACTTCCAAATTCAAGTCTTTCTCAACTCTTCCACCTTCTCTTTCCAAATTTGAGTCCAATTCTCCATCCAATTCCTAGTCCAAGTCTTCACACCCATGAGAGAAGTCCATAGAGAATTCTGGAATTTTTGCTCGCCTGGAAAAGCTGGGATTATGGCGGAATCCGGCCGGAATAGTCACGCGCAGCAACTCCGAGAATTTACGTCGTCGGGAGAATATTCGACGAATATTCAGTCGATCCTCGGTTAGTACTAACGGTCAAAGGGTTAAACTGTTAGTCAACAGGTTAGTCAAGTCGGATCCGAGTTAGCTCTAGTCGGCTTCGATTCGACTTACTCATTGAGTTGGATCGGGAACTGGATCGATTCATCGAACTCGGCTGAATCGACTCATGAGAGGCGACTAATTTGGACGAGTTTCCTCTGTTTTTACGACATTCTCGTGCCAATGATCCTACCGCTCTCAGCTCATCATTCCTAGCACATAATCGCATAATTAACATCATACGACCATTTTTAAGCACATCACCATTTTTATCTTTTCCGAATTTCTTCACTGTCACTTCAACGATCACTTCACAAAATTTCTTCTCATCTTCTCATTCAGATTCAAGTTCTTAACCATCCTGGGTCATCACTAAAAAAACCAGCTCAATTACGCTATCCATCTCATCAACAACCCATCGTTGCACAGCAAAGATTACTGAACAATGAAGAACAAGCAGCCTACTTCTTCTTTACTCTCCACTCTCGATTCTCAATTCAATTGATCAACATCGACCCTCAATCGACTTCCCAAAGGTACCCATTATTCAATCTTCATCAAATTCAGCCACCAGATCCCCCGAGTCTTTCCGATTCAAACCCATTCTTCCTCAAGAAACACCACCGGTCATCCGACTCCAACTCCAAACTCAAATCCGAGGTAAAAACCCATCAACAAAGATGTCTCTTTATCGCCCTCGCATTTACAACGCCACCGCACTTACCGCTCTTCATTTCAGCCACGAATCCAACCAAAGATCAACAAAATCACCGGCGTCTTCAATTCATCATTCATATTCGTAAAACCCAACTCAATCCCCAAATTCGAACCATCTGCCATATACAAAATCAATGTCAAACCCATCAATTCGAACCCAATAAACAGCCTCAGTTCCTTCTCAGTTCCTTCTCGATCTCCTCCTCTTTGAGCTCCTTCAATTGATTCTTATAAGGCTCAATCTAGATCTGTGACCCTGTCTCTGTTGAATCGAACCCTAATCGATCTCGGGTTCTCATCTCTTTCACTCCGATTCCCCGACTTCAAACCAACCCCTTACCGCCGATTGAACCGACTCTTGATTTAGAAATAGCCGGCCACGCTTTCTTCTTCTTTATTTCGAGAACCAAATGATTGAGAGAAATGAGTCGATCGGGTTTAATTCAGCCATTGTTTTTCTTTATTTCGAGGCAAGTGAAGAAAATGAAGACATATCGTTCTCGATTAGTGGGGCTAAGTTAGGGGACGGATGGGTACACCGTGGATAAGATCCTTTCACCCGGGTGCCACGAGTACTTTCATTGAATTGCCTTTAACATTTCCTCTTTTAAAACAAAGCCATTCACCTTAACCTCGGCTTAGTATTAGGTTTCTTTGACCTATTTGGGCTCAGAGATAATGCTCGCCCTTTGAAATGACAATTTTGCCCTTTTTGCTCAAATAGAGTAATTTCTTCATTCTTTCTCTCCGTGCGACTCCAAAGTAGCTACAAACTCAAAACAAGCGTAAAATACATAATTTACAAGAAAATAGCAAAGAAAGCATAAACTTACTAGATAGTAAATACGGTGTATTCTCACCTATCACAAAATCCAGATCTGTGGACATGCGAACACATATAAGTTAGATACCATATATATGTGGGGGTTCATCCTAGTACCTAGTCAGCCGAACTTTTGGGAAGCTAGTGTGACTATGCACTGTACTCACATGGAGGTAGAGGCAGAAACTTGTTTTGGTAGAGCAGTAAACCCATGATTATGATTGAATGTTGGTTTGATCAATCACATAGTTCTTGAAAGTCGAGATGAACCAATTCAAACTTGCTTGGAAGTGTGACAAATCGGTTTCAAGGTTGTAAGTGTGAAAGAGAACTTACAAAGTTAAGATGTCGATCAAACTTTGAACACGTGCTCGTGAATGTTTATTTACATAATTGTTCAAAGATATTCCTTAACGAGCTAAGGAAGAGAATCCCGAGGATAAAAACATAAGTAAGTTAAGAATCTTTTAATTAAGGTTATTAATTTCATTTGTAGGAAATTACGAGAATTAGTAATGTGCATTTACTAATTAGATTTTAGAGAGATTTCGATCGTTATTTTTGAATGAGCATTTCCGGGAATTATGAAACCGAATCCGTGCTTTT
>JAJJWW010004680.1:0-76998 GCA_023531295.1 Papaver armeniacum
GGGGGAACGTGTCCATTTGTAAAATATTTGTTTTGATAAATGTTTTTACCATGTCATTTTCTCTTTTGGATGCTTGAGCCTAATTAGGCGTATTCACGAATCTGAAGCTCTAGAATGAACTGGTTTTTGGATTTGGTGACCTAATTCAAAACATGAGATCATTATCTCATGGACCCTCATACTAGAAATCAAATTGGGTTTTAGGGCAAGTGAGGGGGCAACCAGGTCGTCAGACCACCATTATGAATTTTATACTTGACGTTGAAATATCTCTTTCAAGAAATCTTGCATGGCTAGTAAGTGTCACGACGACGGAAAAGACAAGATACATTGCCTCTACATGGGGCTAGTGTGTACTCACTTTTGTATATAGAAAATTGAATGAAGTCGGACGTATTCTAAATAATCTTTCTTTTGGTGTTTCCATAGACAAAAGGGTCGACAAAGAGGCATAAATTTGGATCACTTGATCCATAAACTACTAGCGTACGTATTTGTTAATTAGTTCCACTGCCATAATCTTTACTTTAGATGCCAAATCCAAATATCCCAAATGGTATGCATTATGGGCAGAAAGTTCTATTCGGCCACCGAATGAATCTTATTTTACTTCTCCACTTTAAAAACAACTTGACAAAAAAGAGAACTAGTCAAGAAGAGTCAAAAGATGATCGATGACTCCCTAATGACTTTTTTTGGTCCCATCCCATCCATGTAGTTACTTTTTTTTTTTTGAAACTAGATCCATGTAGTTACTTTATTTGTTTGTTGAGGCCTATTTTATTCGTAACTAACTAGTCTTTATGTCGAGATTATTTGGCAATGGAAGTGTATTGGTCTCGCAAATCTCCCCTTTCAATAACAACAACAAAAACTGGAAATATTTACGTGTTTCCAATCACCAACCAATTTTGCACTATTAACCGTCAGATGAACTAACTTTGAAACTCAGTCGTTAGATCTATGTCTAAATTTGGTGTCTACACATCAATTATAGCCGTTAGATGAATCTGACTTTCAAAATCAGCCGTTAGATCTCTAAAATCCATTGACTAAATTTGATGTCTCCGCACATGAGGTTTCATAATAAACGCAACTTAAGGGCTCGAATTTGCAGACTTAAAACAAAACAAAACTGAATAGTAACCGGTTTCCTTTTTTCTTCTCTTCTCCGTTCTCCTCGCCTTCTTCTATAGATTTCTGTTGAAACGAAGATTTAGAATTCAACATGCAGCTGTACTGATTCATCACCAGGCTAATTCTTAGTTGTTTTTTGGTACTAATAATTTCATGAATCAATATAATCAGATATGATTTGATTTCTTCTATCGATTTCAACTGAGGATTAATGGAGTTTTCATCCTGTATTCGTATCGATATCATCACTGATAGAGAAATTTATCATGTATTCATGCTTCAGTGGATTGAATCTAATGGGTAAAAATTGGGTTTACAAATACAAATTTGGGTTTGATGTTGGATGTATTGATTATGCCATGGAAGTGTTTGAAGAAATGCCGATCACACTTTCTTAATTATCAATTTGAAAGAAGTTGTAAATTTGACTAAGATGAATAAGTCCTAATCTCAAAGGTACAAGGACTGTGTCCTAGGCACTAATTTACAAGGTATTGATTTGATTTGTAGTCATAGGCACTAACATCCGCTTGAGTGTTCGACAAAATGTTGATTAGAATTCTTAAGTTTATACTTACAGAGAAAGTGTACAAGTTGAATAAATTTGAAACAAGTTGTAAATTTGTTGTCACAAAACATTTTGTTTGAATGTGTTTTTAATTCTAAACCAAACATGCTCGGAGAAATTGGGAATTTCAAGTATTTAGTGGTTATTATTGTGAAACTAGATGTGATTTTTTGAAGATTTTCACGTAGAATATTCATCAAATGTTAAATTTCATGCCTTGAATTTTGCATGGGGGTGGATTATCTTTGTAATGTTTATTGTTTCTTATGTTGTTTCCTCTTGCTTTTTATACATTAGGTCAAGAATACAATGAGGGAAAGGTGAAATCAACGTACTTATCAAGACTATCTTAAGCATCATTGCTTTCAAGTCGATATTTGGATTTAGTGATATATTTGCAAGTATTGCTGTTTGCAGACGATACATTCTCATAATGACGAAGATGATACAAAATGTTTAATGTGGTAACTAAAAAATGGTCTCATCTTTCTTCGTGATTTTTGTTTTCAATTTTAAGCATCCAAATTCATCATTGTTATGTTAGCATTAGTTTGTTCATGTGCAATAGTAGTAATGCATGGGTGAGTTAGTTCATTCCCTGAATCATCGATCTCTGACAGAGAATGGTTGGATGAATCTTTGATCCCATTAGTATATTAGTTGTAATATATACACTTGCCACAGGTTTTCGTAACGCTCAAGGTATGAGCAACATGATACCTGATCTTGTATTTGTTCATGTGGCAATATATTTAATCTGTGTAGTAATAATGTAACATGATATCAATCTCAAATTAGTTTTAGAAAGTGAAAGCTGAAGCTTCACAAGACAATAAGGGTCTTCCATGTTCAAAAGCAAAGTGTTTCCAAATGGATGATGAGTGTAGAAAACTAAGATACAAGTGGTTTCCTAGAAAGCTCACGGAATGGAAAAATGTTGGCACCTGCACGAGACCATAATGGAATCTAAGCGACAGCGGTTACTGACGTGCATCGCACGTGCACTCCACTTGTTATTATAAATGCCATTGTGGCGTATAATATTTGCGATGATATACATAAATATATATTGAGTCAATTGAGAACGCAGCCGTGAATAGGATATAAGTTATCGACCTCATTGTCACTAGCTTGTATATACTACTCCTTTAGTAGCATTTTCCCATTTATAAGCAAAAGAGGGTAGATGTTGATAATAAAGTGGGACTTCTGCAGACCGGACTCCGTCACAAGATCCACGATTGACATATTACTACGATCCGCACAACTTTCCATGAATCGTCTTTTGAGTTTTGAGAAACCATTAGTTATTTACAATCGTGAGATAGTACCGAGAGAGACAAACCCAACTTTGAAACTAGGATCCTATATTCCAAAGATTCATAGACCGATTTGAAGCCTACCAAAAATTATGCATCCAACTCCATAATCCCGGCTAATTTGAAGCCTACCAAAAATTATGTTCCCAACTAGATGGAAAATAAAAAGTGTTTAAATTAAGTAAAATATCTACTTTGAAATTTAGGTTTTTTGTGCTTGATTATGAAAAGACGAGGGTACCCAAATATAACACAATCTTAAACTTTTCCACCTATAAGTCCTCTTACCGAAAGTGATTGCCTATGGACTCGAGTCGAGACACTACAACGAATCGGTATTCACACTTTGTGTGTTCGTTCTATGGATACGAGATCGATACAATACAACAATCAAAGTGTGATTACTTGATAATAGGTTCGGACTTAACCAAACTCTATAGGATCGCTATCAAGTAATGTGGAGTTAACGTTTGTGTAATTTACTTTAAATTATAATAACAACAATTATAATTGCGGAAAACAAAAGTAAATGACACAGCAAGATTTTTTTTAACGAGGAAACCGCAAATGCAAAAAAAAAACCGGGACCTAGTCCAGAATTGAATACTCTCAAAATTAAGCCACTATACAAAATCAAACCAACTTCGTATAGTTGATACCAAGCAACTAAACCTATAGTTCACCTAGTTTATTCAGTATCCATGCACTTCCGACAATCGATAAGTGCACGCACTGGAACAATTCTTTTGGATCTAATTCCAAACAGTAAAGGAACAACAAATCTGTTCGGTAACAACTCTATTCAATCTCAGTGATATGAGTTAGACAATGGCTCTTCTGTTTAATCTAATAAACTCCTTTGTCAGGTTTAGATCTATCTATCCAACTACTACCAAAGTAGCAGAGTTTAGATAATGCAATCAAAAATAGGATCTATCAAGATACTATATAACGATGCCGATCTACGCAACTAATTAATCAAATCTATCAAAGATAAACCGATTATAGTTGGATCCCAGCCGATCAAGTTTTGTGCACACCAAAGATTATGAACCCAATAAGAAATCTTCTTTGTCTTCAAATCTTCTTTAATCTTCAATAAACACTCGCACACCACAACTTGAATCTCATTGTGATCAATCATGCACGGAACTGAGTCTAATAACAATGGATTATCACAAGACGTCTTTAGATATATAAACAGTTCTAAAGATCCCGTCGACACTTCGATCTAGTTTGAGTGGATCTTATATCAGAAGAGAAGATTCTCGAGAATAAACAAACTAGGTGCAATCAAAGTTCAACAACCTTTAGTCAATCAAATAAAATCGAAAACTAATAATACTGCAATTATCTAGTTTCCCACCAACGGTACTCGTAGAGCTTTTTGATCCCACAGAAGTCTTTAAAAGAGCGGTCGTAAGAGATTTCGCCTAATTAGGGTACTTTCCTCTCCGAATAGACGGCTCCATCAATAACTACACAACAAGGTAGTTTTGCTGGCTCTTAGGATAGTTTGCACGAAATGCAAACTTGGGTATTTAAAGACCAAGAAAGTTTGGACACCAAGAAATTTCCAAAACCGAAATATTCTTAAGATATGCAATATATTTCCAAATCGGTTTTCATAATTCCTGGAAATGCTCTGTCCAAAATTAACCGAAATCTCACTAGAAAATCTCCAATTAATAAATGCACATTACCAATTTTTATTTTCCATAGATACGCATTTTAATTGATGGTAATTAAAAGCATATAAAATTAACAACCTTAATTAAAAGATTCTCAACTTATTTCGGTCTGGGATCTCCTTTAGTTATTAAGGAATATCTTTGAAAAATAAAAGATAAGAGTTACTGAACATGTTCAAAGTATGTCGACATCTTATTTCTTTGTAAATCCTTTTTCATATTTATAATCTTGGAACCGATTATACCACACTTCCAAATAAGTTAGAACTAGTTCATCTGATTTCCAAGAACTATGTGATTGATCAAATATCAATACACTAATCATGGGTTTACGGTTCTACCAAACACAAGGATCGGTTCTACCTTAATATGGTTACTGGGACCGGTTATATCAGTTACCAGGATCGGTTATGTCAATTACCAGGACCGGTTACCATATTCTCATGGTATTACTTGTGATCGGTTACACTAGTCACTAGGATCGGTTACACCAATTACCAGGACCGGTTATGCCAATTACAAGGATCGATTATAACTCTTTTGTGATTGGTCATACCAATTACCAGGATCGGTTACACCAATTACAAATATCGATCATACCATCTAAGGTGATTACTTATGATCGGTTACACTAATAACATGATTATACCAATATATAAGTCGGGCATTGTGACTAGTTTTACCAAGATACATAACAAGTTATGATCGGTTCTACTAACTCACACATATTGGTAATCCAAAGATATGCAATGAATTACAATACCAATAAGCCTAGTGATTTCGCTTTCGATTCATAAAACAAGTTCATGAATGTACTTCCTTTAAATGAATGTAAACATTGTTTCCTTGGATGAAATCTTCATCTTTACCCATACACATAATCACAATAGCATTCATACGATTATGTCGATGTTCTATATACTGATGTTCAAAAGATAAGCGTTATACTTAGTATTCTAATTCCTTAACACTATGTCTACTATAGTATAATCATTCATAGCTTCACGATTATGTTTTCAATATAGCACGACTTGAAAGATACGTTAGGAATGAAACAGTTCAAGTCACAATATTACTAACCTCAAGAGGAAGGATGATGTCGTCGATGTAGCTTGTTACTTCTTCACATTCTTCAAGTCTTCGAGTAATACTTGTATGTCTCATAATCCTAATCTTTCTAGCCTAACCTATATGAAGTTGTCTCTAGTATATAATTGTTAGAACATTGCTCGGTCGAACTCGCATGCGTTGCTAATCTCAAGCATGTTTGTCAATGTTAGTGATCAAAACTATAAGTCTTGATTTCTATCCTATGTAGCTAAAGGTCTCGGACTAGGATAGAAAGTGTAGTTGAGCTCAAGAACAACATGGCAATCATCATATAAGACAAAGGACTACTCGAGGAACCGGTGGAACTTCATCGACTAAAAGGTATGTGGAGACTTGAACTTATCTGTCACTCAAAAGCCTATTTACTTTATCTCCTACTCTTGAGACAAAAGTAACGAATTCATCTTTACCTAGTAACTAAAGTCATGATATGTTTCAATCACTTTGGAAATTGCTCACGACGAAAAATGGTCTCGTGAATAACCGGCTATATAACGTTCTCTGAGAATGTTTCAATGATTGAAATGAGAGTTTAGATTACACAACCATTGGTAGGATATAAGCATTGTTGTGGAAACACATATATGTATAAGTCCTTATTCCTTGAACCAAAGTTTGCGAACTTTGTTGATCAAGAGAAACGGAAGTGGCGCAAGCGCAGTCCGCGAACTGACTGAAGTTCTCACCCGAGAATTTCTGCTGGAGTTTGTGTACTCCTTCCATGAGCTTAAGTCCTCGAACCCAGTCCAAGAACTTGAGTAGGTTATATCAAAAACCGGTTGTTCTTGAACTAATGTTTATATAAACTAAGGAATGCTTTTGCAAACCATGGCTATAAATTTCATGAACCGATTCGATTGAATCAAACCGTTTTTGCTTCGATTGTGTCTTGTGTAGTTACATAAGATCTAAGCAATTGAACAACTATCTAACTAGTTCATTTGAGTCATTTGAACTAGTTATGGTGAAGAAGAATATGGTTGATATGAGAGTGTTCATATGGCTAACCATTTTGTTGACTATTGTTGAACCAACAAATGTTAATGTTTGGGTACGTTTCATAAACCCAAAATTGAACATTTCGTTTGTATGTAACAAGCTAAGTTTTCGATCCAACGGTTGAGAAATATTAGCTTGAATCTAATCAGGTTTTCATCTAACGGTGAATATTGAATGCTTTGTTACTAAGCTAACATTGATTGCAAACCCTGATTTGAAAGACTATATAAGGGAGAACTCTAGCAACTGGAAACCTAATCCCCACACTTTACGTGTGATACTAGTTTGCTAAGCTAGAGTCGATTCTCCTTTAACCTTTGGTTTTCTTCTTCTAATACCAGGTTAACGACTTAAAGACTTCATTGGGAATTGAAATAATTGGCTTGAGATTTATATCTCCGATGAGGCAAGATATGAAAAGAAATCACAAACATTTCGTCTCATCGTTTGTGATTCCACAATATCTTTTTTCACACGTCGATTAAGATTATTGTGAGGTGATCAATAATACTAGGTTGTTCTTCAGAATATAAGTCACGGGTTATTGATTGGTTCCTGTTCACCTTGATCTATCAAAAGACGGAACAAAACTCATAGGTTTATTCGTGAGAGATGGATTTATCTATTACTATAGACTTTTTTGTGTGATACAGATTTGTATATTAAAGTCTTCGACTTTGGGTCGTAGCAACTCTTAGTTGGGGGTGAGATCAGCTAAGGGAATCAAGTACGTAGCATCCTGCTGGGATCGGAGGCGTAGGAGCATAACTGTACCTTGGATCGGTGTGAGATTGATTGGGGTTCAACTACGGTCCTGCATCAAGTTACTTTGGAGTAAAGCTAGAGTCCAGTAGCGGCTTAAAACAGTAGTGTGTTCAATCTGGACTAGGTCCCGGGTTTTTCCGCATTTGCGATTTCCTCGTTAACAAAATTCTGGTGTCTGTGTTATTTCTATTCAACATTATATTTGTTTATTTAATTGAAATGTCACAAGGTTGTGCGTTGTTCAATCAATTAGAATATCCGACCTTTTGGTTGTTGATTTAAATTGATTGACACTTGGATATTGGTCTTTGGTACCATCCAAGTTATCTCTCTTTGATAAAGACTCGTGATTTCTATTTGCTTGAGTAAAGATCAAATCGAGAGATTGAGATATAAACTCTTTGATATACTTTTCTCTAGATTGAGTCCACTGTCTAGTTGATTCTCCGGAATGTATATTGGAGTTCGTCCATACATGATTGCTAAGAGAAATATTGGGTGTCGTTGTTGTACCCCCTCGCTTTTTCAATTGGTATCAGAGCAGGCAAACACATTAAAGACCTTATAAGTCTGTGTTTGTAGTGATCTGATTATGGACGAGTCTATCTCTAATAACGTACTTGTTCATAGATTACCAGATGATTTTCAAAGTTTGGATTCACCGGAGAGGACTGTCACATCTAGGTCGATATCTAAACATTCTCTTAATGTAAAACCTGTTGAAGTCCGGGAAACACGCCTAGAAGAACAGTTGGATGAACTTTCTGATGAAGGTGATTCAGATATTGATAGAGATGTTGATGAGGAAGTCTCTGAGTATGTGAAGGTTTTGAATTCGTTAGAAAAGAAGAAGATGACAACTTCTCATGTCACTCCTCTTCTGACTCCTCTCTGTCGAGAAAACAAGAAATTGAGAAGATGTTACGCAGGTGTTTATGTTTCGAATCGTTCTAACGAATCGATCCTCAAGGATTCTGAGGAAAACCTACGTATGAAGTCACTTGAATGTGATAATCTTCTTCAAAAGTACTTTTCGTTGGAAGAGAAACTTGCAGAATCTGAAGCAAGGTTTAACTCTCAACAAATTAGTTTTGATGACAGTGAAAGCCGCTTTTCTCGCTAGAGAAAACGTTTTAAGGCGCCTTTTCCTCGCCTTTAGAAAACGCGCTTGAGGACGATTATCGCCGCCTGATAAGATCACATGAATAATTGAAAAGCTCCACACAGTTCTAAGCAAATTAACTAACACCATGCCAGGAGGCAGAAAAATCATCGTGACAGCTACCGGCACTTCAGCAGGCAGGAGGCTCAAGACAGCGCAAAGAGGTAAATTTTTAAAGGCATCTTCTTCTCCATGTGTAGCGTCTGCAATCAATGAAAAAGCTGAAACACTCTTCACTGCAGCCATGCCCTAAAGAGCAAAAACATCAACCTAAAACTCACATCACACAGATTGGAAAGAACATTATCCCACAATGGCATACTACGCGTGTTAGTAGCATGGCACCCGAAAGGAGCTTTGCGGGCGACCGAGAGGAAATTTTTATGACAGCTCTTGCTCGGGACCACAAGAAGGAAACGCAAGATCAGTATGTTAAGACTCGATCTTTTTAATGCTATAGGTCAGAATCATTCAACCAGGAGAGCGAAATTCGTAGGATCACACATCGCAACGCAGTATACAACATGGATACAAACGATTTTGTCATGAGTAGGAGTCGGTAGAGCTACAACAAACGACACACATGATGAATAAATTTAAGCACCCAAAACAATTGAAGAAAGCAAACTCAAATGCTTGAACAGAAGCACATGAGAACGGATATCTACAGATTAAGTGATACTTCAGACATTCCTAAAAGTCAAATGTGAGAGAGGCAGCTTAGCATTGCCATCCATTGCTGTATTACCCAAAGGGGCATGAGTCTGCTAAAGGGGGAAAAATGGTCGAGCAAGTCATTAGGAGAGAAAGTTTGAAGATATTTAACTTCAAGGCACCCTATTTCTTTTCCTGTAAACACTTCAAGAACTCACAATCAATAAATATCCTTGATCTTACATCTAAATGATTAATTAGACAAAACTTGAGGTAAGGGCAGAATGGTGGGGACTCACAACTGCTACATAAAGTACTGTAAGGAGGCTGAGTATGAACTCACTAGAGAAATCAGAAAGAATTTGACTGCTGGAAAAAGATTTGGAAGATACCAAGAATCTATCAAGTACAAAAATGGCTGTGGTGACAGGCCACAAGGGCAACTAATCCATCAGGGCAAGGTCGTGGACATCTCATTTATAAGGAGGACTGAAAATGAGAATCACAAGATGAATAGGAGAATGATGGAGAAGACTGCACCAATGCACCCATCTCCTGAGAGTAAATGCAATGAGGATTATGAGATGTAGGTAAGGTATATACTTGGAGGTCTGATTCTCAAGACGAAGGGAAGAGATGTTAGCTAATAACAATGACATGATAGAGCAAGAAAGAAATGAGAAACAACCATAATCAAGAAAATCGCAGATTAGAAAGACTGAGACAAAATAACACATCAAGAGAGACTGGCTGAGGTGAGGAAACGCATAAACCTTGACAAGACAGTAATCAAGAACTGAGGATGGAAATATAAGATTGCAAAAATAGTGAGATCAAAGAATGAGACTGCTCAAGATCGATTAGAAGAAAGAAGAGAGTGTCTACTATCAGAAGCACTAGAGAAGAAAATGAACAAGAACGTGAAAACTAACACAGATATAACTAAAGAAGAGGGGAATGGAAGATCATGAGACTCTCAGGGCAATTTGCAAAATTTTTTAAAATGATGCTAATAGGGAAAATCAAGAAAACATGTAACTCCCATATCATTTAATGACTCACACTACCATGCTGCTGATAGAGAATAATTTTACATACTTTAGAGGAGAGAATTGAGAAGAAATCTATAGAGATCGAGGATGACATCGAGAGGCATTACACTGGAACAAGCGCACGGCTAGCTCTACAGAGAGAAAGGATAAGAGCAAGAATGGAGAACAAGAGATGGAAGAGGCAATCCTGTAATAATCAATGATAATCTGGTAAAGGAGAGGAATGTAACTGCATCAATAGAATAAAGCATTAATTTAACAATATGAGAGAGGCGACGAGAGCCTAGGAGACACAAGAAGATAATAAACCAGTATAATGAAAAGCACTAAGAAAGAAATGAGAGAACGCTGCAGAAATATAGGTAAGAAAATAATTGAGAGTGAAGTAAAGGCTGCCACAAAAAGCCAAATGCAGCTGTGAAAGGAGAGAGCAGAAAGGAAAAGACCTTGTAGAGAATCAAATTAGGCAAATGAACAAATCTTAAGAGAATCAACAAATGAGAGGGATGACTAACAATCAAGGAAGAGGAAGAAACACCGACGGTTAATGCAGGCGTTTGCAAGAACTTCTTCACGCCATACAAAAATACGGGAGGCCATCATGCAACGCATCACATTAACTAACATCTTGATGGAAATAACTACAAAAGGGCACAACATATCACATTATATGAGAGATGTATGTTGCAAAGGGGAGAATCATGATGCCATACTCATGGCAAATATTTTGATCGGGTTTAGTTCAGAGAAGCACTTAAATGGTTCAAGGTCCACAAGGAAATTACAATCACATCATTTAATACTTCACATGTCCATTCTGGGAGTGACACAGCATATAAACACAACTCTCACTGTGCATTGAAGATGTATCTTGCTTGAAACAAAGGCTACATGAGAGCCACAAGTGCAAATGACAATAATAAGATGGAGGACTACAGAATTACAGATTTGAATGAGAAAAAGATATCCATCCTCTCACGCAGGAATGCCTCACATCAATTTGTTATATACATTCAGAATTTTAGAATCAAAAATACAATCACGGCGGCGAATCATGAGGATATATGGAAGAATATATTGCTCAGAAGAGAGACAATGAATGAATTTTATCCAACATGTAAATACACAAGCTCTGAATGTCAGCGAACGCAAGCTTGTTACCTCAATCATAAATACAAGTATTATACTTCGTAAGGACAAAGGCCAAGCAAGAAAAAAGTTGATGAGGATAAGGAAGATAGAGCTTATGGTCAACAATATCAAGAAGAGAGAGAGTTTACCCAGAGGAAACTACTATGAATCAGAACAAGAAGCACAGAGATTCGTGAGGCTGTGATCACAGCTTGAGCAAGAAAACTTCATGTGACTGCGCAAGCAACCGTGGAGTGCAAAAGAGGGTCATATAATAGGAGGAAGAGATTAAGATGCCCACCAATGCTAGTGGAAAAAGATCTGAAGTTATACTATGGAGAAAAATGACTGAACTGGAATAAACCACCGCCATGGATAAGGTCATGAGTTTTGTCTACGACGGCCTAGCTGGCATCAAACAAACCAACATTACAAACATAAAGAGAATCACACTTCCGTATGATCACCTGTGTGGGAAGTCAATCACTAAAGGGAAAAGATGAAACAGCTGTGAGATTACCAACACCACCACCAAAGAGATTTACAGTAATGTCACACGCTGGAAAGAAAGGAAATGATTTGTTGATGGTGGTCTTGACAAAAGCCAAAAATTCCGAAATCTGCAACTCCATTAGTCCCACTCCCACGCATAACTCTCGAAGAGACTTCCGCGACAACGCCTTCACAGTCCTTATGCAGAGATGCCAATGATAAAAGAAATAACGAGGTCCCAGCACCATCAAATGACGGCAAACAACACTATTTTCACGAACATGCGCTATGGCAAGAGAAACACATGATAGGCCCGTTATTAGGAACCGGTAGAGATTAACCCAAAACCAACAGCCGGGGAAGATGATGAAGTGTGGAGCTGTCGGGCAATCAACCGAATCCTAATCGCATAATTCAAGTTCTAAGAATATTCTTCTTTTACCATACTTACAGATTGTATGTGAGAAAAGACGAGGATTTGATCTCTACAGGTAATACAAGATATATATATGGGGTATTTAATGGTAATCGCAAACAAACCAAAGCGGAGAGGGTTCATAAGGAGAATTATCTTCACAAGGATTATCTCTCTCCACTGATATCTTATTCGTGGTAATACGTGAATTCCATATAAATGCACTGACTGGGAGGCCAAGCCATGAAATCTTTTTCTAGAGCCGATCAACATATACTAACAATGTGTATAAAATTCTGCCATCCACATGGTACTGGCATTATAGACAGGAGATTGGGAATGAGCCTAACAACACGCGATATGAGGTCACGTGAGAAGTCATACAAAGCAGAGAAAAAGAGTGGCTGGGGCAAACACAGAGAGAATGAGCAGGAAATAGAAAATTGATGCGGTAAGATACTATATAAGGACTGAATATACTCAAGAAAGAATGCTTTCTTTTAGAGATAGTTAGACATTATGGTGAATAAAGCAGAAGCAAAGATAATATAGAGAATGTGTAATAATATAAGGATGAATAATGGTTAGAATCATCAAAACATGAGAAAAAGTAGAGTAATTTGGAATGAAGTAATGAGGGAATCCTCACAGAGCTGAAGAAATATGTGGTGGGAATCACGAAAGAAAATAAAATACAAAATAAATAAAACAGACTGTGCTGAATATCGGAACATCAAGAATAAATTAATATTGAATGATTTCTGAATGATTTAACAATACGAACGCAGTAAAGAAACGACGAACTTTGCAGATGGCACCAGTTCATGGATCATCAATACTTCAGAAGAGGCAAAATGTAAGTCCAGGCTGCTACTTCACATGTGTGGGAGACTCCCACCATGGCCTTTGCAGGGTGCACCGCTCCCCAAGCCCTCAGAGTCATGGTGCACTGGGGGCCATGAAAGCTCTTATCCTCAGAGAGTGGCACTCCTTTGATCTCAATCATATATATATAAGGTTATACTGCCACACTAGGTCTCTTCCATGAGCCACATGCCTTTGACGCTGGGTGACACGTGGAAGTTGATTGAGTGCCCGGATGGGATGAACTGATCTCTACCATCTCTCAAAGTTCACACTACAAGACTGCCATCAAGAAAACCTCCACTTTAGCAATGTAAACTACAAAAACCATATATAGGCATAAGGGATAAGAGGTCATAAATAACTATTGTTGAGTTAAGACCCATGAGCTTGTGTCCTGTATGTGGTAATATTGTTTTTACTTCTGAAAAAGGCAAACGATGACAAGTACAGTACGCTCTCCGCTTTAGGGGGTGTCAAATAAGACACAAATGTCATAAGGCCAGCTGCAAGAGAATTTAGGCTTGTCATTTGAAAATGGGATCCTTGCAGAGGGTATGTGCCACAATACTAATGCGAGGGTAAGTGAGATCAACGTCTTTTTGTTAATGATAACAGGCATTTGACGCCCCATGATCGCCGCACGCACGAATACGCCACATGGGGCTTCACGTTCAAGGATATCTAGACCGCTGGCATTGCTTCAATTCAAAACATCCCCTGTAGAAAAAGCATTGGAAAATGATAAGGCAAGACTCAATGGGGTCTTTATAATATGTAAAGGCACGCCCATTTTGTCGCAAGAAAGGCAGGCAGGGAAGACTTAACTAGGAGTGGTCTCACTTGAAGACTACACTGAAATGATACAGGTCAATGGGCACAAAGAAAATGGGTGCTGGCCTTCACTTACAGGATCAATGTAATAAGAAAAGAGATAAAGAAAGACTACCAAATGGTAAGGTGAAGACAAGTAGACTTCATCGAGAAGATCATGAGACTGCCACGCAAAACGTGGTATATGTTCTTGGCCAACAGAGGCTAACAAAGAATGGCTAAATTCAAACTTTCATCCAAGATAGCACAGAGGTGGGGCATGGAATTGAAGATGGAATATTGTTATTCATATCTTCAGCTTAAAAGTTATACACTGAAGCCACATAGCCAATTATACTACATACACATGAACCACTACAAAAAGGGAGGAAGATTGACCTCAGAGGGAATAACCAAGCAATACTACCCAATAAAGTAGACAATGCAAGATATTACAGATAAAGAAAGAAAGAAAAGAAACTATCTTCAAGTGGGATTCTTTTCTTTCCATCCGATTCCTTTTCAAATTTATTTATTCCCATCAGCTGCACTTTCTTCCTCTAGCCTCACCACTTCTGTGGTGGTGGAACCACCTGACACAAAGCAGATTCTCAGTGAAATCTTCAATAGCTTGTGATAAACAATGCAGAGGGATATTGTAGTCCTTATAACATACTCCATGGCTCCATTAATAAACATAACATCATTATTAAAGTTCTCCACCTGCCATGAAATTGTTTCTTCAACTTTATGAAACATTTATTCTCATGGGTGAGACTCTTTTCAGGGAGCCGTTTTTCTTTTACTTAGTTCTTCTGCACCTCACTGAAAATCAAGAGTTCCTTTCAGATCTTGTCTTCTGACCTAACTCAAGCCTTCTCATCTTCCGGTAATAAGCAGTCAACAAATGCTGGTTAATAACTTCATACAATAATACTATAGTAAGTGCAGGTATGGGTAAGGGGTACAAATAACCTTCCTCACCAGTACTGGGTATCCTTAATCAAAGGGAAGCATGCCTAAAGATAAGACCAACATCAACACCATATTCTCTGCCGGTATTATCTAAAATCCTCAAAGAGCCTGCACTCCATCATCAACATTAATAACAAGAAGAGAGCTAACTTGCCTTTCCTGGCTTACGTGATGATGCTACATTTTACTGGCAGGAGTCGGTCCTGCCTAATCTGGTATACCAAGTGAAGATTGGGAATTCTCGCTAACGCCTGCACCTCCGCCATGGTAATGTGCGACTGCTCATTCATGAAATCACTAATTTTCTTCCAAAAAGTCCGATTTCTTCCTCCTAATCAAGGTATATCTGCTAAGTTTAAGTAGTTAAATTTAAAACTATCCTGTGTGGGCTCACTCTGAGACATGATGTTTGACAAGATCCCTAACTGAAAGTGAGGTTAGCTCTATCTTGAGAACTACTTTTAGACTGATTGAGTTGAGTAGCATGACATCACCATTAAAGTCTGAATGGTGTTCTTATAAGAGCTGGACTTTCTGGGAGAGATTTATAGGAGTATCGGCCTCACAGGAGAATAATGAATGACAAAAATAGTATATGATGTATGAGCAACACACATGACAAGGACTTGAGAATCACAAAATTACCATAACTGTGCAGTTGCTCGATTTGAGTCCTCCCACAGGTATACACTTCCATCCTTCGGGAGTCCAGACGGCCTAATTTTTAACTCCATTCGCGAGATGTATGCATTTCTGCAGCCTTCCAGCCTGGGGTTTTCGCCAATTGTAAATTTTTTCAAGATTAAGGCGCTTCTCAGATCTCAGGCAATTATAAAGGAAGTTTTTCCAACCTATGAAAAGATAAAACTCAATACATATATATTAAAATTAATTAACAGGAAATATGACTCCATGCATACTAAAGACCTAAGTGCGCTTAAGTCAGACAATCTAGAAGCCCATCAAAGAATTATCACTTCTTAATAAAGAAGATACATTAAACATTTAAGTAGCCCAGCGAAGCGGCATCTCCATTCCTCGGAAAGAACTTGAGAGAAGATGCTAGATAACTCCATCCAGCAGGGAACTTACTAATCAATCTCTCTTAGGAAGTAGAGAGAATTGAATTTGCATATCCTCGCGAAGATTTAGCTCGATAGCTAAGGCGAGTAATATAAAGACCGGGTCTCTCGCCTTAGCTTAAGGGAGCAAGATTCACTCTTTGCAACTACTGCCACTTACTTTTAATTCTCTTTGCCACCACAGCCTTCTTCAACCTAAATCCTCCAGAGTAAGGTTAAAAAAATGAATGAGGCGTTACATATGTTTCCAAAGAATAAAGGAAAATGTTTTTATTTCACCCGTAGTTTACTCGGTAGCATCGCCGTAGCATCTCCAACCGATCATCCTTCTTATAGCTTTTTCACTAATATCCGAAAATTCCACAAACTCAAGAAATATAAAAAGAAAGTTATGCAGGGAAGTGAGATTTGGAGGGAAAAAGACACTTTTATTTACTGCCAAAGTTATTTGAATTCCTGGGCTGATGATATTCCATGAGATCACAGAAGAATATGCACACAACCTGCTATGTAAGGGCTCATTTAAACTGATAAGGAACCACCACTTCATCCTTGGAGGGCGAGGAGAAGTGATTATTGCCTTGCATGTACCAACATCTTTGATGAGTAATTTATCTCCTTAGAGGTCATCTCTTCATGCTAATGCCCTCAATGTAGATTTCATACATTCCTCATCTTTACATCACCTGAACAATTTATGAAAGTTCTCATAGCATTTCAAAGATCTATTCCAAGTTTGGCACTGGTCGACAGACAGGGGTATAAAGATCCTTTCGCCAGCACTCACGTTCGCGAACTCAAACATTAGCACAAAGAAATGCAGAATCGCCAAGTGACACAATTGATAAATAAATGAGAATTTCTTTTCATAGCCAAGATTTGCAAAATAAGGGTATCCTGTGATCAGAGTAAGGGAACAAGTCTCATGCAGGTCGTAACTAAACATGAGAGACTATAATTCTTTCATCACCGGCATTGATGATCGTGAAACACTTGTAAATAGAAGTGAATAAGGTCTCTGATCGTGAATGGCTAGAGTAAACTTCCCAAGTCACTTCGCCGAACTTGACCAAGAAGGGGTTTTGCATGCACTTAATAATGAAAGCCACATTGTGAAGCAATGGGATGGGTTGAGAGAGATTAGGACTAGCGTAGATGATGAAGAAAGATTCTGATAGATAAAGAGCTGCAAATCACAAGGAGAGCTTCTCATAGAGTTACAGAGAACTTAAAGGTAAAGGAGGAAAGAAATTCAGAGAGAAAAATTGAAAGATTCTCGAGAAAAACGAGGTATTTAGTCGCAGAAGAGACACGAATCATTAGAATAAAATTATTGGAAGAGATGCACAGAAAAAGACTTTAATAAGAAATAAAATCGGGTGTTGTGTGCACTAGAGCTAAACATAAAGATATGGAAGGTGTAAATTGCAACATTGATTCTCATGATATCTCTCTGCAGTGGAGATGTAAGGAGAGATGTGAGGACTGGAACTTCACAAAGAGATACACTACAAAAGAAGCTTCTAACTTCACCAAAAGTAATAGAAAGGGGGTACGACTTTTCAAGAAAAATATTCTTCGCTCGTCTTCATACCAATAACCAAGGAATATAATAACTAATTTTTTCCTTCAACGCTTCAAGCAATATCTATGAAAAAGAGGTGATGTAGATCGGCAACACGTAACGATAAGTACTTCATGGATTAATAAATGCATTGATGTACAGGAGCCAGTAGGAGCTAAAATAAATGAAGGCGCCAGCGAAGAAGCCCAGCACCCAGAAACAATCAAAGAGTACAAAATTTACAGAGTTAAGAAGTGTCATGAGAACAATATTCGCGGTATTTGCGCACTTCAGATATCTCTTAAAATAAAGGATAGCTGAATCATCCATTATGTATTACCTCTACATAAAGGGAAAAATGAGTTCAAGTAAAGGGGAAAATGGCCGAGTGTCAAATAGGAGACAGAAGCAAAGAGTATTTTAATCTTCATGTAATTCTATTTTCGTAAACACTTCATGAACTCAACTACAAATATATTTGATCTTACATCTTTCTGAATGGATTAATTAAGTAAAATTGAGTATAAATAGTGTGACTTCTGCACCATGCACCTGCATAGGATTTTCTCCTGCTTTTCTGTATAAACGCTATACTTAACTTCTCCTCACAATCGTAATGGTTATCAAATGATAATCAGAAACATCAAGACAAGATCCGCGTTCCTACTGAGAGTACCTAACTGGAAAAGAATATTAACCCAATTTCTCTTCCGAAATCTAAAGAGAAATGGGTGGCTCAGTCATGTTCAACGACCTCAAGTGGATACCAAAGAAATAATGATTATTTGAGGTAGTATGAACGATCTTCCTAAAACGTGGGCGACTATGAGTACACACTGAGTGTTAAGACTGTAATGTCTTTGAAAGATGGATTGGATGAGTTTGAAAGATCCTTTTCATGAGATAATCCAAAGACACTCAGGGAGAGTAAGACATTGTTCACCAACACAAATTTGATTGTGGTTAAAGTGTACCCCCGGCCAAGGAAATGCCTTGCTATGTATACTTAGGAAGACTAGAACTGGGGCACATGATTATGGTTCTATAAGGCTGTGAGAATTTATCTGATTTTCTAAAAAAGGTATAACTATAACTTTAGAGTAAGATTTGTGTTTTCATTTGTCATAATACTTATATAGTAATGATCTGTCAGGTTCATTTCACCTAACTTGATCTCAGGGTGGTGGTGGTTTAAGGTCTTAGTTTCTTGAAATGAAATTAGGTTCAGATGTTTGGATTTTGCAGGCATAAGGCCAGTGGTGGGACACCACTTTTAAAACCAAAACCGTGGGTCTGCTGGCATTTACACTGCTTGCAGACACCGCCCAGGCTGTCACAGAAAATCTGCTTGCAAACTCAGATACACCCCACGACTGTGACGAGATATTCAGAACTTGTTTCCACGAATTTCATCAACTCTAATGACTCTCATATTTTTGATACACCTTCTTCAAAACGCTGAGATGATAATTTGAATTTGGATGAGTTGAGATAGGTCTTGCTGCCACAGTCTCTCTATTTTTGAGTGGGAGGCCTGCCTGTACGTGACTTGTTCGCTTCTTGAATCGGGCACTTGATCCTCGAGTACCCTCTGCCTATTTGGTAGTTTACAAGAATGATGTCAGAATCCTTAGTTTAGCATGGTAATACTAATGATGGGATTCTCGAATGTTCACAATCATTTATGTAACTATGGCCACATGGTCATGAACGACTGTATGTTCTTCTCTGTTAAGAAAATATTTATATACTTATTTCGTATCTACTCTGGTGTAAATCCAAGTAAAAGATTGATTCTACGCTCATAAGGACAATCATCTAAATGTGCATTATTTAGCTTGTTCTGAAACTTGAGAGAATTTATTCTTTTCTTTGGTAAGGATTACTAGAGTTCGGAATAAATGACACGCGATTACACATATTTGCATGTCTGGGTCGTTTCTACTTCCCATATTTTTAGATTACCATTTGTTTAAATTGTAAAATTGTTTGAAGATGATTTTTGCGTGATTAATTCTTTTATGGTTTTATAAAGAATGTAATTGTTATTTGATATGTGTGTTTATGGCCCATAATCGTTACATTCGTACAATTTGTCAGCAGTCTTTATAAGCTCTATATCTATATGTTGATAAAGGAATGAATGGATTCTTTACAAATACAAAAGCTAGTTTATATTGTCAATTAACAATGCAAGATAGGTTAAAATTTTTGTTTTCATATGATTGAGCTCATTGCTTCACAATGTGTAATCAGCATGGAAAAATAACAACCTTGTACCCGGGCAGAATTGATTCCTTTCCCGATCCATATTTTTTAAGTGTATTACCATGTAGGCCTGTAATGGTCTTATGTTGAGCACTTCAAACAATCAAAGTTGGGATTATTTTCTATGGTTAGCTTTGTTGTTGTTCCATACAGTAATTTTTATGTCATATATCAACTAAATTAATCATCTTGTTTGGTTATTTGCTGCGACTCAAGAAGTCTCTTGCGTTGAGCACTTTGATCGGGTTGGTTATTTCTGCGCGATTAATTTATTGCTCCACAGATTCTTCCATGAGTATGGCCAATAAATGATTTACCTTTTCAGGATATAAATTGATCACAGATTTAGATTAAATTAACTGAATGGGGTCTTCGTGGTTCATTTAATCGAGATTTGGACATAACCCATACTGTATGTGGACGGTTATGTCCAAATAAATCCTTCTTCCTTCCCCAAATTAAAAGTCACTTTGTTGTTCTTTCTTTTCAGGAACATATACTATGGGGGAGAGTTCTTCAACTTTGTAGAGCCGAATCGGGGCCATCTTCGTGGGGAGTGCTGGATGAATAATATGTGGTTATCTTGTATCTTGAAACCTTACGAATGCATTTATCAGCTTTTGATTGCATCTAAATAAGATGATGTGTGTTTTCATTGTGAATGCCTCTTTCTAAATTCCTATTGATCCTGCTTTGTACTTCCTGCCAATTTTTATATCGACAAAGGGAGAGAACCACACAGCCTACACCACAAATATATATGGTTTCTGACTATTATGTTGTAGAGTGGTTTCATGGTGAGATTTGAGACACAATGGGGAGTGACACAATGGGGGTATTGTTGTTTAGCTAGACATAATTGAACTTTGACATGTGTACTGATACTATGACACCGTATAACAATGATTGAGAACTTGAGCTTTCATTGTTATACCACAGATTTAACACCATTAAAGGGTCTCATAACCTTTGGGATCATTGAGTACTTTGGAATGTATTTCTAAGATTTTATAATGTTGAAGATTAGATACATGTGGAATAGGAGCTATAAAAGCTAATCTATTTATTTTTGTATTCTATATAGATGACAGCTTGCTACCCCAAATTGACAAAGGGGAGATCATAGAGCATTGCTCTACGAACCTGCCAGATGTGTCATATTCCCAAGCATGTTTGTTTAATCATAGTGATCAACATAAGTCTTGATTTCTACCAGAAATAAAGCAAAGGTCTGGATTAGATGTGCTGTAGTTGAGCCCAAGAACTCCATGCAATCTATCATACAAGATTTGTTGACTACTCAAGCAACTTATGGGAATTTTAATGACTAAAAGGTATGGCTGTGGAGACTTAACTATTCACATCACTTAAAAGTTCATTTACTTACTTCCTCCCTACTTGAGAGCAACAAAAGTTAGATTTATGTACTTCATTATACATACATTTGTTGGTTTAAGCCGGTAGTTTAACTCGCCATCTATTTCCTTTTAAATATGTGTTGGTGTTTCGCTTAACCAATTCATCTTACCCAGCCGACAAAAGCGTGATGATGTTTTCAATCACTGGAAATTGCTCGACGGTAAAATGGTCTGATAACTGCATAATCGGTCTTCTCGTGAATGTTTCCAAATGATCGAATGTGAGAGGTTAGGATTACATAACCATCGGGTAGATATACACTGTTATGGAAATACATATATGTAGGAAACTTATTCCTTTGAATCCAAAGTTTAACTGTTGACTGCTATTAGTTTGTATGGCGAATCTGGTTCATAATCACCAATCGATTTCAAGTTCTACCCGAGAATTTCAATGAGTTTCTGTGTACCTTCCATGAGTTTTCAGTCCATAACCCACCTCGCGAACTTGAGTAGGTTATCAAACTGCCATAGGTTCTTAACTAATGTTTACATAAACCAAGGGAAATGCTTGCAACCGTACAGGAAGTTCATGAACCGACTTGTTGAATCAAATCGCTTTTTCTTCATCAGAATCGTCTGTGTGGTTACACAAAATCTACAAGTAATTGAATAATCACACCAGTTCATTTGAGTTATTTGAATCCATACGGTAAGAATATGAAGTCGAGGCTTGAGAGTAGATTGCATGCATAAATCATTTGCTGACTATTGTGAACCAACAAACAGCACGTTTAAGTATTACTCATAAATCTAAAATCGAATATTTCCTAATTTGTAAGAAGCAAGTTTTCATCCAATGGTTGATAAAATATTATCAATCTTAATCAAAGTTTTCAACTGACCATGAATAACATTAATGCTTTGTTACTGTTGTCAACATTGATTGCAAACCCTGATTCGAAAAGATTATAGGCGATAACTTGTAACCTGGGAAACTGTCACCAAATGACCTACACTTTACATGACACTAGTTTTGCAAGTTGAGTTTATCTCTCCTTAACCTTGCTTTCTTCTAAAACTATATAATAACGAATTTAAAGATTTCATCGACTTGTGGTTTGACTATACTACTTTTCGTAGGGGCCAGTGATATATTCACTTCTTTTCTATCGTAGCATTTGAGGCACACCCGAAAATAATTGATTTATATTTGTATTCCGGGAGTAGGTAAGATAGGAGTAAATGCGTACCACTATCTTATCAGCTTGTGATTCCACAATATCTTTTTCACTGCTATTTAATAAGATTATCATGAGGTGATCAATAATACTAGGCTGTTCTAGAATATAAGTCCAAGTTACTGATCGTTCCCTACTTCACTTTTGATTTATCAAAAGAAGAAAATAAACTCAAGGAAGCTTATTCTCGTGGGAGAGACGGATTTATCTATTACTATAGACTTCTTCCGCAGGACATGTATTTGTCATTAAAAGCCTCAACCCAGCCGTAAACCTGAGTTGTGGTGAAGCAGCATCACCATGAATCGGGAAGCACGTGAGCATCCCCGCTGACTGTAGAGGCACAGAGGCAGTAACCCAGACTGGGACTGGCAGTGAGATTGACTTGGGGCTCAACTACAGTCCAGCACTGGAGCAATTCGAGAAGGCTATCTCAGAGGCTGCCATTGCACAGGTGTTCAACTGATTAGCCCAATATCCTCAGATTTGCGCTTCCCTCACAAATTGGCATGTCTGTATATTTATTCCACATTATATTTATTTATATATCTAAATATCATAAATGTATGAGTTCAATCAATTATACATCCGACATCTTATTGTTGGATTAAATCGATCGACACTTGACATTGGCTCGGTACCATCCAGCACCCTCTTTGATAAAGTGACTGCATTTCTATTTGCCTGAAAGTATAGAGAAAGTAAAATTTAGAGACGAGATAGTAAACTCTTGACATACTTTTTGTCTAGACTGAGTCTCCGACTGCCCAGTTGATTTTCCAAAGTATAGCACAGTTTATCCACAGACAGGCCACAAGAGAAAGCACAGCACTATAGACCCCCGCTGAGAGATATCTTTTTAGAGTGGAGAGAAAGTTTAGAGGAGAGAGAAAGTCTATAACAATAATTGTATTCTTGATTTCATTTTCCTTCTTGTAAAAATTCTTAAATTCAATTAATAAAAAGTGTGATTGTTGATCTTAAAGATGTGTTAATTATTATGAATTTTTGTGAGGGATGTATTGTGGGATTTCCTACAACTACAAAAGCAATTTTCAAGATATTAAAATAATCATTAACGAAACATTCCAAGACTACACCCAATGATTGTGTCATACAAACCATAAGATGTTACTCGGCAACTTTCACATGATACAAGATGAACTTGGTCGAAACGAAAGCTTGCCAACACATATTTCGAGAAATATGTAAGCGAGATAAACTCAGCTCGAAATCTCAAATGTGTATATAGAAAACTATATCGTAATACGACTTATGTCTCAACATAGGAGATAGAGTAGAAATAGACTTTCCAAGTGATAGATGAGTTTCAGTCTCCATATACCTTTTGTCGATGAAGTTCCACAAGCTCCCCTTAGTAGTTTTTCGTCTTCAAATGATGAACATCGTGAAGTCTAAGCTCAACTACACAATCTATGTCCTAGTACGAGATATCTATAAATAGGCTATAAATCAAGACTTATAGTTTTGATCACTAACATTGACAAACATGCTTGAGATAGCAACGCATGCGAGTTCGACCGAGCAGTGCTCTAACAATCTCCCCCTTTGTCAATTTTAGTGACAAAACTATCAATACATATGAGTTATAAAATAAATAAAACTTTGTAGCTTCTCATCCAAATGCTTGATCTCCTTGGCATCTTCAACACGACTCGAAATCTTCGTCACTTCCAAGTACTCAATGATCCTAAACGTGTTCAACTCAGCATCATAGTTGTTGAAGATCCGTAGCGATAACAATGAGAAAACAAATGCTCTCGATCATTGTTATACAGTGTCATAGTATTATTACAAAGAATCAAAGTTCAATTGTATGACAACTTTGACAACAATACTATGGTGATATGTATCACTCCCCCTTGGTCAATACTTCATCTCGACATGAAAACCACTCCCCTTACATAATGATCCGTAAACCATATGTATTTGTAGTATGATGCTACACATTAATTCACCCCCTTTTTGTCAATATAAATTGGCAAAGGTACTAAAACTAGTGGGATCCTCATGAAATTTTCATAGAGATACTTCATGACCAAAAGAGAATAACATACCAACTTATTTAGATACAATCATAAATCCAAAGCTAAATGCATTCATCAAGGAGTTTATAAAGATACAAGATAACCCCTATAGTATTCCACAGCTGCACTCCCCACAAATATTTGGCAATTAAGCACAAGTTCAAAAAGAACTCTCCCCCATAAAATGTCAATCCCGAAAGAACAACAAAGGCGACCTTACTTTTACAAGAAAAGAAGGATTTCTTTGGACATAACAAAAATCACATGAAAACATGGATTTGAATCCAAAAATCTTAATTGAATCAACCACAAAAATGATCAATTCAATTGGTCATGCTCGACATAAGAGAACTTACGGAGCAACACAGTATATGCACAAAAACATGTGGATTGGAGATCGACCAATACTGCGGAATAAACAAGGATTCATTCTATTTTTCGTCACTATTTGCAGAATGACATATAATAGACTTTTGTTTATCCTTTCTTCCATCAAAATTTGCATAATGACATAAAAGGCTTTAACTTTTGTTTGTCAAAAGTTCATTCTATCTGTTATCAATACTTTCATATCGACATAAAAGAGATAACTTTTGAACAAGTATGGGACAGTCACAGGTTCCCGGACGTAAACAACATATCCAACAACAATTTGAAATATATAAAATCATAAAGATTAAAATTGCAAAAATCATCTTCCAAAAAACTTAGAATTTAAATAAATAAATATAAAAACATTGAAGATGAAACGTTGGAAAAATCTATGTGTACTCACAATAATGGCTATTCCAAACCCTAGTTATCCTTCTTAAAAACACAAGAATAAAATTCTCATAAGAAGTTTCCTAGACATAAGACAAACTCGTAATGCACATACAAGATGATTTGTCCTTAGATGGTAGAATCAATCTTTTTCGCACGTATTTACACCAAGAATAGCTACCAATGGCGTATAAAAAGATTTTCTTAACAAAGAAGAACATACAAAGTCATTAACGACCATGCACCATAGTTCACAAAGGATGAACATTCAATAATCCCATAACAATGCGTACTACTGCCCATTCTTGAACTTCCTTCTTTGTGATTCACAAACAACATTCTTGTAAAAGCTACAAATTATCTTAGAATATTGGTACTCCAAGAATCCAAGTGCCCAAGTCAAGAGAAGTGGAACAAGTGCGACGAAACGGAGCAAAACACTCAAAAACAAGAGACAGGACAAATATAAATCTTAACTCATCCAAATTCAAGGTTTCTCATCTCCATTTTGAAGATAATTCAAAGATAAAGAGAATGCAAAAATAATGACGTCAATCCGAGTTCGGACGAAGAATTTATGGCCAAAACAAGTTTTCCGAAAGTTGACGTCTATAGGCAAGTATGCATACGGGTTTGCAAACGAATTGTCATGACCTGGGGAAGTATGCAAACGGGTATGCTTACTAAAATCCTTGGAATCAGAAATTTAAATGATGGTATGCTTACTTGGTATGTGTACCATGAAGTCCAAACATCTCGAACTACTATTTTCAAACCTAAACATTTAAGAACCTTAAAACAGATCAAGTTAGGTAGAAATGAACGATAAGCAAGGTATATGGATCATTATAAGTACTCTGTCATGTACCTGGCTAGGAGAGGATGTGTCCATATCCCATTTAGTGTTAGTAAATATAGTATTAGTGATAGTAGTAGTACTTAGCTTATTTTTGGTTGTATTTATCAATTGTAAAGGTGGCTTAGGATGTAACCATCTGGCTTGCCAGAGGTAGTTGGATCTTATGTATGGTAAACCTAGATATATAAGCCAAGAGTCTGTAATGAATCTCTTATCTGAAAATTAATGAAATTGAATCGTTTAACGATTTTAGGCAGTGTTCTTCATTGAACCTGAAGGCTTGATTCGTGAGAATCAGGAGGTTACCCTTAAGTCTCGATCCAATATTGTCATCGTACACTCAAGTACATGAAAATTGGTATCAGATTCGTTTGATCCATGGATCCTGATGTTGCAGTGACGAAGGAGAAGAAAATCAGGGATGATAAATCTATAGTGGTTGTATGATACTCACTTCAGAGATGATAACTCTCCAACTCGAGAGTATAATCTTAGGGAATTTCTGAAGCTCATCAACAAGGTAGAGAAGCTGTTAGAGTCAATCCGTGTGGTTATTGAAGCTCAACAGATTCAGGAAGAAATTCACTCTGAAGAATTGGTTGTTGATTCTCTCGATTCGCTTGATGAGTTGATTCCATCGTTTTTCTTTGATGAAAAAGAGGATCCGGGCACTGATTTAGAAAAATATTTGATTCTTTCATTTTTCTTCTACGAAGATAAAGAAGATTCAGTAGTCAAATTAATTCCAACCAAGGCTGTGAACGCTTCCGTGAATGAGTTCGAGAGGAAGAATCAGATTTTGAGTTTTCACAAACCACTAATTGGTGAGTGTTTTTCGACTCTTCTCAATTCATCTCGTAACATATTTGATCCAGGAAAGTATCTCAAACTCATTAAGAGGCTTTATTATCTAGCTGGTTTTTCTGAATTTGGTTTTGATTCAATTACTTCATGTTCCTTTGCATTATATGTTTGTTCGATTTTGATGACCTATGACAATGACAATTGTGTTCATGAGCTGTGGTTAAGAAACTTGGGTACCAATCAACTTGGCCGTTTAGTGAATCAATTATGGGTATGTTGTGTAAAGGTGGTGGTGTTACTAGTACTAGAGGGATGTTATTTGATACAATATCTGAGAGTAAATCTGTGAATTTAAGTGGTGTTGGAGTCGATTTCCTTTTGCTGCTCAAAATGGGTAGAGTTTTTGATCGTGGGAAAGGATTTGAACACCTGGAAAGTTATTGTAAATTTGATGTGTGCTTGAAATTGTTGGATGGATACTATAGAGAACTTGTTCAAGAGTTGATACACAAACATGGGTATTGGTCAGATTCGTTGTATAGTGATCCAATTGCTTGTATGTTGGTTAAGGGATGTGTTTCTAGTACTGTTTGGCATATGTTTTGTAAAATGCTTGAAATGGATACTGTGTATCTCAAGGGAAACAAAAAATTCAGTCGCCAATATCCTAGCAAGAAACCCTTTTACTCTTGTTTCAACATTCCTGGTAGAGTATTTGATCGTGGTAAAGGGTTAGTCATTGGCAGGTATCCTTGCGGTGTTAAAAACAGTTCTAAGTTCTACCTTGATTTACTTCATTCTTGTTTAATTATTTGTGATGGGTCTATCATTCCAATGATTGATTACAATGGAATATATATATCTGTGATGATTAACAAACATGGGTTTCGATTAGATTCATTGTCTATTAATTTTATTCTGTTGGTGTTGTTTAAAATGGGTGGCTATGATGATAGTGGTAAGTTGTTTATGGAAATGTCACAAAGTGGTAATCTAAAATTGTTTGATTAATGGCCTGGTACATTAATAGAAGAATGTTTATGGGTACAAATGAAGTATGAGTTGCTCGATACAACCATACTTCATCTTAAATCGTTCAGAGTTCTGTCTCAATCGGCAAGGTTTGAAGCTGTCCACAAGTTTGTTTCATTTGCTTGTTTAACTATAATTCCTCAAGGGCTCTTTGAACTGCACTGGTGGGATCATCGTGTGTCGTTATTTTATGTACATCACGGTCCTTGGTTTGGACGGTTTGTCAGAGCTTATTATACATCAGTTAGGGGTATATCCTTACAAATGACTGAAGTTTTAAGTTCAGAATGTGTTAATGTCTTTGCATGGATAGTGGAGACTCAGGTCTTGCTCATGGTGATTCACATTATAGATATTTCAATGTTCGTGGATTAATTAAGGTGGAAATTTAAATTACCAACTTCTGGGAATTATGAAAGCCTGGCCATACAAGAAGAAGCAAAGAAGGTACGCCTCAATTCTGCCAAGCTTGTTCTCAAATTCTTGTGTTATGCTCAACATGAAACTTATTCTTGGGCATGGATGTGGAGTTTTAATATAGCTGGTTCTTTCTATCTTTATTTTTATGATACTTGCTCCTTATGTGATCGAGGTAAATTTGTCATTATCTCCTCGTTTCTTACTGGCAACTGCGTATTCAATTGATTCTTAGCTTTAAATATAAATCAATTTTTCAGGATATACACTCGGTTCATGTTTGTGTTCATGCTAATGAAATCCAAGATGCCCGTGAGTTATTTTCTCACTGGATATGATCGAGGCAAGTTGTTCGATAGTACAGGGTATTTTTATTTTGCGGACACTTTTGAATCTTGTGTTGCTACAATTACTTCTTGAGTCACTCTTCTTTGTGTGTCAAATGGGATGGATGAATATAGTGATGAATCTGTGTATGATCGATTTCGGAGCTTAAGTTCCATTTAAAGTTGATAATTGCGTCTTCCAATGTGTTTTTATGGGTTATCAATGTGAACGGTCGTGGTGGTGGAAGAAGGCTCGGGAGGAGTGTCAGCAGTACTATGCTTCTCGTATGGAAGAGAGAAAATTGCCTCTGTTATTTTTGTTGTTGCATTTTCAATCTCAGGGCTCAACGCATAAACCCACTTCCATTCAACAATTCAACTGTGTACTACTCTCATGGGTACTTGGTTTATTTGTGTACAGTATCTTGCTTGCTCTTGTTTCTACCAAGTTGGAGTTCCTTCACAGATAAGGGTGTCTCAAATTCTAACTGCGTTGATGTGGGTAGGATACTTGAAGTGGAAATTCAAGAGTGTGTTTAACTGGGTTGCGCAGTGTGCGAAATGTTATCAGAGACTTAAGGAGTAATATGTTTACGACAAGTTTGTGGAGTACGTGGAAGACTAGTGGTACTGTATGGCCTTTCATTGAATTACCTGGAACTTCTGTCTCTTTTGGCTATGGTCGTTTGCTGTTTGATAGAGGTAAAATGCCTGAGAGGGTAGTGATGACACTTTCCAAGCACCGCACTCTTGGGTTGAAGGATCTTATGTACTTGCCAGGAGAGTGTCATGGCTCATCAGAAATTCTTATACGGCTGATGGAAATTCAAGTAGTGCCCACTGGAATTCCAAGGGTGTTGTTGTTAGTAATCCCTTTTAGATGGAAATTTGTAGTAACTGGTGCTGCTAAACTCAACTGTGTGATGGCTAGGATTTCTACTCGGGATAGAACTTTACATGGGTTTACACCAAGGCAATTTTTCACTGAGATTTATGTTGTTACTTGTGATATAAAATTCACATATGAGGTGAGGGTCTATCTTTGCAGGTTCTGAACAACTGAGCGGCTTGCATCCAAAGGTTTTATTCCTTGTCAAATTCTGAAAGCTGAAGAAATATTGAACATTGCGTCATCTTATTTTGTGCAAGGTCAAGACTGATGGCGCAAGATATCAGTTTACTAGTGTGCTTGCACTACACCATTTTAAGGGATTTGCAACCAGATTAGGAACGATAGTAGATCCGTTGCAAAATTTCCGTTGCTAATCCCCGTTGCTAATATTTTGCAACAGGTATTTGCCGTTGCGAATTTTGCAACCACGCACGTGAGGTTGCGAATTGCAACTGCTCTTGGTTCAAGCGTGTGAAGCATGTGTGTGGTCGGGAACACTATGCTATATTATCTGCCCAAGTCAAACATTGGTCAGTTGAACTAATTTTTGTTTTCACCCTTCAAAGATCTTTCCTTTAAACCCTAGATTCTAAGATAACTTGCCTCTTTCTATGTAGTCTTCTCTCTCTCAGACTCTGCTGCTGCTGCTTCTTCTTCTTCTAGTGATACTAGTTCTCCTTTCATCATGAAATAAAAACATATAGAACAACATACTTCTACTGATATCGTTCTCTTTTCTCTCTCAAATTTTCGTGTTAAGCAGAAGAAGATCGATCTCATGTATTGAAGGTTCTTTGTAAAGGTTAACTTCAGATATCGTGTTTGAATTTCGGGTTTCATCTTCTTAACAATCAAAAGTAAGTTTTTCTTTTCTTTTCTCGTAAATATCATCAAAATAAAACATGGGTTTTGGTAATCGAGTTGCTAATTTCTTGAATCTAATTCTTTTACTTTGTTTTTATCATCCAGTCTTGTTCATATCTTAAGTCTACTGAGAAATACTAGCCTTTTTTTCCTTCAATTGACCAATTTTGAAATCGTTCAAGTCGATCTCAATGGTGAATAATTTGTCGCAAGTAAAATTAGGTCAAACGAATTATAAGAAAATTCAAATTTCAGGTACAATTTTTATAGAAACCCTTTAATGATTTGTTTTGTTAATTGGTTCAGTTGATTTCAATTTATCAAAATTCTTTATGTTCGAAATCATAACTTCATAGTGACGGGACATGGGAATTATGCATGTGTTGATTGTAACTGTGAAGGTTTTGGTGATGATTGAAATCATTTAATTTTGATTGGCGGTGGTGATTTGAGGGTGATTCTTTCCACCAAGGAGGGTAATTTTTTGATATATCCATGGTGGGTTATTAGGATATATATTGATAAGATATTATCTGATTGGGAGGTTTTTGTTGACGGATCTCTGGTTATTGACTTGTAGGGTGGTGATGATAATAACGAGTGTTGTTGGTTGCTCGTTGCTTGAGAAGTTCCGTATTCTCTTCATGGGTTAACATTACAAAGGAAAAAAAATCGTGTTATAGCTATAAATCTGTATTGATATAGGGGTATTTAATTATAACCATGTTCTTTCATTCACCGTCTCTAATTTTGTTTTCAGGAAGTTGTTTGCCCATCAGCAGATGAACCACAACTCTTGGATTCCTCGGCCCGATGTTTTGGTGCAAAAGATCTTCAAAATCAATATTAAGCGATCGAGATAAACGGGTTTTCAAGTGTTTAATGCGGGAAAAACAAGAGCAGGCTAAGTTCCATGGGAAGTATTGATGAGGTGATTTTTTAAATTAATTGAACCATAGAGATTATATATGGCATTATGCACGATGGTGATTATCCATGTTCTTCTATATCATGTTATCTTTCGTTGATCATGTTATACAACTTCATTTCTTGTTACTGCCAGTACCATGTGAACTAATTGTAGTCGGGGTTTCTAGATCCCTGGTGCAAAATCACTTATAGTCATAGTTTTATCTTCTGTTGACAAAATGTTGGAAGTCAATCCACATTTTCAGAAAATATTTCAACAAGAAAATTATCCTTCAGAATTCCCTTACAAGTCCAAGGTATTTTATCTTTCTCACAATCTATTATGGGGATCTTGGATTACGCTTTTTCTGGACAATATACAATTGTTAGTGGATTCTAGTGCCTCTAAGGGGACAAGCTTTGATGTATTGGGAAATGTTTCCTCCAGGTAATTCTCTTGTTTCAAGAGATTGAAGGTGTAGAAGTGTGCCTTTTTGGCATATACGTTTAAGAATTTGGCTCCGAATGTCATAACCCAAACCAACGTGCTGTGTATATTTCTTGTATGGATTTTGTCAAATACTTCAAACATGAAATAAAAACAGTCAGTGGGGAGGCTCATAGTACGTTTGTATATCATCAAATTCTGGTAATAATCTAGTTTTTCTGTTATCCTTTTTCATTTTTTTGCTTAGCATGTAGATCCTCCTCAGCAGCAGAAATAAATGTAGATCCATGGTGGGTTATTAGGATACTAGATATTAACCCGTGCCGTAACGGCACGGGATGTTTTGTCTTTAATACGATATTGTTCACATTCCTCTTGCTTCATTTTTTTCGTGAGTAATTATTTTGATATTCGAATATGTTTTGGGTAGAAAAATAATGGGTTACACGATCTTTTTATTTTTACTTAAGCATGTTATTTCAATTTATTATACGGGCGGAGTAATAATGTTGTGCCAACATGAAAAAAAAAATACGATAAATAGATATTTTCCCATTTATTGTTCCATCACACCATAATTTTAAATTTCAAAAAGAATATTTCATCTAACAAAGACTGTACCTAAGCGGCAATCCAACTCCATGATGTTTATGACTACATTGGTTCCGAAATTATTGATAACTAAGGCTCTAGGAGTGAAGCAAAAACCCATAATATTTTCCCTACTATAGATAAAAACTATTTATTTATTTTTTGCAAATGTGAGAGTTATAAAAATGAAGAACCCTTGGCTATTGGAAGGCTGAGATATACACATGTGACCTGAAAAAACAAACTTACAAAAGTAAATCAAAAAATGTGTAAGATTCTTTCTCAATCATATTGATAACATAAAATTGAAGAAATTCGTGGATAAAAAGGTTTCACACCAACTATGCTAAGTTGTGCATGAATGGCGTTCTCACATCTAGTGTTACTCAAGTAGTTTGGGGCAATAAAGAGCATAGTCATATTGATATTTGTATCTACATAAATTTAACTAACCTTATGAAGAAAAATTATTAGTTTCAAGGTAGAGCCAACACAAACTTATATCGCCTTCAATGTGTAGAACACATACTGGGTTTAATCGGCCGTGAGATTAAACAAATATCCCAACATTAGTCAAATGATGTCTACAAATATGGGATCGAAACAAAGTGCTACAGGAAAAATGAGACGAACATCGGTGTTATAAAGAAAACACCTATCGTATCAAATTTTGTTAACCAAACATGTATTCAAATTAAAAAGTCATCAACTTAACACAAAAATATAAAAGAACCGAAGTTAAATCAATACTTGCTTAAACAAAACTTATAAGAGAATTTAGTAATTATTAAATACCTTTAAAATCACTATTAGAGATTTAATTGCATGCCTCATTAAAAATTACGGTAGGACGAAATCACCAGATTAATCTGTAGAAATTTCACTGGATATGTAGCAATTCAGAGAAGTTTACACTGGTGGTGATGCGCTCCATCTAAGTGTTGTTCGATTGATAATTTTTTTAGAAGGTTTTGGTTTTCATTGGAGAAACCAAGAGGGAGCGTTTCATTATATTCATTATCATTTAGAAATCCAAGACAAACTCGCACTTTGCTTATGGGATCTCAATACAACCTTAGATTTATCTATTGGAGGGAGAAACCTTGATACTAAATATGTATTTTTTAGTATTATTTATTATATAACGTGACGCCCAAATTTTTTTTTCTTCTTTTTAATTTTCATGTATTTTAACCGAGTTTATATTAGCATTAAGACGATCAATCACATTTCTACTTTATAGTGTTACCCTTTTGTAGCGGCACATAATTAACATATTCAATTACTCTCATCAATACCCATGACACCACAAAACCACGAGATATCACTTCTTTCTCCAACACCACCATTGCCCATACCTCGTAGAATATTGGGCACACTTATAACTTTTAATCCCAGCCATCATGTATAAAGTTTAGGTTTAACAAACTTAGGTCGTCAATTAATTTATTCAACTATTTATTTTTATTTTTGTTAATATCGAAAATCATGCGCATTGAACGGTCAAAGATAGCAATGGTACCAAAAATAGCCATTTTTTTCTTATATGATTTGGCATCATCCCAAAAATATTTGTCACACCCTTATTGATTGTGTTAAAAACAACCAACTATATTTGTCACAACACAATGTTACCCGTTATGTAAAAAAATAAAAAAAATATATTTTTGATGCAAAAAAAAAACCAATACCACCATAGTGAAAACCATCCGGCGCCACTATTTCTTCCACCAAAACTAATATTACCACCTCCACCACTTAGTAACACCTTCCACCGCTTCCACCACATACTTCTTCTTCTACAACCACCGCCACCACTAATATCTATTGATTTTTGTCAAAATTATTTATTGATGGAGATATGTATTAATATTAATTAAGGGACATTTATGATGTAGAATTAATAAATCATTTATCATGAGAAATTAATGAGACACCAATTAATAAAACACTTACACTAATTAATATTTAAGTTGAACAAACCATGACCATAGATCTTTTTTTTATGTTGATTGATCTAATCGTTATTGTGCTGTATGCATAGACTATACTAATAAGGAATTAGTTTTGATTGATTATTATTTAATGGTGCGGTCATGGTTAATACAATCTTCGAACTAAATATTATAATTAATTAAGAAAACATTTATAATTAAAAAATGATTAGTCATTTATTATGAGCAATTAGTGAAACACTAATTAATAAAACACTTTATAATAAATAGATTATTTATTATGTGCAATTAGTGAAACACTAATTAATAAAGCAATTATGATGTTTAAGTTGAACAAACCACCACTGTTGATTTATCTTTTCTATCAATTCCAACCAAGGTGGAACACTGATTAGAGGCCACTCTTATGACACAATAGGTCATGAGTTCGAACCTCCCCCGTTATAATTTTTGAAATTCCATATCTTGACTTGAGTATTCATTTTTCATTCATAATATTGGACCTAATGCCATGTGTGCGAGTTGTAGGGGGTGGTCGGAGAACCACAGCCCTTGATTTATCTTTCCCACGGACAAATCCTGACCACCACTCAGATAGGCAAACTTAGCCTAGCTTTGTTTTGTATTCTTGATATATTAATAAGATATTTTATCTGATTGGGAGGTTTTTGTTGACGGATCTCTGGTTATTGACTTGTAGGGTGGTGATGATAATAATGAGTGTTGCTGGTTGCTTGTTGCCATAGATGTTGCACCCCTGCAATGACTTCACCTCCAAACTCACTGTCCAGGTCGCCATAGATATTGCATCTCGTGGTTTAGATGTCAGTAGAGTTGCTCATGTGATCAACCTTGATCTTACCAAGGTATATTTTTCTTCTTCACTAAGTAATATTCAATTTATTCATCTCGTGTTGAACCATTACCATTGTCACTAATAGAATCACCTCCACAAGTAGAAAGATTGTACCATGTTTAACTATAACACCACTTCCAAGTATTAGAACAGATTCTTCTCTCTTTTCCGTTTTTGCAGGATCATTTGGCTTAATGAATGTTTCACTCTTTTGTTTCTTTTTTGTTTTGGGTATGTGCAGGTATCAGAACAGATGCCTCGAGTCATTTCATCTGTGGAGGGCAATCTATGTTAGTTATCGTCGTCTTTGTAGTCCATAGCAAAGTGCATACTTCCTTTAGCTACTTTGTTGTACCAATTCAGTACGAATCTATGGTTAGTGTTCCCTTGTAATCCATATTTTCTTAAGTTTACTCTTTGTGGATCTCATTAGATGTATGAAGTGTATGAGTGAATTAAGTTGCTTTCAATAACCCATACTATCAACAATAGCATCTTTGAGCCATTCTTTATCATCCCTTTGACCTTTCCAAATTCGTATTCATTAATAACTTACACGAAGTTACCATACTTAATGAGTTATTTCATCAACTCAATGTCATGCTAAGCATTGTTATAGAGGCATCTTTCTTTTAAAAAATCGTTTAAGTAATCAAACACTTACCTTGGTTTTCTTGTAGGGCATAGTTCATGGGAAGCTGGATCAGTTGCGAAGATGCTTTGAGGTCTGAAATACACTCTCGTCATTTCAAAGTGGTTTTTCTTTTTATCAAGTGCTTGAAGACTGTGTTGCAAATTCTGTTATCGAGTTCGTTCCTTTAATACTTGTACGTATGAAATACAGGTGCAATTTTCTGCGGGTAGGGACTTCAAGCCTGGGCAACTCGGGAGCATGATACGAGACATTGTCAGCCTGGTAATTTACTTGTTCAAATGGAAACAACTAAGGATTGTTTTTTTTGGTTAAGATTAATATTAGGTGTTTTAGTTTCGCTGATTGGGTACCATCTTGATGCATGGTTTGATCATTGTCTTGGTTGTATTACTTTTTAGGTGAAGTACTTAGGACAGTCCTCTTGTTTCAATCAAGATAAAGATCAAATGGGGAGATCTTGTAGATGTTTATTTCTGGTGACTTGGGTAAGTCATATATACTTGTCTATTTTCAAACCATATTAATCTTTGAATACTGTTTGTCACCAAACCATTTCCAATTAAGTTAAAACACTTAGTGTTGGTGCAAAAATTAATCACCCCAACAATCTTCGAGATGTGTGTATGATGATCGAATCGCCTTGGATTAACTAGATTCTCCAAAGAATTGTTGATTGAAAATGGTGGGGTACATGCAAAGACACTCCGATGCTAAAATCAACAAGAGTTCTATGCAAGTAGGTTGTTAAGAAAGGAATAGAAATTGTGTACCTTTTGTGTTGAGATTTAGCCTCTATATATAGCAGGCGAAATAGATGTAGCTTTAGGGTTTTGATAGTTATCCTAATAACTCCCTCATCATGTATAAACCTCAAATAACATCCAGATTCATGATAAACCCTAATATTTACCATAATCCTTATTTATCTTAAATAATAATTATAAGTATTTAAGATAATTATCCTCTTTATTTAGGATCTGCATTTATCTCAAATATCATTAATAATTATAAATAAATAATTATTCAAGACTCTTGGGCTTCGATAATAAGCCTAGTGGGTTTCCATAATAAACCCTTGGTTTTCCCAACAACCCAAATCCAGGCTTCCATAATTAGCCGTATGGTTTCCACAATAAACCCACCGGTTTCCACTGATAAACCGGGTTAGGCTTCCTGATAAGCCATGCGGGTTTCCACAATAAACCACCGGTTTCCACAATAAACCGGGTTAGGCTTCCACAATAAGCCATGCGGGTTTCCACAATAAACCCACCGGTTTCCACAATAAACCGGATTAGGCTTCCATAATAAGCCATGCGGGTTTCCATAATAAACCCACTGGTTTCCCCAACAACCCAAATCCAGGCTTCCATAATTAGCCGTATGGTTTCCACAAACCCACCGGTTTCACAATAAACCGGGTTAGGCTTCCATAATAAGCCATGCGGGTTTCCATAATAAACCCACCGGTTTCCACAATAAACCGGGTTAGGCTTCCACAATAAGCCACGCGGGTTTCCACAATAAACCCACCGGTTTCCACAATAAACCGGGTTAGGCTTCCACAATAAGCCATGCGGGTTTCCACAATAAACCCACCGGTTTCCACAATAAACCGGGTTAGGCTTCCACAATAATCCATGCGGGTTTCCATAATAAACCCACCGGTTTCCACAATAAACCGGATTAGGCTTCCATAATAAGCCATGCGGGTTTCCATAATAAACCCACCGGTTTCCACAATAAACCGGGTTAGGCTTCCATAATAAGCCATGCGGGTTTCCATAATAAACCCACCGGTTTCCACAATAAACCGGGTTAGGCTTCCACAATAAGCCACGCGGGTTTCCACAATAAACCCACCGGTTTCCACAATAAACCGTATTGTACCGACATCAAATAGCTTGTGCGGTACGCACATACACTATTTTAATAGGGTACAAACATCGCCCCCTCTTAATTTTCAACTTGTTGATGGATTAAGAAAATCAAAAGAAGAACTAACCTTCGTGGCTCGTTCCAATTAGCCATATGCTTCTTATCCGATAACCTTTCGCGGCCTTGGCCAGCTTGTTGATGGATTAAGAAAATCAATAGAACTAACCTTCGCGGCTCGCTCAAATTCGCCATATGCTGTTATTACTCGATCACCCAAACCAACGATGTACTTAAAATTTGAAAAAAAAAACAACTCACGTGGAAATCACACGTCTTTTGGCCCTTTCTTTGGCCAACACGTGTTCACCCTGTGAGTATTTGGAATTTTCATTCGTGAAGCCGTGTTCCTTCAGGAGAAGTGGATCCTTTGATAACCCACTATGCGTCGTCTGTGATAAATAACCAACCGAGTTTTAGCACTTAGATGTTTGTTTCTTCTTTGGGAATCTCGATAATAAGTTCCGTATCACAGGCAAAAACAATCACCGTCATAATGTTTTAAGAATTTGATTCCTCCTGATACATTGAGAACTTCATTCCTTATCGAGCTCTTAGCTCGCATACACTGTTCTTCAATCACCAAACACATTCAAAGTACCAATAGCGTACTTAAAACTTCGTATGATAATTACCCAAACGCCAAACAGATCGGCATGACATGTCCTCTAGCTCTTCCTTTAGCTAACAAACGACCTACGTGCTGGTGTGACATTGAAGATACGCTTCGCTCCCTGTCAAATAATCACTACCGCCATGATCGATAGAATTTGACTCTCACTTGAATGCAGGATGCTTAGCATGCTCTTGAGGCCTTTAATTTTATGACTCAAACGCTCTTGTGTCTGAATAATGAATGTACGACAATCTCTCGGTGTACAAGGACATTCATACATTTTCTTTCATAATAAGCCATTGTTTCTACAATAAACCGAATTAGGCTTCTATAATCAGCCATGTGTTGGTTTCTTTAATAAACCATCGAGCTTCCTTAATAAGGCCGGTTGGGCTTTCTCAATAAGCCAGACTTGGTTTCTTTAATAAACCACCGTGCTTCCTCAATAAGTCCGGTTGGCTTCCTCAATAAGCCAGACTTGGTTTCTTTAATAAACCACCGTTCTTCCTCAATAAGTCCGGTTGGGCTTTCTCAATAAGCCAGACTTGGTTTCTTTAATAAACCACCGTGCTTCCTCAATAAGTCCGGTTGGGCTTCCTCAATAAGCCAGAGTTGGTTTCTTTAATAAACCACCGTGCTTCCTCAATAAGTCTGGTTGGGCTTCCTCAATAAGCCAGAGTTGGTTTCTTTAATAAACCACCGTGCTTCCTTAATAAGTCCGGTTGGGCTTCCTCAATAAGCCATATGAGTTTCTTTAATACTTTTTCTTTGCTCCTTTCGCTCCACTTTAGCTTCAGCTGAATTATGTTGAAACATCTTGTTTTCGCCTTTCTCTTTATTAGAAAGACATCGCAACAACAAATACTTCGCATTTGTCTTTCTCTCCCAAGGCGTTCGTTCGTCCCAACCCTAAGCCCCCATTGCTTGAATTGATACTGAAAAAGATATCTTCTATTTTTTGACTTCTCAAAACAAGTTGCATTTGATTGCATGCTTGGCGACACTTTAGCCGCCCACGATATCTGTAGAGATATTCCCAAGTAGAAATGACGCCCCCATGTGAAGTAGGAACTAGATCTATTATATCCGATCCTCACTTGCTAGATGGATCTGGGTTTATAGTATCTTTTTCGTTGCCATCTTATTTCTGGGTTCATCGTGATTTTACTTTTTGAAATCACCTCAAAATGTTTTCGTGGTGTGGTGTGTTGATGACTGGGCAGTTGGTGACTGTACCATGTCTGCTGATGTGGCTGTTGCTGACTGGATCTATATTGCTGACGTGACGACGACGTGGCATCCATGCAAAAACCACAAGTTGCTGAAGTGGCAGTAGGCGATGATGTGGCACATACTTTTAGCTAACTAAAGTCCCACGTGCTAGTCTTGTAAACTTTCGAACATTACATTCGTAGACATGTTACTTTAAGCAGGCACCATGCTAACGACAGAGATGAACCCTTCTATGACCCATTGTTCGTCTTCCCTTGTAACATGCTCGGCTCGATATGTAGGTTGTACGTAGCATTTGTATTTCTCCGACCGTTTGCTTCCATAGTACGTTTCATACACTATTCAAAAGCGTCACCGCTATAATCTCCAAGAATTTTAATATTTAGCTTCAAAACTCCCTCCAACTTTCGTGGTAACAAAGTCGAAGGAAAATTTTATTTGCCATCCATCTTCGTGTTGAAGTAATCATTGTTTTCACTGTGAGCTATATAATTTTTGTCTTCTTTAATAACGTCACCACAAGGTGATTAACTTCTCCAATGTTGTTTCCATTGACACTTGCTTCTTTTGTGATCGATCCTTTTATGATCCCCTTTAATTTGATTAGTCCTTTTGTGACCCTTAGCAAAACGAAAAAAAAAAAAAGTTATTTGTCTTCTCTTCCGTTTTTCTTCTCTCACTTTGAGAGTTAAAAGGTGCTTGAACAAAAACCACTACTTTGATTAATTGTTCACTTTTTGACCTCAACTCTATTTGCTATTACTCCTCAATTTTTAATAGCTGTTTGCAAGTACTTCTTTGATAAGAACATGCACGTGATGTGCTCTCAATTCTAATCGAACAAAGATATATCTACAAACTAAATTTATAAAATATAACGAAGTGTTATAGACTTATCTCCCGAATGTTCATCGGCGACTACTGGATCGAGACATTCCAAGACTCTTTGCCGTTCTTAATCGCGTCGTTTTTTGAAAATTTGCGCTAACTCACGTTTCGAAAGCGTTCGCAACTTTCGAACTTTACGCAACTTCTGAATCACCACTTTTGGATCACACGTTTCAAAGCGTTCGCAACTCTCGGAACTTTCTCGAATTACAACTTCGGATCAAAACGTTTTTGAACGCTTCACGCAACTTCGAACTTTCAGCAACTTTTTGAATCACAACTTTCTGGATCTAAATGTTTTTAAAAGCTTTCTGCAACTTTCTGAACTTTCTGCAACTTTCTGAATCACAACTTTCTGGATCAGAACGTTTTTTGAAAGCTTACTGCAACTTTCTGAAAGGTTGTAAACTTCTTCTTTTGTCTTTTTGAAACGTCTTTGAAACCCTAATTCTCAAGAACACTTGGAAAGAGAATTTTTCTCAAAAGGGGAGCACGATCTTTTGCTCGGGGTCCCCTTAGTCGGGCGCCAAAAGATGTTGGTGCAAAAATTAATCACCCCAACAATCTTCGAGATGTGTGTATGATGATCAATCGCCGCCGATTAACTAGATTCTCCAAAGAATTGTTGATTGAAAATGGTGGGGGTACCCGCAAAGACACTCCGATGCTAAAATCAACAAGAGTTCTATGCAAGTAGGTTGTTAAGAAAGGAATAAAAATTGTGTACCTTTTGTGTTGAGATTTAGCCTCTATATATAGGCAGAAATAGATGTAGCTTTAGGGTTTTGATAGTTATCCTAATAACTCCCTCATGTGTATAAACCTCAAATAACATCGATTCATGATAAACCCTAATATTTACCATAATCCTTATTTATCTTAAATAATAATTATAAGTATTTAAGATAATTATCCTCTTTATTTAGGATCCTGCATTTATCTCAAATATCATTAATAATTATAAATAAATAATTATTCAAGACTCTTGGGCTTCGATAATAAGCCTAGTGGGTTTCCATAATAAACCCACTGGTTTCCCCAACAACCCAAATCCAGGCTTCCATAATTAGCCGTGCGGGTTTCCACAATAAACCCACGGTTTCCACAATAAACCGGGTTAGGCTTCCTGATAAGCCATGCGGGTTTCCACAATAAACCCAGGTTTCCACAATAAACCGGGTTAGGCTTCCACAATAAGCCATGCGGGTTTCCACAATAAACCCACCGGTTTCCACAATAAACCGGATTAGGCTTCCATAATAAGCCATGCGGGTTTCCATAATAAACCCACTGGTTTCCCCAACAACCCAAATCCAGGCTTTCATAATTAGCCGTGCGGGTTTCCACAATAAACCGGGTTAGGCTTCCATAATAAGCCATGCGGGTTTCCATAATAAACCCACCCGGTTTCCACAATAAACCGGGTTGGAAGCTTCCCCACAATAAGCCACGCGGGTTTCCCTGATAAACCCACCGGTTTCCACAATAAACCGGGTTAGGCTTCCACAATAAGCCATGCGGGTTTCCACAATAAACCCACCGGTTTCCACAATAAACCGGGTTAGGCTTCCTGATAAGCCATGCGGGTTTCCACAATAAACCCACCGGTTTCCACAATAAACCGGATTAGGCTTCCATAATAAGCCATGCGGGTTTCCATAATAAACCCACCGGTTTCCACAATAAACCGGGTTAGGCTTCCATAATAAGCCATGCGGGTTTCCATAATAAACCCACCGGTTTCCACAATAAACCGGGTTAGGCTTCCACAATAAGCCACGCGGGTTTCCACAATAAACCCACCGGTTTCCACAATAAACCGTATTGTACCGACATCAAATAGCTTGTGCGGTACGCACATACACTATTTTAATAGGGTACAAACACTTAGGTTTTGCTTTTGTTCTTAGGCTGCTTTAAGGTAAAATACATTTCGTTTGTGAAGGTGCAACCGACATTTACATTGCTTTTGTTATGTTGTAGGAATTGCGTTCGAGTTCATGAAACAAGGTGCTACGATGATTTGTGTTAAGCACGCTTTTGGCAGCATTAGCTTGGCCATCTACATTACCCGCTGCGATCTTTTATTTAAAAATGGTCGATTGTAGTGGGCGGGTTTATTTCTCACTGTGTTTTGGCATCTACTTTGTGTACAAGCCCAGCCAGGATAGATCATATTTAAGTGATCTCACTCACCGCAAGATTGTCCTTCTCGTTCTTTAACATTTCTTGTAGTACTAGTGCAAACAATTTTGACCTTGAATTGTAGAATATACGGTTAAGTTAACAACCTAACCTTTTACATGTTCCCTAATCCTTGCATCTTTGCACTTAACCAAGTATTACATCCAAGATCTAAAGGCATTATCTCATATGGATCGGTATTTAATCATACCCTCACTCGTTGGTAGCAAGAGTATGAGAACCATATAAGTAGTGATAGGGATGTTTGTGGGTTAGTAGATTTTATATCACAGTTGTTCTTCTTATGCTTAGTTGAATAGAGATGGTTCGATTTGTGCCTTTGCAAAACACAACTTTCACCTTGTATGTCTTGCATCCTAGGTTGTTAGAAGAATTGTGATTTGTTGCATTAACTCTTATGAAACTGAATAATTTAATCGTGATTAGTTCTATAGTAGCAAGACAACTAATTCTTGGGATTAATACCTTAGTTGTGTAATTGTTTCTTTGGTCACATCTTCCGATTTCAGCTCAAGTATTGTATATATGCGTTTAGTCTTCTATTTTCTTGTTGTTGTTATAACTAAGTTGTTTATCTCCATCTCATGCTTTAGCTTAGTAGCATATTCAGTTTGTAGTTCACTTGCATCTGTAACTTTGTTGTTGTATTGTAGTTAATCCATTTGTTTATATATCTTGCATCCTTGTATTAGCTTATGATTAGAAGAATTTGTTATGCTTTGTTCGCAGGTTAATTGAATGATGCTCATGAGATCAGAAAGGTTGGAGAACAAAGCGACCAAGCGGCAGCCATTAGGTCCTTAGCATGGTGCCAAGATTTGTAAGTTATAATGTAGTATCTCCTTATAGAGATTTAAGTTAGAAGAACTTAGGATTTTCAAAACTTAGGAATTTCAGAACTTTCTACAAACTGAACTTATGAATTAAGTATGTTTCTGTGTATTATGTCCATTAAATGAATGACATAGTTTGTATCAAAAACTCATACTTGTTGTTAACTTCAATTGAAGAATTCTTTTTCATAATGGTGAATGTGGAAATGAAAGTGAATGAATGTGTCATGGTTTGTATATCGTGGAATCTTTGAATATGGGGAACGGGTAGCTGGCGGGGAATAAATGTGGGGAATGGATTTTACTAGGTCAATGAAGACTTGACCCTTTTTTTTTGTTGCAAAAAATTAGCAACGTCTGTGATACATTTGCTAAGTTAAGAGAACAGAACCAATAATATTTTAGTTCGGGTAGGGGTATTCCTATAATTAGAAACGGGTTAGCAACTGACATACCTTGGTTGCGAATAAACGAGTCGCAACGGCACGAAGATCGTTGCGAATCTCTGTTTGCTGACCAAGAGTCGCAACGGAGCTTATGCCGTTGCGAAAAAAAAATGCAACACCATGTTTTGAAACGTCACTTTGCCGTTGCGAGCCCGGTCAGCAACGGCCAAACTCCGTTGCGAATCCATAAAAATGGTGTAGTGTTGGTGATGTAGTGTTTAAGGGCCTTACGAGGGTATTCACTGGAAGTTTGGGTACTAGTCTTTTAGCACATGATCAAGGGAACTACAACTACTGCAACAACCAGTGGGAGAGGACCTTGCATCTAAAACCAACAATTTTTTTCGACTCACTTTAGTCCGAATGTTCTTTGAAACTTGATTGTGTAGTTGCCTTACTTTATGAGATTAGAAGGAACCTTAAGCAACAAGTGGAGCTCGACAAGTCCATGGGCCAAAAGTATGAGCAGATACCAACTATAGAAGGTGGAAGTAAGCAAGAGCTTCGTGCAACATTTATATGGACCCCACGACTTACAAATTTCAAGATAAGAGCTACTGCTACTGCCAATGCATTTCAATCACAAGCACATGAGAAGACAATAAAGGAAAAAAAGTTGGATCTAATCTTCATCCTTGAGGACAAGGATGTTTTGGAGGGGGAGGTATTGTCATGTACCTGGCTAGGAGAGGATGTGCCCATATCCCATTTAGTGTCAGTAAATATAGTATTAGTGATAGTAGTAGTACTTAGCTTATTTTTGGTTATCTTTATCAATTGTAAAGGTGGCTTAGGATGTAACCATCTGGCTTGCCAGAGGTTGTTGGATCTTATGTATGGTAAACCTAGATATATAAGCCAAGAGTCTGTAATGAATCTATTATCTGAAAATTAATGAAATTGAATCGCTTAACAATTTTAGGCAGTGTTCTTCATTCAACCTGAAGGCTTGATTCGTGAGAATCAGGAGGTTACCCTTAAGTCTCGATCCAATCTTGTCATCGTACACTCAAGTACATGACATACTCTAAGCAAATAAAAACACAAATCTTGCTCAAGTTTATAGACATATCTTTTTAGAAGAATCCAATTGAATTCTACAGCCTTACCAAACATAATCTATGCGCCCCAATTCTTGTTCTTCCTTTACCGTATACATAGCAGGGCATTTCTTGGTGAGGATGCACTTCCAACACAATCAAGTTGTGTCGAGGTTAACAATGTCTTGCTCACCATGGAACCAAGAATGAGATTTTTTCCAACTACTCTTACATCTTACAGTATTGAGAGAAACCCAAGGAATTTGCTTTTTATAAGTTTTCAAAGAACTTAGGAGAGCACAAGAAAAAATGTGTTTCGATTTCTTATTTTACACCTTATAAGAAATAGTTTCTGCAGATAATTTTCAGTATCGCATAGGGAAACTCTTTTGATAAAAAGAGACATCCTAATATCTTCATAAAAAGAGACAATACTATTATCTTGGTAAGATGTATCAGGAATTGACCAATGAATTGATTCATACTTAGAGGTGGTACAGTCGGAAGACTTAGACTTAAACTCTTCTTGTAAACCGTTTAGTTTGCTACAACTAGTTGGATTACACATAGGAGGAGCATTGCTCTCACTGATTAGTAAATCAATGTCAACCTCAACATGAATATTATTCATCATGACTAGATTTAGCTTATCAAGAGATCTTGTTATTTCTGGAGCTATAACTCAACATCAAGAGATAAGATTTCCAGTTTATTTTCAAGCCTTGAAAACACTTCAAGGGATTTCAAACCTGAAGGAGGTTTAGATAGAATTTCTTCTACAGATTTAATCAAATCAGTCATGGAAGAGAATTCAAAAATCCCTGGATCTGGTGGTGCATTTATAGAGATAACACTTTTGTCCATATCAGATCGCTACAAACACAGACTTATAAGGTTTTTAATGTGTTTGCCTGCTCTGATACCAATTGAAAATGTGGGGTCTAACAACCACACCCAACAATTCGTTTGGCAATATGAGAGGACTTACTCCAATATACTTTCTAGAGAATCAACTAGTCAGTCAGACTCAATCTAGAGAAAAGTATATCAAGAGGTTAATATCTCAAACTCTTAATTCAATCTGTAATCAGCAAATAAAAATCTGCGAGCCTGATTGAATATAAGAGGAGTAACTTGAACGCTACCAAAGACCAATGTTCAAGTGTCAATCAATTTAAATCAACAACCAAAGGTTGGATATTCTAATTGATTGATCTTAATGCAATACCTGTGATATTTCAATCATATAACAAAATATAATGCGGAAAAGAAATAATACAGACACCGGAATTTTTGTTAACGAGGAAACCGCAAATGCAGAAAAAATCCGGGACCTAGTCCAGTTTGAACACCACACTGTATTAAGCCGCTACAGACACTAGCCTACTACCAATGAACTTCGAACTGGACTGTAGTTGAACCCTAATCAATCTCACACTGATTCAAGGTACAGTTGAGTTCCTTACGTCTCTGATCCCAACAGGATACTACGCACTTGATTTCCTTAGCTGATCTCACCCACAACCAAGAGTTGCTACGACCCAAAGTCGAAGACTTGAAAAACAAATCTGTCTCACACTGAAAATTCTATAGATTGAATAAATCTGTCTCCCACGTAAATACCCAAGAGTTTTTGTTCCGTGTTTTGATTAATCAAGGTGAACATGAACCAATTGATAAACCATACTTATATTCCCGAAGAACAACCTAGTATTATCAATCACCTCACAATAATCTTAATTGACTAGCGAAACAAGATATTGTGGAATCAAAAACGATGAGACGAAGATGTTTGTGATTACTTTTATCTTGCATATGAGAGAAATTAATCTCGAGTCAATTATTTTAATTGTACTCAATACGATAGAATCGGGCAAGATCGGAACACGTAACTACAAAGAAAATAGTTGGGTCTGGCTTCACAATCCCAATGAAGTCTTTGAAGTCGTTAACCTACAGGGTCTCAAAGAAACCTAAGGTTAAAGGAGAATCGACTCTAGTTGATGCTACCAGTAACATACAGGAGGTGTGGGGTTATGTTTCCTAGTTTCTAGAGTTCTACTTTATATAGTTTTCAAATCAGGGTTTGCAATCCAAGTTACCTTGGTAACAAAGCATTTAATATTCACCGGATTCAACCAAGCTAATATCTTTCAACCGTTAGATCGAACTTAGCCACAAATAAAATTTACTCTCATTTAGGTTTATGTAACCGTACCCAAATGTGTACACCATGTTGGCTCAACAATAGTTAACCGAAGTTAGATATATGATTACTCTCATATCAACCTTATTCATCTTAACCATAACTAGTTCAAATGACTCAAATGAAACTAGTTAAAGAGTCGTTCAATTGCTATATTCTCATAGAAGTATACAAGAACATAATTGAAGCAAAATCGGTTTGATTCACTCGAATCAATACATGAACATTATAGCCACGGTTTGCAAAGATTGCATTCCTTATTTTATAAATGTTTAAGTTCATGTATACAACCGATTTTAGATAATAACCAACTCAAGTATGCAAACGTGTGCGCATACTTAAGTAGCCGGACCGAGTTTGGTTACGCCAGTACGCGTACGGGTGTGCATACCAATTTACATTCCAAACTCCAACATAAATTCACGGACGTGAGACTTCCGCCAGTAGGTGTACGTGTACGTGTACGCATACTTTCCCAGGCATCCAACAACCGCCAGTACGCGTACGGGTACGCATACTTCAGGTTCCTGGTTTTGGACTTACACACAAATGTGATAACACACTATGTTTATATACACATATGGTTACATGATTCTAAACTTTTTATTTTAATCATTGAAACTTTCTTAGAGGATGACAATAGTCGTTTTCACACACTATTAGCATCAAAGCAATTTTCAAGATATTGAAATAATCATTAACGAAACATTCCAAGACTACACCAAATGATTGTATCACAAAAACCATATAAGATGTTACTCGGCAACTTTCATATGATATAAGATGAATTTGGTCGAAGCGAAAGCTTGCCAACACATATTTCGAGAAATATGTAAGTGAGATAAACTCAGCTCGAAATCTCAAATGTGTATATAGAAAAATATATCGTATTACGACTTATGTCTCGATATAGGAGATAGAGTAGAAATAGACTTTCCAAGTGATAGATGAGTTTCAGTCTCCACATACCTTTTGTCAATGAAGTTCCACAAGCTCCCCTTATTATTTCTTTGTCTTCAAATGATGAACTTCGTGAAGTCTAAGCTCAACTACACAATCTATGTTCTAGTCCGAGACATCTATAAATAGGCTAGAAATCAAGACTTATAGTTTTGATCACTAACATTGACAAACATGCTTGAGATAGCAACGCATGTGAGTTCGACCAAGCAGTGCTCTAACATAAAGGAACTTCCGTATATCCAATATAAACTCCTTTGGTTAAAGGTTATATCAAGACAAGGATAAATCTATATCTCAGTCAACAAGCTCTAGTCAAGCAATTATACGAGGAAGAGCAACTAACTGGTTTGGTTGATCTTTTTACAAGTCTAATGTTTATAAAATAAACTACTTGTTATATCCCAGAGAATCAAGTGTGCAGGAAGTATCACAAACACCAAAATACCAAAAAAGAAAAAGTCTTCTAGTTTTCAATCTTCAATTTTCAAAGTATCACCTGCACAAACAATGTGATTCCTACCAATAATCAACACACACAAAACGAAATCTGTTAACATTGGATAATCTCCAGTTCTATCTTCAGTTCCCGAATCACTAGATCTGAAATAGTCAATCCTCAAACAAACTTGAGTGGCCTTATATCAGAATAGAAGGTACATGGATTTTTCAAGTATGACTGATCAAGGATAACTATATTATTAGTCAATCAAATCAGTAATCGAAAACTAAATAACAACATGATTTACTTTTCCACTAACTGTACTACTAATAGTTTCTTAATCCCAGGAAGACTTTAAACGAAGGTGACTCTGAAGATTTCACCTAATTAGATTACTCTCCTCTATCAATGAATTGGCTTCCCACATAAACGATTAGGCGGTGTGCCAAAAGATGAATTTGTAAGAATACAAGCTCCATTATTTATGATGTTATGACCAAGGCTTGTTAGGACGAATAGAAAATTTCCAAATCCGAAAAGCATATAATCGGTTTTGACAAATTTCAACTGTAATTAGATTACTCTGCTCTAATTGAGTAAAGATTTCACCTAATTAGATTACTCTCTTCTATAAATGAATTGTCTTTCCACAAAAGCGGTTAGGCGGTGTGCCAAAAGATGAAAATCCTCAGATATGCAATAAAAGCATATATTCGGTTTTGACCAATTTCAACTGTAATCCAATATACCGAAATAACTCATAGTTGACAAATAATATTAGCTTATATCAAGGAAAATACTTGAACATTAAGTAATAAGAGTTTAACATATGTTCAAATCACTATGCCGACATTATGTAAACATTCCAAGTTCAATTATAACGCATCTTGACATTTGTACAAACCCGAGGTCGGTCCTTGCCACAAGAGATTGGTCCTACAATGAGATCGGTCCTGAACTCTCTTTTGACAACGAAATATGATTTCGTAAATCTACTTCCTTAGATTATATATATGGTATTCATTCATGTATAATCCCAAGGTTTGGATTCATTCCTGAAGCTCAAACACACTAAATAATTACAAGTTACCAATTAGTGTAATGTCGATTCACGAAGCTTATAGATAACTATACTTCATAACTACATATACTAAAGTTGTATAAAACAACTGAGTGTAAATTTGTGCACCCCTCATAAACCGGGGTGCACGTTCCGGCCACTGCTATTGGCCCAAATTTCTTTTCAGGGGTTTCTAAAACCACTTCGAAAAAAGTAAGTAAAAAAAAACAAACACAATTTACTACGTCTCGATGTAAACAGATCTCTGATTATACTCCCATTAAAGTCTCTTTAACGAAACAACCAACTGATATCACAATGTTAATCTTCGTCACAATGTTAATCTTGATTACTCGCACGCAAGGATTGGTAATGTTAGGACTTAAGAGAGATGACGGAAATCTGGAAAGCCTATGTCCAATTCTACCAATGGAGAAGGAACTCTTTTTGCTGAGATCGTGGTATTTGCGCTTTTGACGGGTTGGTATCGGATTTCAAAAGAGATGGACCAGAAGTTGGGACTTCTTCTCAACAAATATAAAACGAGTTAAAAAATTAATGGTTAAAATTTTAGAATTTGAAGATGGATCATGGATGTATGATTCGGGGTGGAAGGAGACGGAGGTCTATACAAGTACACAAGAATCTCTCGATGTTATACATCATACAAGGGGTGAAACTAAACATAAAATATTTAAATCCAATCTAAGAAATGTTCTCTGAGTTTGGTTATTTATGATCTACTAATCTGAATATATATTTGCTAGAGTTTTGAATACCTTAAAATCTTATGGAGGTAAGTAATTTTGAACATCTTCATTGTAGCCATTGCTGCAACAAAAATTGATTTCAAAAAAATTTAAAATTAGTATCGGCTTCCACAACATTAGATTTTCCACTTTGTTGTGTGGCATCTAAAAATCGGAGAGAACATATAGATGAAGAGAAAATTTTGAGCCTGAAAGAGCAAGAAGAAAGAGGTTTAATGGAGTTTTTGGGAGTTGCAGTTATTTTTTGATTTTCAACGAAACTTTAGGAGAATAAATGAAAATCACTCAAATCAATATTGGCCAATAGCACCGGAATGTGCACCCCGGTTTATTGGGGGTGCACAAATTTGGACTCTAAAACAACTAGTATATCTTTCCTTGATACTTTGTTCATAGTATAATGAACAAGTAACTGATACTAAAGACAAGTAATACTTTGAATGTTATATTTACAATAAATACAAGCCTGAAAGAAAAGATATAGAAATAGAACAGGTGAAGTTTGTTGTTATTAACCTTAAACTGAAGAATGATGTGTATGGTGATGCTGATACGTCTCCAGGTTCTTCATGAGTAACAAGTACGAGTCTCAACATTTATATGTTCTTAGTATCACCTAAAGAATAGTTGACTTGACTAATCAAAAATAAAGCAGCTTCGAGTTTTGGCACCCGTGCCAAACATGACATACCAATGCTTGGTGAATTCGACCTAACAACGCTCTAACATGTTGCTAAGCCTTTTTATAACAGTTTTTAATAGCTTTCCACCTTTTTCTATATAATTAACTTAGTGTTTTTGGATTTTTAAATTTGCAGGTCCTATTAGAAGTTGATCATCTAAGCGTACAACGCGTTTGGAAGTCGAAAACAGAAATCATAAGCAAAACTATTTTGTTGAGGAAAAGGGGCCATTGCTGAGTTTGAATGAAATATAGTTGTGATTTGTTGAGAAAGGAGGGCTTGGAAGAATTCGGGAGAGATCTGACTTGGACAAAAAAAAACTTCTTTTTGATGAGAGATTGGTGAGGAGTAGAAAAAGCCTAAGCAAGCTGCTTTTTATAAACTTAAGCTCTCAAGTTATGGCGGTGGGATTTTGCGTACACTTGAGTAGTAGCTTTTTGACTCATCTACTGGAGTCCTACCACGTATTCGGGTTTGTAAAAGAAAACAATATGTCAAATTTTTTTTTTTTTTTTTTTTTTCTGTGTGAGATGTGGGATTTGAACCCAAGCCATCTCTATTGGGGATTACGAAAACAAAAAGAAAGTGTCAAAATAAATTTCGAAAAAAAAATAAAAAAATCTTTTATGGGATTTGAACCCACGCCCTCTCTCCACAATATTCTCTATTGGGCATTATGTCTTTGGACTAAGCTGACGAGAGTACTACCACCGATTCCGGTTTGTAGAAGGAATAAAGGATTTTCAACATTTCTTTTCAAAATCATTACTACCACCGATTCCGGTGTGTAAAAGATAAAAAGGATTTTCGACATTTCTTTTCAAAGAGGTAAATAAATAAAGGCCATAAATAAATAAAGAGGTAAATGTGGGTTTTTTCTTTTTTTTAGGAAAATAATAAGTTTAGGTAAATGTGGGATCTGATTGAAGGGATTTGAACCCAAGTTGACTCTGTCGCCTTAAGCCACTCGGCCAACCCGACTTAGTGGGCCTTAACTGAAATAATTTTAATTACCACTCCTTATGCCGAATTAAAAAGTCCTAGTGGTTCGACTAGTTTGAGTGAGCCAAGTTTAAACCCACGGGAAAGGAGTCAGAGACTCGGTCAGTGGTCAGTAGTAAAGCAAATAATCAATAGTAAGCTCTATTTGGATTATATCTCGCAGCTTGTCTTGCCAGACTTCTATGGAACAGGATGTGTACTAGTAACGTTTGTAAATTTGGCGGGTTAATGCGTTATAATCGAAGGAACGTGCATTCCTTGTCTGCGTTATACGGAGAATGTGCTTGGCAAAGAACGGGTATCGGAGGAACTATAAGACAAGTACTTACGGTATCCACCAACATGAAATACAAGATCGAGAAGTACTAAAAGGATAAATTGAAACTCAAAATCGGCGATAAATACTAAACAAAATTTGTAATTCGTGAGAACATTACATGAATCGGTAACATTACATTTCTGATAAAGCAGAATCTCATAATTTTATGTCTCGCATTGCATATAACATAATCATTGATATATCTTTTTAGAAACTCATCAAAATATTGGGAGTAAATCTTCCTTTAACAACCAGCATTTGTCCATCCAACGATCCAGTTGTTCCCATCTCGGTGAGTAAGAATTTCATAACATGCTCACGGCTCCTGTGCATCTTTTTGCGAGATATCCATGAAATTCACAAGAAATGGAGTCTTGTTGAGGCCTTCACGACCACGTTGTACTTTTGGTTTCGTGAGTATATCTCCTACAAGCTTTTGAATATTCTCTTGAATAACGTTCACCTGCGCCATCAAGGAGCTCTTGATATTCGGATTATTCTCGAAGAATGTTCACCATGCGATCAAGGAACTCTTCATATTTTTGCCATTGCTAATCGAGATTGAATGGGATAGAGAGTTTTGTGATCCTGTGAAAGGGGGTTGGAGTTTTTATGAGAGATTGGTTGAAGGGAGCTCTGCTTTATATATGTAGTTGCAGGATTTCCCACACTACACCCCTCACTATATTTTGATTAATTAGTCCCTTGAAAGTTGTATAATTGAGAATGTTTATTGATTAATTTCATGAGTTGTTTACACAGGAAAAGTAGGATTACACTTAGCAAGTAAAACACTCTTGAACTTTCTCTCTCCTAATGACTTGCCCAACAATTCCAAAAGATCTCCCTTACAACAGACTCATTCGACCCTTTATATAGGGTAATACATAGTGGATGATGACTAAGCTATCCTTTATTTTTTGGGAATGTCTCGAAAAGTGTCGCCAGTGTACAACTATTCAATCTCGCGACACTTCTTAACCCTCGCTTGGAGTTCCATGTCTTTCGGTTGTTACGTCTTGTGCGTTTCTCATCGCGTCGTTCATTTTAGTTTCCTGACTCTCTCGCGGTACCGTCGTTTATTGATCCCATGAGCCCTATGCATTGCGATATTATGATCCTACATCTTGCCTCTTTTCCTTGAATATTGCTTGAAGAGCGATCTTGAAGGAAAAATCGTTGTTGTAGTGATCTTTGGTTTTTGTTGATGAGGGAATGAGCAAAAAGAATACTTTCACTTGAAAAGTACGTACTTGCCTCTATTCTTTTGCGAAGTGCCAAAGTTCCTATATTCGAAGTGTCATTTCTTGCCTCATGTGTTACAGAGAATGCTCGAGTTCACAATCTCTTCTCGCTTATTAGGAAATATGCTGTATATTTGAATTCTGCTAAAGTTCTTTTCGTCAAGCTTCCTTGGATTTGGGTAGTGACCGTTTACACGTGTCTATATTTACCTCTTTCACCGGTGCATTTAATGTTATCCGGTCATAATGTTTTTCTCATCTATTTATAGGAGCATCCCCCGTGAAGAATTTTCCTTTCCTTTTTCATCTTCTTCATCGTCTGCAAGTGTTCTTCTTCTTCATCGTTCTGCAAGTGTTTGCTTATTGTTGTTTCTTACCGTCTTCTTCACCACTTTAGCTATTCTCTACCGGTTATTTACTCTCATGACGTCGGGTTTGTTAATTTTGCCATATCACGCTGATTTTGTTGTTGATCAGATTTGAGATTAACTTTCTTTGTTGAAATCACATTGGTATGATTAACTTTGTAGTTCTTTTTCTGCCATTGTTGTTTAGCAAGAACCAACCCAGAACCAGATTTATCGTGAAGGACCCTCTTCTTTCTTTGGGCTCGCCATCGAAATCTATTTCGCAACAAGAATCCATCACACAACCAAAGCCCACCTCGCGAGCAAAATCTATGGTTACAAAAGACATCCTATGAGTGATAAGGTATTTGAGAAACACTTATTCCTTATTAACAATACATTTATTTGCCTCTCTGTTTCTTATTTAACGTGTCATTCGCAGGATGATAAAATTAAGTAATACTCCCAAAAAGGCTTCGCCGCTCTAAACTGTTACCCCCAACGTTCCATTTCCTTCATTCACACCTTCATCTCCTGTTGCGAAGTCGTCGCAAGATAATATTCCTATACCTCAACTCCTCATAGACCAAGTTCCTCACAACTGTCCTCCTACAAACGATGTTATACCACCCTCTGCTATCAATGTCCCTATTATTTCTCCACTCACTTCTCTCCCCGAAATTTCCTCTTCTCATGAGGTTCCTATGACAAAGGATGACTCATCTTTTTAGTAGAGCAAATTCCTCTAACGAGCGGAAAATTTAGAGGGTATAGATGTGGCCTTTAAGGTTCTTTCGGATCTCGTGAATGATGCCAAGAGGACTTGTGATCCTATTAAATCCAACATCTGCGAGGTTTTAAGTAAGCACCTTGATTCTCGATAAGATCTCTTAAGCATCTTTGGTTCAAGAAATTAGTAAGCTGAAGGATGATCTTCAAGTTATGACCGCGAAGTGCAATAGTCTCCACCAAAAATTTCACGACATCTCACTAGATCGTGATAACCTTCATAAGAAGAATGAAGAATTAAAAGGTATGCTCTTGCCACCTCTTTTTTTTTTTTTTTTTTTTTTTTTTTTTTTTTACAACTCAAAGCCTTGCTCGTCTTCAAAGTATTAAACCAGAAACGAATAATGGAGATATATGGGAGACGGAGTCTATCTTTGAAAGAAGTTCGAGTTGAAAGAGATTCTTGGATGGAGCAAAGATAATCTCTTAGATAATCTTCATACCTATGCAATTGATCAAATAAATAACTTGTCGAAAGAGAATTTTGATTTATCGCAAAAGCAAGACTCATTAAGTAATGACTTATCTCGCCTCGCTTATACTTTGACTAAAACTAATTTGGAGTTGGAAACTTTATCAGATGAGAATCAAACTCTTTCTCAAGAGAAACGTTCTCTGTTGAATAAGATGGCGAGCTACTCGCAGCAGTATACCGCTTGTCAAAAGTTATGTGAAGAACGCGAACAAGCTAAACATATTTTGAAACACCAACTAGAAGAAATTACTGCCGAGAGAGATAAACTTATTCAAGGCAGAATAACTTTGAGTGTAAAAGCGAAGCAATTCCAAGAACAATGTGTCAACTTAGAAAAATCCAACTTACTTTGGCGACCGAAAATTCCATACTTGTTTCGAATGAAAAGAAAGATCTCGATTGAAAGGCTTAGTTGGAGATTCATTTGATGGTGTCATGGACCGTTTGGGGAATAATTTGCAGCTTTAATCCAACATCTTACTTCTCAAAAGGAAGGTAGTCAAATTATTTGACTATCTTAATTTATGTATTTATTCCATGAGCGGCTTATTACCCCGAAAATTCCAACAATGTTCGATAAGAGTTTTCTCTGATTTTGTGTATTTGTTATGCAGATTCTGAGAAAAAGCTTCGTTCCACTATCTCCACCCTCAGGTCTGATTATTCTAAAATTCGCAAGGAAAATGGACTACTCTCCGCGCATCTTGCTCGTTCTCGCGACCGTGCAGAGCGAAGATTTGATTATATGTCTTATTGTAAGGACATTGATAGTAAGAATCAACAAAAGGCATTGCTTCGCCAATTCCATCTTAAAGCAGAAGTTCTTGTGAATAATATCTTGCTGTCGAAGTCTCTTGATCCTATTCACGTCGATCCCTTAGAAGTAAGCGACGATGAAGTTCCTAATGCTCCAGATAGTGATTATGAATATGAAAGTGGCGAAGATCTCTCTGATAAGGGAGTTATTGATGAAGATCCAAATAGAAAGACTTCTGATGAAAATCCAGTAACTGGCGAGAACGAAGGTGATGAGCGCATTTCTGATGAAAATCCCCCAACTGAAGGAGGCGAAGCTGATAAAGGCGCAGAAAAGTCTCAACCATCTTCTGTATGTGATAATGCTGATGTAGAGAATTGAACTCTCTTTGTAATTCCTTTTTGTGTGAATGATTTAACTCCTTGGTTGATTAATCCCCATATTTCTTCCTTCCTCTTTTAATTAAGACAATCTCGCGAGCATGTTCGCTTATTGAATTTTTTATTAAGTAATTCCATCCCAATTAGGGACTTGATTTTAATTCTTCTTTCTGCGTGGTCTGGGACACCTTTACATCTTCATGCATAGGCCCATTGACCTTCCCTTGTCTTCATAAAGGTATTTTATCTCCTCAAAGTATGTAAGAAATATGAAGTATCCTTTGAGAAAACAAAGAGCATGATCTCTTCATCGCTTTATGTATTAATTTTATCATTGCGACGAGGTCGCAAGTATCTCCATGAAAGGAGAAACCTACTTTTCTCGTCTTATCATTTCGATAGTCTTTGTTTTATCTCTTCTTATGGCGACAAGGTCGCAGGCCGCCCTTACATTTTCAAGCAAGGACCCATTGACCCTGCCTTATCATCTTTGTGTGGTCTTCCGAGTTAGACCTCCCTAATTAGAGGTCCTCCCCTGCCACCTTTCTTCGCGACAAAATCGCAGGACGTCTTTACACTTGCATGTAAAGACCCCTTGATCTTGCCTTATCATTTTCCAAGTATTTTTGCCTCTGCAGGATGTTTTAGTTGCGACAATATGACAGGCCTAGATATTCTTGCGAACATAAAGCCCCATGACATTGCCGTCGTGCGACGAAATCGCAGGACGTCCGCACACTTTCGTGTAAAGACCCATTGATCTCGCCTTACCCTCGCGTTAGTATTATTGCCTCTGCAGGATCATTGCACAAATATGACAAGCCTAAGTCTCCTTGCGAAAACAAAGCCTCATGACATTTGCGTCTGTTTTGACACCCCCTAATGGAGAGCGTCGCCCTTATCATCTCCCCGGTTGCCCCTTCAAGGAGGCGAAACATCGGCCATACAAGACTAGCTCCTCCCATCCGGTCTTAACAACAACCAGTTGTTTTCGCAGCCTCTTATCCCTTATACCTATATGGTTTATGGTTACGAGACTGCACCCTAAGTGGAGTTTTCTTCGGGCGAGTGCGGCGCATGCCAAGACTTGCCAAGAATGGCCGGGGTAGGTTCATCCATCCCGGCACTCGCTCAACCGTGTACCTCGGCGCCTTGTGCATACACCGACTCCTAGGAAGAGACCCTCGGTCGCCCAACCGGTATAACCTACATATATAGTTGGGAATCAAGGTACCTCTTAGGATAGGCTTTCATGGGCCCCAAATCTGCATGACCCGAGGTTCGGAGAGCGGTGTAACCTTCCACCGAGCCATGTTAAGAGATCCCCCTTATATGACGCACTTTAGGTCTTACATTTGCCTCTTACGAAATATAATTCGCGAACTAGGGTGTACGCCATAAAGGTTCGTCCCATTCACTCACTCAATCATTTTTGTCAATTCATTCAATCATTCATTTTTGATCATCTCTTCTCATTATCTTTGCTAAATTATCGCATGTCTTCATTTCTCTCATTCATTTCTGTCATTTCTTTCATTCATTCTCATAATATCATATCATTTGCGATTTTCTTGTTGTTGTCTCTTGCGAAGTATATGATTTGCTTCACCAAACTATCATCCTTGAAATGTATGAACGTCGCATAAAATATAAATATCTCGACAAAAAGAATTGTGGGAAATGAGATTTGAACCCATGACTCGCTTCTTGGATTTTCTCGCAATATACCATTTGTTCTAACTCTCTCCCACGAAATTCATTTGCGAGATAATCATCAACTTTCTTCTTTGCGGAGATAAGCAAAATCATGCGAAATTTCTCATAACAAAAACAAGTGTGCGAGAGCAAGAATTGATCCTGCGACCTTCGCTCACATTCATGCCTCCCGACCAACAATGTGCTAGCCATGCCTCTGCGAAGTGTTTCGCGAGATAATCACCTACTTTCTTCTTGCGAGATACTGCTTGCGAAAAATCCATGCAAAAATGGACGTTTAATGGGACTTGAACTCGCGACCATGAACTCATTAACCTCGCAGGTGACCAATCTGGCTGCCTCTTGTTTGCGAAAAGAATGAAACAACTTTGCTTAAATTATCCATTTTTCCCTTCTTTTGCTAAAGCAAAAATTCTTTGCGAGGTGGGGAGATTCGAACCCGCGACCTTAAGCTCCTCTTGTTCGCTCGTGACCAATTGTGCTACTCCTCCCGTGCGAAGGATCACAGAATGCTAATACATGACCTATATTCACCCTTTGATATTCAAGGAAAAAGATGAAAAAATTCTTCGCGAAGGGTAAGACTCGAACTCGCGACCTTATGTTTATACTCTTCGCCAGTGACCAATTGTGATAGTAAATTTTTGTTTGTGAAAGAAACACACAATGCTATAGCTTTATTCCATTTTTTCTCCTCTTGAAAGTTCAAAATTTTTGAAAAATATGACTTGTGGCGAGATTTGATCTTGCGACATCAAGCTTCTTCGCTTCAACTCAAACCATCACGTGCGAGCTTCTTTTTGTGATAAAATTCACAGCGTTTTGTTCTTATCCTTTTCTTCATTCTTCCTTTATTTCCTTCAACAATTTTCCTCTTTTCTTTTTCTCCTGAATATGAAATCTTTCATTAAAAAATTAGCTTTCTTCCTTGAATTTCATCACATCAACCTATTTTTTTCTCTTCCTCTTTTCATGTCCTTGAATTGTTGACGGTGTTTTCTCCCTGAAAGTGTGATTTCTTCCATAAAACTTCCATTTTGAACCCAAATTTTATAGATCTAAATAAAAGTATGAACAATAACTACTTTTCATGGAAATTTCTCTTAAAGTTCATAGATCCAATTGAATTCATCACCAACAGTAGCCGTTTTTTCTAAACTTTCTTGAACCAACAAGATTAGGTCCCTGTTTCTAGCGCATATGTAGTTGCAGGATTTCCCACACTACACCCCTCACTATATTTTGATTAATTAGTCCCTTGAAAGTTGTATAATTGAGAATGTTTATTGATTAATTTCATGAGTTGTTTACACAGGAAAAGTAGGATTACACTTAGCAAGTAAAACACTCTTGAACTTTCTCTCCTAATGACTTGCCCAACAATTCCAAAAGATCTCCCTTACAATGAGACTCATTCGACCCTTTTATATAGGGTAATACATAGTGGATGACAAACTAAGCTATCCTTTATTTTCGGGAATGTCTCGCGAGAAGTGTCGCCAAAGTGTACAACTATTCAATCTCATGACACTTCTTAACCCTCGCCGAGTTCCATGTCTTTCAGGTTGTTTACGTGTGTCGTTTCTCATCGCGTCGTTCATTTTAGTTTCCTGCGACTCTCTCGCGGTACCGTCGTTTATTGATCCCGCGAGCCCTATGCATTGCGATATTATGATCCTACAATATAGACTACTTTGAGGTTCTAAAATCAGGACGATGATCGGAAAAGGAAAGGTCTTCAAAAAGGAAAGCAAATAAAAAACAGAAAGGTCTTCGAAAAGGAAAGCAAAAAAAATTTGTGTCAGATGTGGGATTTGAACCCACGCCCTCACTCGAAGACCAGAACTTGAGTCTGACGCCTTAGACCACTCGGCCAACCTGACTTGTTGTTGCTTTTTCTTTTGCCACCCATGTAGACGACATTCCAACATCCACTGCTTCAAGTACACGGCAACTGAAAACCAGAGAGAGTAATAGAAGAACCAGACTCATCATGAATTTTTTCAATCCAGTGGGAAAATTTTCGCCGTTTGCAGTTGCTGGAATGCCAGGGATATAGTGAATATAAGAACTGAAAGAATGAGTAAAAGCCACATGAGGTGAGATCAGATGGTCTCGGAACAACGCATTGAGAGCAATGCAAAGAAAAACCACAAATTCCGTGCAATCGAAAAAGAACCTTTCATCTAATTTTGCTATAGAATTCAATGAACGAACAAATGATGCACTGCCATTTAAAAAATTATTACATGGGTCGAAAGGCACACCCCATTTGCACACACAAAATCATGTACGTAGTGAAAACATACAAGCCTCTCCGTGGGTATATATATAAATAAGACAAGGAGCTCAAGAAATATAATGAGCCAAGAAGCATGATCGCTGCTCAAGAAAACATGTAGGCATATGACGTCTTTGGGACGGGGACCTCTACCACAGATTCCCGTTTGTAAAAGGAAAATAAGAAGAAAAAAAAGTGTCATATCCAGTGGAGGGAACTGTCTACATTCGTAGATATGTACTCGTATAAATGACCGTTATTATCTTGGGAGACGACATCCATAAACCGTAAATACCGTAAACGGGGATGAATTGTTTTTAAGGAAAGAATTAGATCACCTCGATCGATAATAAGTATATATAGTCTAACTTTCTTCTTTGTCCGTATTTTATTTGTTGCACGAATATGATTTCCAAGAAACCGAAACACTTGTTATTCCAACATTTTTCAAGTGCTAATATTCGGATTATCTTTTAGATTTTAATACCTTAATTTCTAAGTATACATTGAAATGTACTAGGTTGGTTGTACATATGTATCAATCCAGTGGTATGTTTCACATTAGTAGGTGAATGCTTTAATATGTTTCATTAGTAGGTGAATGATTTTTATGTACTCCTAAGTAGGTGAATTATATTCTGATGGTAAAGTTCAATGATGAAATCTCTCTTGGTTGATGCAATATGGGCTTATAAATACGTAATCACAGATACACACAAACAAGCAACAAAAAAAAAATACAGAAATTAATTACCTGAAAAGTGAGGAAGAAATGGAAGCAGCAGCAGCAACTCCTACCATCATCATCACTTCTCTTAATGATGATGATACTGTGCAGGAGGTACCATTAGAAAATCGAGTTCCTCTTGTTGATGGTGGAGAAGTAGGATTGGTGGTTAATTTGAACACAAAATTGGTCAAAAAGACCAAAATCAACAATTCACATGTGAAAAAAGACACTTAGGTTTTGATCTTCGTTTAAATAGCCAAAAAATTAAAAAGATATCATTTAAATGGACAAAAATTTAAAAACAGGCGGGGATGTAACCAGGTTTCATCCGTCCATTTTCAAATATTTTTTCTTATTTTTATTTTACGTGGGATGCATCCGGTTTCATCCTTGCTATTTTTTAAGTATAAGCGGGATGAATCCAGTTTCATCCTTATTTTTTTTTCGCTATTTCACCCGTACTTTTTTTTACTTGTCCATTTGAACAGTGTTTTAAATTTTTTTGGACAAATGACCCATTTTCTCTAATTTGAATGAGAATCAGGCAGATGTTCATGCCATGATGCCACAAACACTCCCAAAATATGTCATCATCCAATCCAACATAAACGACCACTACGTGCACTTGTACACAGAAAATCCAAGCGTACCTAATGCCCTCCGGTATACCGGAGCTTACAGTTTCGACTTGGATACGAGGTTTGAGGTGGTGCCAGCTACCACGGGAACTGGACTCATCCATATTAGGTCTTTCCAGAACAATAAATACTGGGGAAATTTTGGTACCGGCAACAACTGGGTCGCTGCCATGGTCGACAAACCTGAGGAGAATCAGTCCGATACACATTGCACGCTCTTCCAGCCTGTCTTCGTGAATTCCGACAACAACCGCATCATTAAGCTCCGCCACGTCGGCACTGGCAGCTACGTTAGGATGTTTCATGGTGACGACGACCATTATTTCCATGCCTTGTGTTTAGGGCCAGACAAATATAATGATGCGTGCACCTTGATTGACTGGGAATCCGTCGTTGTGTTGCCTGATCTTATCAGGATCAAAGGCGTGAACATCGGAAACCACCTTAAGGCCTTCGAAGACGGGTTTATGGACTTCAATAACCAAGTCGATGATACCTCATTGTTCGACTTCGAGGTGACTCCAAGTCGCGACGGAGGCATCCGCCTCAAGAGTGCTCGCTTTGGCAAATGTTGGACGGCTATGGATACGAGTGATTGGGTATTATTAGACCAAAATTCCTTCCATGACACCAACACCGTGTTTTTCCCCACGATAATTGGTGGAAACCGCATCATCATGCGGTGTATGAAGAACGGGCATTTTTGCAACAGACACTCAGCAGACGGCAAGAACAACTGCCTCGCCACACTTAATAGCTGGCCCGACGATTGGAGCCACATGGATATTGAGGAGCCTGTTATCTCAAGGAGGATCAATAACGTCATATATCACCTTACTGATGCAAGGCTTTACAACGAGAACACTGTAGCACTCATCACTGATTATTCGAGCAACAAGACGAAAAATCCCTTGGTGTCGGAATTAAATCTTAAGACTACAGTTTCCAATTCAACTAGTTGGAGTACAAGTGTGACGTTGAGTCTGGGTGTCAAGATGACGGTTACCGCTGGTGTCCCAGACATAGCATCCGGTACGCTTGAGATTTCAGGTGAAGTTACCAAATATGCGGAATGGGGAGGAACGGAGACGAAAACCGACGAAGTTGGGAATGTGAAAACTATCACTGTGGCACCTATGACTAGGGTGAAGGTGAGTATGATAGCAACACGGGTTTCATACGACATACCATTTTCGTACACTCAGCATGACGTCTTGAAAGATGGGAGTACGAAAATTACTGAAAAAAACGATGGCCTTTTTACTGGCCACAATGGATATAATTATAGGTACGAGGCTGTCCCGCTTCCTCTCGAGTAAACCTCGCTTTGCCGGTGGTGGTGATGATTGAACCTACTGAACTGCATGCATGCAGCACCCACCTAATCAGTTTGCACTTGGTTTGCTTGTTCGTTTGTTTGGCTTTACTTTTTTTATTTTATTTGTGGTGTGTTTGATTTTCTGTTGTTTGTTTGTGGTGTGTTGTTTGTCAATCGATGTCAGATGTAATCTGACCGGAGTTCTCCAGCGGATTCCGGTTTGTCAAAGGAATAAAGAATTACTAAAAGGATAAACTGCAACTGATTTAATTACTCAAAAGTTACATAATCATTGATATATTTTTTCAGAATCCCTTCAAAATTACTGGATTCAAATCTCCCCTTAACAACCAGCCTCTGTTGTCCATCCAAATATCCAGTTGTTCCCATCTGAGTAAGTAAGAAATTCATAACATGCTCTGGCTCCTTCTGCATCTTTTCGCAGATGTCCATGAAATTCACAACGGCAGTCTTGTTGATGCCTTCACGACCACGTAGTGATGTTCTTGGTGGCGTGAAAACTCTCTTACGTAAATCAACTACAAGCTCTTGAATACTCTCGCCAACAGCGTTCAATGCGCCATCAAGGAGTTCTTCATATTCTGGATTATTCTCGCGAAGAATGTTCACCATGCGATCAAGGAACTCTTCGTATTTGGCCATTACTGAGATTGAATGGAATAGAGTTTGGTGATCTTTTAAAGGGGGTTGGAGTTTTTGTGAGAGCTTGGTTGAAGGGAGCTTCTTTATTTATACTACTTTGAGGTTCTAAAAACAGGATGATGATCGGAAAAGGGAAGGTCTTCAAAAAAGGAAAACAAATAAAAAAAAAAGAAAGGTCTTCATCTTCGACAAGAAAATCACCAAAACAAAAACAAATGTCAGATGTGGGATTTGAACCCACGCCCTCTCTCGATGACCAGAACTTGAGTCTGGCGCCTAGACCACTCGGCCAACCTGACTTGTTGAGATTCTTCGTAAAATACCCTACTCGATTTGACAGTCTCAAATCAAATACTACTCCATTTAGGGTGTATGCAGAATGCCTGGAAGCATGCGGCCTGCCATGTACCGCCCGGATCGAAGGAGCCCATGGCGCCCGGCCTTTGTCATGGGGCTAGCCGAAGCCTGCCGATAATTATAAGTGGGCGGACCGGGTATTTGTTCAAATATTGAGTCCACTGTTAGCTTTGCCCAGGTAGCCTTGTTTAGTTACCTACCTGCCTGATTGCCAATATCCTCGAATAAAGTTTTCTACTAGTGTGATGGATTTCTCAAGAACTTAAATTTCATATGTGGATAATTTATTGGGGTTAGAGAAAATTTAATTACATTTTCAAATAATGAATATGAATTGCTTGAACTATCATTTAAACGATTCTGATATATCATCATTCATCAAGCCAAAAAAAACATATATACTTTAAAATTTTTTGAATTATCTCTTGGGCGAGGACTGGGTAATGTTCGTACCGACCTGGCCTGGCTTTGTATTGTTTCACGGGTATGGACGGGCCATGGGCATTAAATTTTTTTATTACCCGTGCCTGGCATATTAAACTTAATGTGTAGTAAGGACTACAAGCCCGTCCGGCCGGCACGTGCTATAATCGGGCTTGGGCGGGCTTCGCCTGACCGATGTTTGCCCCTAAGTCCATTACGGTAAAAAGGTAAAAGTATTCAACTTCTCCGGGCGAAGAAACCCCAAAATTCTATTCATGTATTTGTTGCTAAATGCTAGATTTTCCGAATGAAGCGTAAGTTGCAACATACGTTATAGTTAAACTTATACAACGGGTCAAGGGCCGTTTAGAATATGTCGGTCGGAGATTAATGAAGGGAAAATTGGGAAAATTCCCCAAAATTGGATACCCCCGCCAAACTCACGCTTCTCCTATGAGTTTATATGTAAGTGTTCGACTACGCTAACCTGAAATGGAAGTGTTGTAGTGGTTGCAATGGCAATCTTGGTTTGTTAATCCAGGAGGGCTAGTGGCACTGCTGGTGGTTTAGCTTTGATATGGAAGAACAACCTTAATATTGAGATTATTGACTTTCATTAAATCATATCAATGATATAGTCAAGCCTTCCAGTGGCACTCCTTGGTTATTCACTGGTTACTATGGTAGTCCTTATGACACTAATAGTAAAATCAATTCTTGGAAAATGTTAGAAAATACTGCTGCCATAAACAATTTTCCATGGTTAGTCATTGGAGACCTAAATCTCATTCTTCATGACACTGAAAAATTCAGTGCCCAACCCATTGATGTTAATGAAGCTGCTCTTTTTTGCAACAAAATCCTTGAATTGGATTTAGTTGATCTGGGTACCACTGGGTGTCCATTCACTTGGTCCAACAAAAGAAGTGGACATGCTCTCATTGAACAAAGATTGGATAGAGGATTGGCAACAGAAAGTTGGCTTCTTCTATATCCCAATACTACTATATGATCCAATATGCTAGCTGCTGGGTCTGGCCACCATCCAGACTTTCTTAATTCTAACCCTTCTTGGCAAACTGGTAAAATTCCTTTCAAATTCTTTGGTCCTTGGCTGGATCATAAGGATTGCAGGGAGATCATATCTGAATGTTGGAGAAAGAATATCACTAGTTCCAGTGCTTTTCTCATAGCCAGGAAACTCAAAGATGTCAAACTTCATCTTAGAAAGTGGAATAAGGAAGTTTATGGTAACATTAAGACTAACATTGAAGAATGCAAACAACACCTCTTTTGGTTACACAACAACTACTTAGTTGAGTTGATTAAGTCAAGTCATCAACTTAATTTAAAGAACCTTAGAGATTGGTGATAGGTGTTGTAAAACACCTTAATATTTATCTATTGTTTATGCTTTCTTTGCTACTTTTAGTGTGAATTATGTATCTTATGTTTGCTTTTGAGTTTTATAGGTGTTTTGGAGTCATTTGAGTAAAAGAAAGTGGAACTCGTCTAAATCCAGGGCTTCTTCTCAATCATCTTGAAGAGAACGAAAAGACAGAGCCAGCAAATAAAGAATGAGGTCAATCCGACGGCGTATGAGAAAGTAACGAGAAAAATCAGATTTTAAGCTTGTCAGTGTTGGAGAACTGACATGCATTGAGAATGAAGTGGGAGATTGTATTATCATGGGTGGCCCATATCCATCAGTCGGGCGCCTGAATACGGCCGTACTACAACCTTATCAACTAAGTCGAGAAGAAGAAAATCATTCTTCCCCAATTTTAGTTTGTTGCTTCTGTAGAGACTGGAATCAAGAAGATGAAGCCAGAGATTTTGAGGGCAGGAGAAAGAAGACGGTGGTTCTGTTGCCATGAGGATAAAGAAAGAATAGTTCTTTCTTGTTCAAGGATTAGAAATGAAATCTAGGGTTTGCTTGAATTGAAGATTTGAGTGATTAAACAGGAAGATGGGTTTGATTTCAATAATGATAAGATGGGTTTTCTGCTGACGATTCAGAAGAATGGATTAATGGGTTCGATTGGTGGAGAAACTACAAATGGGTTTTACTGTGGTTGCTGTGAAATGATGATTAGGTTATGATGGTAGTTGTTGTTGATTCAAGGATGAAGAAGTTGTAGCTTTGAATCTTTGATTGGCCGAGTTACAAGGGTTATGTGGATGATTTGAAATATGAAATTGAGTTTGGGATTTGATCTGTGATGGTTGTAGCTGCTATTGAAGCACAAGGATGATGAGAATGTGCAATGGATCATGGTGTTGGTATCTGAGAAGGAGATGGCATGGAAGTGCAGGCATGAATTACACCGATGTGAAGCAGCTGCAGTGCAGGATAGCCATGGGTCTTGGTGATATTGCATCTGGGTCTGTAGTGAAATTGCATTGCTGGCATGAAGCTACAAGTGCTGTTGGGAGCTGAATGAGATGGTTTAGTGAACTAAATGGTTGTTGGGTGGAATTGTAGTGAAGTGTGGCTTGTCTTTGGTTGGAGAATTTGGTTGAACCGAGGTGATAGAGATTGGTGACTGTAATATAAATGGAAGCCGAGATCGGGAATGGAGAAGAGTCGCACCAAGTGATGTTGTGACAGAAATGATTGGTATGCAGTGTATCGGAGTATTGCAGACTGGATTATGAGGTGCAAATGTTGAGTTTGAGATGTTGAAGTGCAGGTGACAATGGATTGTGGCAATGTTGGTGTTTATGTTGCGGTGAATGGTTGAACACGAAATGGAGAAGCTACGTAAAGTGCAAGGAGGTGCTAGGGGCTACGATAATGAGAAGAATAATTGCTGCAATGGGTTTGATTTTGGAGTTATAAAGAGATGGGAGCGTTTGTGTTGTTGGTCTGGTGTTTGAAATGAAGTTAATGGAGAAGAACATGCGGCTGTAAAGGGAATGTGTTGTTAGCGGTGGCAATGGAACCGATATGGGAACGGTGGTGCAAGGATGAGCCGAAGATGTCTGCGATTTTAGAAGGCGTGTTGCAGCTAAGAGTTCAATGCGATGACGCAAGATGCGGAAGATGCTGGTGAAAGTGGAAGCTACACCCAATGGATTGAAGGTTTGAGATGTGAGAATGCAATTGCACTAGATGAATGATTAGGATTGTGTATATGAATGAAATTTAGGAATGAACCGAGATGGATAATGGTTCAAAATGAGTCGGGCGGTCTTTGAAAGCAGTGAGAAGAATTGCAATGAAGTAAAGGGAATGATGGAGCTAAGTAGATAGTAGGTCGTGGTTGCAATTGTGATGGCCGGGTATGCTGCGCTAGAGACAATGTTCGGGACTCACTTAGAAGCAAGGAGGGTTTACCGGCAAGGTCTGAATTGAGTAGATGGTGAGATAGTGGTGGTAATGAATCGATCTATGGAATAGGCTGTGAGTTGCATCTGTGCTGAATGGAATTGGGTACAGTGAGATATTGAAGTTATAAAGCATTGGTGGTTTTGGATTGTGAATAGTATGGCCCGAGATAGTTTTCTAGATGCACGAGAAATAGTGCGTAAAGTGGGCGAGAATGGCGAGCCGGTGGTACCAACTCGGGATGCCGGATTTGAGCTTAGAGTATGGATCATAATATTTCGAGTGAATCGCGAAGGGGGTATGTGTTGGATGTATGATTCGGCCGCGGCATATATGAGTTTGGAGTTGCGCTTTTGGGCACGTTTTGCAAGAATTCAAGAATTGGTTTAGATGGTTCATATGTGATGTATTGCTCAATTGTGAGTGTATGAACTGCAGAGAAGGATAGTGAGTTGTTGGGAGTTATGGTAGTCAGATACAGGTTCAGGTGGTCGGTGATAGTTTCACGGTGACCGGATTCCGACAACGGTGACCGGAAACCGGTGATGACATCAGCAATTCGGCGACCCGGTTTTGGACCCAGAATTTCGAGAAGAGATATTTTCACACATGGGCTTGGTGGACCACTTGGAGATGGGTTTTGAGAAGACCTAAATTTGGAAAGAGTATCCTTATGGAGAATGAGAGAAGCATATAAATAGAAAAAGCTTTCTCTAAACCTAGATATCTCCATTAGGGAGGCTTCTACTTGTTTTCTAGGGTTTCACATGATAGATTCTTCTAAACTCTTTGTGATGATTTCCGAAAACCCAAGTAGTTGATTTATTTTTATTGGTTAAAGATGTAGTTGGATTTTGCAACCAAGTTATGATTTTTATGAATTAGTTTTCTCTCAATATTATCGTTTGATTTCTACGGGTTATAATAATTGCATGATTGATGTATTGCAATATGATTGAATGTTTGTTTAGTTAAGTCTAGAATTGATTGAACTCACATCCATATCTATAGCTAATTTAGGGTTCATCATCAAGCGATAACCTTGAATACGAGTAGCATGATATGATTATGGTTTGTAGTGATACATCTTTGTAGTCATATGTAGAAATTGACCTTTGTTCGAATTGTGTGCGCAATGTATTACAATTGCATTGATTAGCCTATTTATGAAACTTAATGCTCCTAGGAATTGAACTTAATTAGCGCAAGGCGTTAGGTTATTCTTTAGGTAGAATTCACACACGCAGCTCTAATGTGTGTGTTGATGACTTAGGAAATTTATGGAGTATTCTTGCAATAAGATATTCTAGGGCTTTTGATGATAGCGAGATTAAATATGAATTCTAATCATACATTCAAAACTTGTTTACAATTGAAGATGAAACCTTTATCCAATATTTTCACATCCTTGATTTGCGTGTTTATTTTATTATTTGCTTTTATTTTAGTTTTAATTCTATAAAAATCAGAAAACTCCCTTGTTATCTTTAGGAAACCAAAACATATTGACAACCCAAGACCTCTCTGTGGGAACGATCCTTTCTTGCCCTTGCTTCATAATATATTTTGAGTAGTAAGAAAGTGTAAATTATTTTTGACGCCACTACAATTTGATCAAATTTTGGCGCCGTTGCCGGGGAGGCAACGGGTTGTTATTTGTTTTTGGTTTCTTATTTTTGTTTTGTTTTTTAGTTTTTGTTTTATATTCTTATTTTAAGTTCTCAACATAGTTTTGAGAACTCTTGTTTAAAGTACCAATTTTTATGGAATGGAGTATATTGGAACAATCTGATCGGTTTTCAACCTCCTCAAAACTATGACAATTGCCCACCATCTATGGGATACCATCAAAATCAATTTATTGGCTATGATGCATATCCTAAAGAACCTTATGGTGATTTTCATACATACCAACAACAACCTTGTAGTGGGTATGTAAGTCAAGCACCTAGGTGGGATAATTCTACTTCTAATTGGCTTTATTCGAGTTGTATGCAGATTTTGAATGGATTACAAGACATGCAACAAAGGCTAGACCAACTTGACCGTGATAGAGAACGTCAGTACAAACCAATTTTTGGAACATTTCTTCTTACCCGACTCGGATCGTAGTTATGATCATTCACCCATTCAAAGGGAAGAGTCATGGGAAAGAGAACCTATTGTAGCCAGCAGTGGTAAGCGTGTGAACGTCAAGAAACTTGCGCAGAAATTATATAAGTTGGAAGATGATGGAGCCTCGGAAGAGCTTGTCGATGAAATTAGTAGGACCATTCATATGGAACTTAAACGACGTCGTGATAAGGTATGGGAAACCGACGACAATTTTTATTATGGTGAGTCTGAAAATGAAGACGAAGATGATTGTGTTAAAAAGGACCAACCTTTGGAGATATTCGATGACAACTTTGCAACAAGGTTTGAGTCTAATGAAGAGGAGAATGTTGAGAATGAAACCGGTATGACCAATATTATGGAAGACCCAATTGAACTTGTTAATGATTGTAATGAAGATGTTGATGTTGAGACTTTGGTTAAGGCAGAAACGGACGAAGAATGGTTGCAAGGTTTGATAGAGGACCATGATATACAAGAGGTGAATAATTCACTTGAGTTTTTCAAGGATGAAGAGGATTCCGTGATACAAGAGATTGTGCAAGGTTTGTCTAACCCTTTGCCTATTGTTTCTTCTCCTTTACCTCTTATTGGTTTGAATATATGTGCTTCGAGAGTATTGTTGAATGACTTTGTTTCGCGATATCCTCCATTAGAGATACTTGATTCTCATACTATGCAGGTTTTGGAACAAGAAACCGTGGAAGTCCATGACTTCTATATTCTTTATACACTTCCAAGTGTGGACAAGAATAAGTGTGGGGGAAACTTTTATCGGTTAATAGCTTCATTTCTGTTTTATATTACTAATATTTGTGTGAAGCTAGTGTTTGAAAAACAGATTAAGTATTTGCATTGTAAATTTTTCAAATTTTTCAACTTTTGTGTAAAATAGTGAATAAAAAAAACTCCAACTTGTGGTTAGTTTAGAGTCACATAGTATACATGTCGCCAAGATTACATCGAGATTATCATAAGAGTGACTGAACTTAGAGATGATAGAGAACATGATCGGGTTTCTTAATTGTATGAGAGTTAAAGTTGGATTTAACCATCCCAAGTGGCAAATAAGGTGCAGATCGATTCGGTATTAGAGTAGTGGTCCCCTATAGTGGAGACTACCCATGTTACATAATGTGAGGCACCGACCTTCAATTCTTTGTACCTGTCTAAATATGTGCTTTTAGAGTGTGTGTCACCGTACGTAAATTTCGGGCAGAATGGTGAGCTGCCCAACCTCCCACCAATAGAAGCACTATTTTTATCTCTTGAGTGTTATTTTGTCAACCATGATGGTGACATCGAATTGCTAACTTACATACCACTTGTAATCTTGTTCGAAGTTGGCACCATCCACTTTATCTCTCTCTACACAAACAGGTCCATAGAAACACCATCATCATTAACAAGAGGAGCATCACAAATTCGAAGGAAAGTTGAAGACGTTCAAGGTTTACAAGCAACAATACAAAAATGAGCAGATTTCAGATTCAAGTAAAGCAACAAGATAAGGAGCGGAATTTTTACAAGTTGAAGACTTTATGTACAAGAGCGAAGATTATCAAGGATGAGAGTTCGAGAAGTTTATGATATCAAGACATACAAGTTGTGAAGAATCATACGGTAAAATACTTACACCATGGCCATTTGTACTTATTTTATGTTTTATTTTCAGTTTGTATTTATTTCTCTGGTCAAAAAAAAAAAAAAAAAAAAAAAGAGAAAATTTCTTTAGGTTCATTACTAGTTTTATTGTTTTATATTTGTTTTATTTTTCTTGTCTCATAAAAAAAATTTAAAAATTTAAAAAAAAAATCAGAAAAATCAGAAAAAAAAAAAGAAAAGAAAAAGAGACAAGAAAAATATGTTGTACCATATTTTGGGTTTGTATAGTTCGTTTTTAGTTTTGTATTCTTTAATAAAGCCAATGGAAGAAGGAATATCTACAATGAAGTTTCAAGCAACAAAGAATCATAGGAAAAGGGTTACATGGTCAAAATTCTACGAAGTTCAAGATTTTATCATCAAGAGTTGAAGACCGAAGACGAAGATGAAGACAAGAATTGAAGACCGGACACGTTTCTATGGATGTTGTGAGAGTGGTGCTAGCTGCACGTCGAACGGATAACGAGGTAAGTAAGCATATTCACACCTTCGTTAAGTGGTTGATTTCCTTTCTTAGAGATCGTCAGAAAAATGGGTTTTCAAAATGAATAAAAGATGTGGGTTTTCAAAATGATTCGGAGGGTTATGCCTTCCTACCATTCAAGGTGTCGCAGGATTCTCTCTTCATTCCTACCGGACACATGTGTGACCCATAAAAATCTGTTTATTATTGAGAGAAACTTCATAAAACCCTTTCTTGTGAGGCAGAGTCGAGACTTTTGATCACTCCGAACCCGAATTTCTTTCGAAAAGGGATGGTTATTTCTCTCTCAACTTTTAAGGATGAGATTGTGTTCATTTATGTGTCTAACTTCTTATGACTAGTGTGCAGAATCTCTATGTCTTCTTAGCGCGTTAGATACTATCATTTCGGAGAACTAGTAAGTTGGAAATATAGGTTTTGTGGGTATATCTCTAGTAAACCCTCACGAGACTATAACTCGTCCACTAGGGACACCTAGGGGTTTAAAGGCTTGTTATACGTGCTAAGTGTGACCGTAGCCTCGACGACACGGAGTTGTATGTATGTTTTAGAATTGTTTTGTTTGATTTGCTCAAGGACTAGCAAAGTGTAAGTGTGGGGGAATTTGATAGGTGTGATAAACACCTTGATATTTATCTATTGTTTATGCTTTCTTTGCTACTTTTCTTGTAAATTATGTATCTTATGTGTGCTTTTGAGTTATTTAGGTACTTTGGAGTCATTATGAGCAAAAGAAGGAAAAATCATTCACTTGGAAAGAAAAGAGCAAAAATCAATTCACGGGCGAGTGATGTTTGGAGCCGGCTAAGGTTGTGCAACAAGGAGGTGAAGAATGGTATCGTTCCCGCAGAATCGACAGTTGAGCAATAAACAGAACATGCAGTCAGTTCTATGAAATCGACAGGCCAAATGCTCACTTTGGTAGCCTTTATCAAAACAAGTGGGTGCCTAGAGTAATCAGATTTCCTACATACCATCTAGAATTTAGGGAGGAAATTATTTCTCTTATCATTACCATCTATGTATGATGGCGACAGCGTTATTAGGAGAGGAAGGAACCCTTAGAAATTGAAGAGGAAATTGTGGTTTTGGTCTATCAATTGAAGCATCAGAAGGAGAATTAGCCATGTGTGAAGATGGTGAAGAACAGAGAAGCACTCTTGTGTAAGAAATTGAATATTAGGGTTTCTGTGTGTTTGAAGTTGAAGAAATGGTGGAGCAATTGCAGTCTGTGAGATTCCCAGGTAAGGAGGATGAAGATTCGAATCACAATCTGATATGGGTTCTGTGTGTTTATGCCGAGGGTCTGGTTTGAAGAAGATACAACTGCTGTTGGAGTAATTTGAGATACAATTGGTGATTTAAGAGGAGGAGTTGCTGATACTGGGAAGAATTAATGGGGAGGTAGAACAAGAAATTGGTGATGCTCAAGGGTTCTCGAAACATGGCTTGTGGTGGATCTGAAATGGAAGAACTTTTGCTGCTGTTAATTTGAAGAGGGTTTTAGTTCTGTGATTGAAGCTGATGTTAGACAATAAGATGAATGTTGGTACTGGGGTTCGGTTAAAACGGGATCTGGTGCTGATCCGAGTATAATGCAGTATGGAGGAGGTTAGGGTTTGATGTGAGGTTAAAATTGCAGGATCTGGTGATGCAAGTTGGTGCAGAGAAGGGTTTCCTTATGGAGATAGTGAAGCAGATGATGATGTTGTTGTGCAGTGGCAGTTGAACTGAGACTTGGTATGAGGTAGTGGTGTGAAGTTAGTGGATAACTTTGAGAAACAAGTGAAAGCCTAGAGAGTGATGCAGTGCAATCTTGCTGGTGGTTGAAGCAATGGGATGTTGTTGGTGTTTTGCAGGGATATTGAAGCTGAGATGCAGTGAATACAGCCTTGATGTTGTCTTTGTGGTTATTCTTTGTTATTGTAAGCATCAGGTGGTAGTGTTGGTTAGCCTGAAGCTGTTGCTTTGAGTTGAGGTTGGCAGTGAATGAAAGGAAGAAATTGCAGGTCAGTATTCAAAGCCGAGATGGAGAACTGGTTAAGGTCTGATTTGGGTTGTTGATACTGAAGTTTGAAGTTGTGTTGGCTGCTGGTTCAATGGGATTACAGACGAAAATGGAAGCTGCTGCCATGGATCGATTGTTGGGATTATGAAGATGAACTGCAGGTGGTATAAAGAAATGTAGAGCTGATTTTAGGGTCTGCAATGGATGTGTAATTGACAGTGTTGATGCTGCAATGAGGCAGTAAAAGGGTATTTTAGAATGGCTTGAGCTCAGATTGCAGGTTACTATGGGATGTGCAGTCAGTTGGCTATGATTGCAAGTTGGTTATGCTGCAGATAGTGGCTGCAATTGAAGAAATGTTTTGTTGCGACTGAAGTGTGTTGGTACTGAGAAGAACTGAGATGCCGCATGACATATGTTAATGATGTGCTTGTTGAACCAGGGAGAGAGCAAGGATTGCAATTGAGATGGCTTGAGTCTCTGGTGGAGTGTGAAGTGCAAGAAAGAAGTGATGCCGCAACGAAAATGTGAACCCGTGGAGATAATTGAGTTTACGTAACATTGCAAGCTAAGTTGCATTAGAAGAAAGCTGTTTGTGTTGCAGCTACAAAACATAGTCAATTTATTGAGGCTGCAGATGGTCGAGTTTGAGATGGAATGATGGTGCTTGTAACGTGGTCGCTTAACCGAATCGAGGTAGAGACATTACGGGGTTGAGCCGAATCGACAAGAGACGTTTTGGCAGACATGTGTGGAAGGTGGACTTGAACAATTGGATGTTGTTGAGGTAGTGATTGTCATGGTATGAGAAATGGCAGTTTTGGTGGTTATAATGGGTTTGTTGCTGTGCAATAATGGAATGAGCTGAATGCTTTCAATAGATGAATGTTAGGATGTTTACAGTGAAGAAGAGTATGAAATGGCCTGAACTTGGCCTGGGAATTGCCTGAAAACAGAGGAAACTCTGTCAGATTTCTATTCCACCGAGTTCACTCAGTGATACGATCCGACTCAGCTGACCCGGTTCGACTCGGATGGACTTGGACCTATTTTGCTGGGCCTGGCTAATGGACTGTCGACTCTTTGGCTTTTGGAAGAGGATAGGTGCGACCTAGTCCAGGGAATGGAAACACTATAAAAAGAAATCTCTTTTAGACTTTTGGGGCATCTCTTTTATCTTTTGCCTCTACTTTTGGTTCTAGGGTTTAGAAACATGAAGTCTTTTCTTTTTCTTCTTGTTATGAACTCCATGAATATGAGTACCTAATTTTTATTATTGGTTATGGATAAAGTTGATTTCACATAACATGAATCCTTGTTTGATATATTAGTTTTGTCTCAAGATTATCGTTTATGATTCACCATCAATATTGTTACATGATTTGAATGCTTGTTTAGTCGAGTGCGAATCGATTGAGTTTGCTTTCATCTTTATTGCTAGATTAGGGTTATTATACGCAAAAGTGATAATTCACGATTGCAAGTAGCATAAATATGATTATAGTTTGTAGTGATATATTCTTATGATCTTATGTGAACCATAACCTTTGTTAAATCGGATTAGTGCTTTTACACGTTCGATTGCTTTGATTGGCCTGATTTCATAGAACTTAACGTATCTAAGGAATTAAACTTGATTAGTGCTTTTACACGTTAGGTTGTTCTCTTAGGTAGGATTCATATTCGCATCTTTTAATGTGCTTGTTGATGACAAGAGGAGATTTGCGGGATATACTTGCGATCAAGGTATTCTAGGGCCTTTGATAAAATAGAGATTAAAATATCAATTATAGTTATTAAGATAAGAATATGTTTGTGAATGAAAACGAAATCCTTAACCAATGCTTTCACATCTTTGAATTTATTTGTTTACTTTTCTTCATTTGCTTTTATTTTATTTTAGTATATAAAAATTAGAAAACCCCCCGGTGTTATTTCAAAGTTTGATCGCTGTCGTAGGCGTCAAAGTTTTGGTTTCCTAAAGATAACAAGGGAATTTTCTGATTTTTATAGAATTAAAACTAAAATAAAAGCAAATAATAAAATAAACACGCAAATCAAGGATGTGAAAATATTGGATAAATGTTTAATCTTAAATTGTAAACAAGTTTTGAATGTATGATTGGAATTCATATTTAATCTCGCTATCATCAAAAGCCCTAGAATATCTTATTGCAAGAATACTCCATAAATTTCCTAAGTCATCAACACACACATTAGAAATTTGATATGTGAATTCTACCTAAAGAATAACCTAACGCCTTGCGCTAATTAAGTTCAATTCCTAGAGCATTAAGTTTCGTAAATAGGCTAATCAATGCAATTGTAATACATTGCGCACACAACCAACAAAGGTCAATTTCTACATATGAATACAAGGATGTATCACTACAAACCATAATCATATCATGCTACTCGTATTCAAGGTTATCGCTTGATGATTGTAGGATCAGAATATCGCAACACCAAGATTCTCGCACAATCCATAAACGACACACTGCGAAGATATCGCGGGATGAAAGTAAAAACGACGTAATGGATGACGACAGCTAAAACAAGAG
>JAJJWW010004681.1:0-15955 GCA_023531295.1 Papaver armeniacum
AAAATCAAAGCCGCGACAAGCACAATGGCAGCCGAACCGGCCAAAGACAGGCACAACAGTTTGTTTAATGTCCTATCATGCCAGGGCTGAAACACCTGCAACCCAACCACGACCGCAGCGGCTGCATGTTAACCTGCTAGACGTGACAAAGCACGCCGTCATGCGTAAAATACTACACAATACATCACATTTGATGCATATTTCACAAAAAAATCATTGTTTTAGCCAATTTCGACATTTTATCTTCGATATGCTAATTTATTTCTATAATAATACATGTACTAACTAAAAATATCTCAAAATATTTATTTGGAGAACATAAAATAAGTGTGCTAGCACTGACACGGCCACCCGACACGGCACGTTTATTTTTCGGCACGGACAAGACACGCACGCCATTTAGCACAGCAGATGGACAGCACGTCGAATCTCTAAGACACCAAATAAAGACGTGACACGCTGAAGCACGTGATTGGTGGTAGAAGTTTCAATCTTTGCAAGACGCTTTTTACACCTCTAGTTGGTGCAGGTGTTAGGGAAGTCTAGGATAAGAAAACTACCTCTATTAGGTGCCACTTAGGCAACACTCAAAATTACCAACCTTAAATTGCAGCAATTGTCGTCGTTACATATGTCATATAGTTAGATGTCAAAAATGCACTAGTAATGTGTGTTCCCTGAAGAACCATGTACTGTTCTTGTAGGCGACCATAAGCAACCATTCTTAAGCCTTTAGTTATCTAATTGGGTGGCGTGTGTTTTTTTAAATATACGGCTAGCCAACATTTGTCTCCCCCGCCAATATAATACAGATAAACATTTATTTCGTGTAATGGTGCACAACCAACAAAGAAAAAAAAAAAGTCATAGTTTTATATTTACGTGGCTTTTATATTTCACTGCTAATCACCAATACAAGAATGTACAATTTTGAAATTTCAATTCCAAATTTATTCACTCTTACAAATCTCAAATAAATAAATAAAGTCAATAGATTTTATTGTAATTACCCGAGGTCTTCCTGGATCAAAGAATTGCAATTTCACATTGAAATACCTGTAAACAGAAAAATAAAATTAGAATTTAGAATAAATCAATCGAATGAGAATTCCTTATTTAAGTTTTTTATAAAGACAAAGACACCTTGAAAAATTGTGAAAATTAGAAATAGTGTTGCAGAAGAAGATTATGAATTATCTCTTCTTCAACAACAACCAAAAGAAAAACAACCTTAGAAATGAGGAATCCATAGAAAATAAAAGAAAAGATAGTAATGATATTTGTGTCGTTGGATTATGTTTAGATATTCTGACATTTAACCAAACACACACAACATCCGTACTTTCTCTTTTCCCTTTTCATGTTCTAAAATAATCCCTTCTTCGAACACAATCTTCTCCTATATATTTTGTAACCAAATAACGTAGGATTAAATGTAAGGACAACTCATCCTTCCTTTTTCTCTTTTTTTTTTTTTTTTTTTTTTTTTTTTTTCTTTTCCTCTACTACGCGTTTTCCTCATTCTTTTTTTCTTTTTTCTTTGTCGTAGGATGAAATTTTATTTATTAATGGCACTAGTAGGTTAGGTTTATTAGTGTTAATTTTATATGCTTGGTTAAGAAGTTAATATTTACTCCCATTATCACATGTGCTAAAAGTTTGATACCTCCTAATATACCTCCTTATTTTACCAAACTAAAGGACGTGGTTGAAATGTCGCGTGCACATTGTCGAAATTCAATGCGTATGATAATATTAGTGAGAGTTTAGGAAGTGTTAGACAAATGATCATCCATCATTCGATCTTCCAAATTTTAAAATTGTAATCCAATACAATGCGGTATGATAATATTAATTAAAGTTCGTTAAAAAAAATATAAAAAAAAAAAAAATCATGTTCATCGTCGTCTTTTCTTCTTCTTCTTCTCTTCACTTCTTCGATTTCTTCTTGTCATCTTTTTCTTCCTTCTTCTTAAATAGGCCTAAAATTCCTTTTTTCGTGCACCGCTACTCCCTTCCCTTTCCCCCTTCCCATCGTAACCTTCGTGATGTTGTTGATAGGATGGATGATCACCCGATGCTTCACTAAATGATCCGGTGACAACCATCTGGGTCGAGGGAATAATAATTGGCGAGGTCTCATTGACTACATGAGAGTTCCGTAGTGTTCCTGTAGCGTTAGCGCTACCACGTGGTGGAGGAGGTGGGGGTCCTCTACATCGGTGGAAAAACAAAGCCTCATAGGTTTCAAACTACACATGAAAAGTTTTATGCTAGCAAGCAACCATATTTTTTTTTTATCAATATAATGCTTCTTGACCGGTTGTCAGCCGACACAAATATAAATTACACTTTCTTACTACTCAAAATATATAATGAAGCAAGGGCAAGAAAGGATCGTTCCCACAGAGAGGTCTTGGTTGTCAAATTGATTCGGTTTCCTATAAATAACACCGGGGGTTTTCTGATTTTTATAACATTAAAACTAAATAAAAGCAAACAATAAAGGTAAACAAATCAAATCAAGGATGAGAAAGTATTGGTCATGGATTTCGTCTTCAATCACAAACAGGTTTTCAACACAATAACTAGAATTGATATTTTAATCTCAATTTTTATCAAAGGCCCTAGAATACCTTGTTCGCAAGAATATCCCGCTAATCTCCTCTTGTCATCAACAAACACATTAAAAGATGCGAATATGAATTCTATCTAAAAGAACAACCTAACGTGTAAAAGCACTAATCAAGTTTAATTCCCTAGATGCATTCGGTTCTATGAAATCAGGCCAATCAAAGCAATCGAACGTGTAAAAGCACTAATCCGATTTAACAAAGGTTATGGTTCACATATGATCATAAGAATATATCACTACAAACTATAATCATATTTATGCTACTTCAAATCGGAATTATCATCGCGTATAATAACCCTAATCTAGCAAAAGACATGCATGTGAGTTCAACCAATTTGCAACTTGACAAAACAAACTTTCAATCATATGACAATATTAATGGTGAATCATAAACGATAATATGAGAGAAAACTAATTTATTGAACAAAAACTCATGTTTGGAAATCCAACTAATCCATAACCAAAAGAAAACTCTAGCTCATATTCATGAAGTTCATAACAAGAAGAAAGAGAAAAGGTTTCATGTTTTTAAACCCTAGAAAGCAAAAGTAGAGGCAAAAGATATAGATCCTATTTTTGTGTATTTTTCTCTCTACCAAAAGTTATCTCCATCCTCCTTGTGTTGGCCGCTATTTATAGGCTTCTGGTAGCCTTGGCTGATCCAAAATAGTCGTACTCGATAAAGGATTAACCGCCTCATTCCCTTTTAATTCTCCATGCGTGTATATCCCAAAGGGAACAAAACCAAACGGTCCAATAATAAAAAGCCACGTAGCTTAGATGACTCTTTCCTTCACGTGAACCGTACTCTTTCTAAATTTCTAGACTTCTGGGGAATTTGGCCGGGCCCGCTTATGACTTTTCTTCCGAGTTTGTTAAACTCGAACTCCATCTGCAGCTCCATGTATTACTCGAGCACACCATACTCCTCTCGAGCTTCCTCCCGTTCTTGACTCAGCAGCGCCTAACTCCATCATCAATGACAACAAAGCTCAAGTTCTTCTCAGCGCTCAAAACTCAAGTTCACTTTCCATCTACATGTCCATGTCCGTTTTTACTGCCATCAATCATGACTACCAAGTTCATATCTTCAACAACAACTGCATATATCCCTAGCAGCAAGCCAATACTCTCCTTCGTTCTCAACTGCATGTCCAGCGTCTCAAGCTCCACCTGATCATCATGATCACTACCGTAATAGCAGCCATCTCCCCTGAACTTCTTCTTGTTTCATCACAGCAGCTAGCAGTTCGAGTTCCATCCATCTCTGGATCATCGAGCACTATCCAACACTAACCATCAATAATGGCAACGATACTTTCTTCCTGTCTCGTCTCCCCGACTTGCTCGAATCCTTTCATGCTTCACCGCAACTCCCCTTGAATCATCAATGCCATCACATGCTTCCAATGGAAGCCGAAGACAACTCCTTCCATTCATTCCTCTGCATAAGCAACATCACCATGATCTCATCATGATCATCACGAACTATTCTCATTATCCATTAGTGGCAGAAAACTCATCTCAGTCACTACAGCAGCTACCAACCTCGACAAACCCATTACCTCTCTTCCTTGTTGCTCGACCTCCACCATTAACATCATCGACTAATCTCATTACTGCCATCGTCCACAGCTCCGAGCTTCTATATTCGAGTTCATCACCATCAGCGTCGTGGAACTCCACTCTGAGCAGACAACCATCCCTGACCTTCACTTCAACCAACAGCGACATTGCCAGCAAAACTCCTGCCTGATCTTCTACATCAATCAATCATCGTCACCGCTGATGATGGCAACACTCAAACTCGTTGGAAAATCAACTTTAGATAATACCCACGTCTCCTTATAACTCTGACAGCTTAATTATGTAATCTCGAGTTCATCAGACCAAGAAATCACCATCGAGGTCATTAGCTGCCGTGATCATCACCATCGGTGATTCTCTGTACGAATGGAGGAGGACAAAGGTAGTGCCCCGAGTAAATAGTCCGGGTGCCTTTAACATGTTTTGAATTCTGGCGTCACCCTAAGTAAAAGACCAGACTCCCTTTAGCAGTACCTTTGAAACAGTTCACCCCTTATCAGAATGACTGCCCCTTAACGTACAGTGGGGTGTCAATAGCACTTGTCCTGGAAAATGACCTTTTTGCCCTTGTAGTCTTCTAAGTTCTTCTTTTGCTCATAACTTCTTCATACGAACTCAGAATGACTCCGTTCTTTCGCCATTGTCTTCATCTTCTCGTCCTCTACACAATGAAAAGTAGAAATCTTGTATTTGAACGAGTTCCAATTGGTCTTTGGCCTTTCTCCACTTGTATCTAGATTCTTTCCTTGCACAACTAAGTGCATATTCACTTCTTTGGATGATTCATCTAATAAAACACAAATAAGAGAAAACAAGCGTAATATACAATAATTTGCAAGAAAACCAACAAATACTAGCATGGAATTGACACCAAATATATGTGAAATATGCACTTATCACTTCTCTAGTCCATCCTTTTTTTTTCCCGATCGAAAGAGAAAATACATTAGAGAGAAAAGGATGTACACACAATCTACTGAGGAAAATGAATGAAAGGGGAGAAAAACTTATAGATTACAGATAAATATTCTCCCAAGTGTTGAGCACTACACTTTTTCAGATGTCGCCCAAGAAAAAACCTTCGCTTTAACACTTAGCATCCTTTTTGAAATCGTAATTTGTATTTAAGATTAAAAAATTTCTTTCTCTCCATGGAGAGTCCACACTACAACAGCTGGAAGCAGACTATAATTTCCAAAACTAAAAAAATGAGAGAAATGCCAACACTGAGCCATCCGATACATGGAAGAAGGAAAAAATCATGCCCAACTTTCTCGTAAGATCATAGGCTAAGGTTTGTGTGTTATTTTGCAATGAAGAAGTAGATGAATTGAGCCTCTAGCCCCAACTTTTAAAGTCCTATAAAATGGTTCCAAACGTGTACGCCTGTTATGTTGAATTTTAAAATTGCATGTTTTGCTAGATCTTTTGTTTGGTTTCTTTTTTTATGAATAAGATTTAAGAAGTTGATTTTAACTTTTGGAAACAAAAAAGTTAGCGGTTAATATTTGGATAACATTCAAGAAGTTGCTTTTGCCAGTGGATGCCTATGATGAGTACATTTGTATGGCAAAAACAACATCATACTAAAATCTCAGTATGTTTTGTGAAACTTCAGTCAACCATTTTAGTCTATGTTTTAACGACAACCAACACAAGTTGAGGTCGACCGACTACTAGTTAAAAATGCAAAAGGCTTTCCTAGAATGCTAGGTAGCCTTGATTGCAAGTATTGGATGTGGCATGGATGTCCTTATGCTTGGAAAGGTCAATATAAGAGCCACTAACAAAACCAATTGTTGTTTTGGAAGCGGCGACTTCTTATGATCGTTGGATATGGCATGTTTTTTTGACTCCGAGTTCATCAATATATTGCACAAATCACCTTTGTTGAGAATCAAGTATGGAGATGCTTCGATTTCAAAATCAATGACAATAACTATAACATGTAGTATTTTCTAACGAATGAAATTTATCTAACATGGTCAATATTAGTTCAAGCTTACGCTCAGATACTCGAAGCCGAGGAGCACCGTGATAGAAGGAATTCTAACAGGAAGCAAATGGCATGTCGAAAGGATGTCAAACGAGCATTTGGAATTTTGAAGAGGAAGTTCTATATAATTTGTGGACTATATTGTTCGTTTAAAGCAGTAGAAATGAATATGGTTGTGTTTGCCTATATCATTTTGCATAATATAATAATCAAGGAGACCATACGGGATACCAGTTGGACAAGTTATCTATATAAGGATTTGAGGAAAGAAATTCGAACACTTCACGGTGTACCCGCAGAAAACTATAGAATAGTCGAAAAGAAAATTCAAAACAAAGATTTACATTTAATATACTAAGGGAAGATCTCACTGCGCACAATTAGGCGAAATTTGGAAGAAGAAATCCTCACGTGATTTAGTTTGTTGTTACTTTATAATTATCGTTTCAACTACAGTATAACTTCTACAATATAATAGGATATGAACACCCTAATCTAATTATTTTAGAGAGATATTATATTATATTATATATTATTTATAATATAATAATAATAATAAATCTATCTAATTTTTGGATGTACAAATATATATAAAAATAAAGAGAACAAATAATTTACAAGAAGTTAACAGGAAGTCTAGCCACTAGCTGGGCACCGACCCGTTTTTGAATGACTAACCATATTCTATGGAAAAGGAAATATCCAATTTTGACGTTGGTGTCGTGGCTAGCAATATAGTACTTCATTCTCTTCAAAAATTCTATAATATCGTCCCCGATTTCACCCAACGTTAGAAAAAGCTAAAGCGGCGAAACCATATCCATGAGACCTGCATTTATCAAAATACTTGGTACGTTTCCGAGCTACATCATTGGACACAACAAGCCTTGGTGTAAATGCATGTAAACCACCACCTGCAAAAGGCGAAACCACAGTAACATCCAAACACACATCAAGACCATCCCAATTGTATACTAAAATATCTGCTGGCCTTAGTTCCCCATCATCGTGCGAAAGGAAACCTAGAGCGACTTCCTTTCTCGATGGTATTCCTGCACGAAAACACATATCATCTAGTGTATCTCGAACGAGATCATGCCGAAATTTAAGACCAACATCATGTGAGCAATGTAAGGCATGATCCCCATATTTAATACATTATTAGATTAGAGAATAATTTTTAATTATGGATAATTTCATTAGTTTTTTAGTTTTTAAAATCAATTTAACCATTTCAAAATGCGACTTACTAAATCAATTTCAATATCACCGCTCGCAATTTGATGAGTCATTTGCATTATCAAAACTAACCATAAGTTTTTGAATATTCTCAGTTTCCTGACAAAAAAAGCCTATGAATATTCCCTCAAAGAGTATTATATGTTGTTGTTGAGCACCATCGGTGGAATCAAGCGTAAATGTTACATAAGCTCTGCATATAGCCTTATTTTCATCCAGACTATACTTTGGACCGCGAGTTTTTTGTAGAGTATTTCTGTTGAAGTATTTTGTGGTTGTTATGTATAAACCCTTTTTTTTCCCCTTATAATATAAAAATTATGAGTTTGAGAGTGAAAGTGAAATTATAAGAAATTTTGGATGTAGAAGGTGTAATTTTAGAGTTGCAAATGATTGAATTTATAGGAATGAGATTAGAGTCGTTGAATGGAACTAGCCGTTATCGGCTCTATTGAGGACGAACGTCTCAACTTGAGCCTCGACCTTACCAAGGCTGAGCGTCTTAGTTTAATTCGTTTCAACTTGAGACGGGAGGAGCAAACTTCCAAATTTATCAGCTTGCCCATCTTATCTGCCTATCTCATTGTTAGGTGGGAATGTGCATATCTGTTCATTTTTCCAGCCCACTGTCTTTGATCTCATACATCTGATTCGGGACTATTTGAGTCAAGTATAATTTTATATATGATAGCTCATTTGAGATTGAGATATATCTTATATTTCACTGGGAGCTTGTAATCATCACCCATACATAGTGAAATCATCCCGTAGACGTAGGTTTTAAAACCGAACCACGTAAATCGCACGTGTTTCTTTACTGTGATTGTTTACTCGTGAACCTTTACCTCATATACTTAATTGATAAGCTTGATAATAGCTTTAGGGTTAATCTTTGGGTATAACTATGGGTTTTCCTGCAGCTACATATGTCAAATATATCCGACCTTGTACAGTCACTGGTTTTTCCATATGTGCCAAAAAAGTTGTGAAGAATTGAATATTGCTAAATGATTTGGCCAATTTTCGTTACATCAATAGGCCAAGTCCGATTTGTAAAATTCATTTTTTGCTTATGTCACTTATTCAAGAATATATCATTATATGGGAGACTCTGAATTTATTTTTGCGCACTTCTGTAAAAAAATTCATTATTTTTCATTTTTATTTGATTGATTAATTAGTTAACAATTAATATAAGAAGATGACGTTGAAATGCGACGTAAACACTTGTCACGAAATGAACAATATCTTGTCTGGAGAAAGATGGATGGCTATGACATTGTTTGACAATTTTCTGAATGAAATTTGCTTCACTATATGTAAAGTGTTTTTCATAGTTTACCATCTTTCTGAAAACACAAGGCCCTACCTGTTTGCGTGCTTTTCCATTTTGGAACCTCAAGACTATTTTGTATATTTTTCTTAAAAACTACTCCTCACGTTTTATGAAAAATGATGATTTTATTTTATTTTTAATTTAGCCTATTTTTAGGAAAAATGCATAAATCATTTTATTGGAGCAGAAGTTGTACTATTACCTAGTGATGTTGAGTTGTCTTGAACAAGATGTATGATATTGTCTAAAAACAAGTCATGTCAAATATATCCCACTTTCGTGTATAGTTACCTCGCTAACCATCAAGTGGTCTGATGGTTGGCATACTCCCTCCCACTACGGAGGTAGGAATTCGAACCCTGTAATTGCCAAAAATAATTCTTTACGGAATTAAGTATATAGTCTAAAACCATTATTCCAAACCATCAAAAAAAGAAAAGAAAATATACAGTCACCTCATTTAATATCTGACTTATCTTTGTATTCTCGTGTGGTTCTTTTTAGTTAAAATTAGGTTCTTGATTTTGTTTTTTTTTTCAGATTTTTTTTTCTTTTTTGACTTGGGAGTTTTCAATTCGATCAGAAACCATCAAAATACACAGATTTAACGATAATCCTTCCTACACATTGTAATCGATTACTACCATCTAGTATGCAATTCTGATTAGTGATTTTATGATAAAGAAGTTCCCAATGAGGCGTGGAGCCACCCCATGGTAAGGGTTCACACTTCTTAGTTGCCCATGTTGATGTGCTCGCCCCCAATCCTAATAATTTCGAAAATTCGGACTTTAAAATCCATTTATGCCTGGCTAATATACGATATTTTAGCTTCACGGACTCATTGGACGAAAACAGTAACAATTAACACCGTAAATCAAATCAAGAGTATAAAGCACAGTTTGGCTAACTTTGCCTGTGTAAGTGGTGGTTCAGATTTGTCCTCACAAGAGATAAATCTAGGGATGTGATCGTTTGTCATAAGTGATGGTTGTGATTGGGATTAGAAATGCATCTAACGGACAAAATTTATCATGTCATTAAGGTTCCATAATTCTTCATAATAAATATTATATTAATTTGCCATGATAATATTTTATTAAATGTCGAATTAAAAATGATAATATATAAATTATCATACTATTGATGATAATTAATATATTTTTATTAGATAATACTTAGGATTAGTTTGGTACCTTTTAAAGAATAAATTACATCGAATAAAAGTTGGTGATCATATATAGATTCAAGGATAATTTTTGTCAGTTATAAAAAAAGATGAGATAGAATTGGAAAATAAAATATATGAAATTAGGGTGAACTATAGTATTTGCCTTTGAAGCTTTTAAAAGCTCCTTCTCCCCCACTTTTAAAATTGATAGATTTTGGAAGTGTTTTGCATAAAAAACACTTTATGAAATCTTTACCAAACACTAAGATGAAAAAAATATTGCTATAAACATGTTTTCAAAGTACTTTTAAAAAAAAGAAAAACAGCAGTACCAAACTTAGTTAGATTGGCTAACAATTATATAAGTGGACCAAGTGATAGTGGCAAGTATTGGTGCCCAGTGAGTAATTTCACATCGTCTCACGTATTTCTTGATAAATGGTTTAACGTTATTTTTAATAAATGATGATGGATAACATAATTAATTATTAGTAGAGCTTATTGTTATTAGGTTAAGTACTTAACGCTTTGACTTACTAACTAATCATGGTTTTATTATTTTTATGCAAAAAATAACCTCTTATTTGGAAGCGTAATGTCGTAGAATGTAGTGGTCTGACCATCTACCGATAATGTCCTCACTTAGCCACCGCGGTCGTCTGACAGTATTGGGTTTTCAATGGTCACCGATGCGGTCATCCAACAACAGCTTCTCAGTAGGTCACCCATCTCAGGATTACTCAATACCGAGCATCCTTAAGTATAGAGATTTTTCTCCAACTATGAAGCCAATTATGCTGAAAAGATCTTGGGTTAAGAAAGGACAAACTATTACCTATATTCCATTTGACGAATCCTACATGCCGGATCGGAGTACTATAATTCCACCAACTTAATTTGGAGCCTTTATCGGCTCCGGAATATGTTCAATCCTAGACTCTAGCATTTTTCTCACTCATGGGACCCTTTCCCGACACAACCCGTCAAGCATACTCTTTCACCTCGACAGTAACACGTGGTCGACTCTAATACCATTTGTAAGGACTCGATCCTCCATAATCTTTTGTCCCCACTCAGTCACTGCGGTTATCCGACAATGTGGGATATTCAAATGTCACTGATGTGGTCATCCATCAACAGTTTTCTGGGAGGTAGCCCATCCTTAGATTACTCTCGCCTGAGAATGCGTAAATTCAGTGATTTTTACTAACTCTGGATCCAACTATGTTGAAAGGGACACAATGTTCGAAAGGACAAGCCATTACCTATATTCTATTTTGTGAACTTTTCCTGCCGAATTGAATAAAGTACATAATATATATGGGAATTTTGAAAAAATAAAACTACATCGTATGTGAGTACAATGGTTTCCATCGGGAATGACTTAACATTTTAAAGTATTTTAACTTAAGTGAATGAATTATCTTTTCATATGTCATTGAAATAGTAAGAACATAGAATACGATATGTACTGTTGAGTCAATTATGAGTTTTACTCTTTTCAAACTATTCTTAAAGGGGAAAAAAGCAACAAGGATCCGAACACTGTTAATATCTACACAATTATTCTTGAGACAAATGAGTTCAAGTGCTGCAATTCTGTTATAGCTTACATAGTTTAATGTTTTGGTTCCGCTTGGTTGTTGGAGTATGTGGCGCAATAAACTACATATGTATAGCTAGGGATAGTCCCTCATGGAATAAATAGGAATACATGTGGAGCTTAATAAGCTTGGGCATCTCCATATATAGCACCGAGGAATTTTAGTTAAAAACCCCACACCTCCTATCCCCAGGTGCGTCAAGTGGGGTTCGGGGTTATGTGGTCGGGTGAGTAGTGTCCGATGGTCCTTGAAGATCCTAACAATTGGTATCAGAGCCCATGGTTGGGGCTACTATCCGAACGTAGAAGTGGTTGTGGATGTCACCGGGTTTAGGGCGCAAGTGGAATCAGACTCAAGGTGGAGCAGGCAAGGCCCAAAGTTGAACTGGCGCTCAAGGTGGAGTTAGTGTCTTACCCATTAACCCATTAAAGCAGGGTTCTAGATCGATAACGCAATGCTCAAGGTTGAACTGGCGCTCGAGGTGGAGTTAGTGTCACACACATTAAATCTCAAGTGGAGCAGGGTTCTAGGTGGGCAAGGAAATGCTCAAGGTGGAGTTAGTGCTTGCCTTCTCATTAACTCAAGGTGGAGTAGATTCTAGGGGCGTAGTGACAATAATCATGATCGATGGGTAGCATATACAGATGGTAATCATATGGTGGAGTCTGATTGGACTGGTGAAGTGGTTTAATCTCTCCAAGGTGAAGATTGTTGGAGTATGTGGCACGATCAACCACATAAGTATAGCTAGGGATAGTCCCACATGGAAGAAAGATGAGTACATGTGGAGCTTAATTGGGCATCTCCTTACATAACACCTAGGCCTTTTAGATTAAAACCGCACACCTCTTATCCGAAGTTGGTCCGGTAGGGACATCATCGGTGCTATGTGGTCAGGCCCATAGTAGGTTCCTATGGTCCATGAAGATTCTAACATCGTTCACTAAAATAAGGAAGATGCAGAAATGTTATACCATTTCAAAGGATCGATAAGATATCTTTGTAAACTAAAAAACATATCAAATAATGTTATTTGGGGGACAAAATATGTAAAAATTAATTTCGATATAATTTCATTGATGTCTTGAGGATACAACTCGAGAATGGAGAGGCATAGTATGGGAGGATGTCAAGGCGGAAAATGCTAGAAAGTATTTGTGAAGTGAAGGATAAAAATATCTATCAGGCTTTCCCTTACTTTTCAATGATAGAAAGGGTAAACTTGATATTAATACATATTATATTTAATATTCATATTCATATGTCGGAAAATACGTAACTAAATAAAAATCATGCCCATGCCGTTACAGCACGGGTTAAGCCCTAGTTATTTATACATAGTGAGGCTAATTAATATGTACATATATTATATTCTACGGTCGGTGAATGACCGCATACTTCCACTTTGATTGTTTGGCTCTGACTTGCAATATAAATCTTACATGACTGGACACGAGTCAGATATCGGATTAATTATTTTTTTATTTTTCGTTTAATTAGGGATTATTTGTTTGTATCGAGTATCATGTATATCTGACTTCAGAACTCTTTTACTAATTAGTTTGATCGAGACATAATGAGTCAGGTTCAGATGTAACTAGTCAGTACTAGATGAATAAGAGGAACAATCTATTTTTGTTCATCGGGTTGTAAACTTACCCGCATCACACTCGGGTCCTCAATGAACCCAGGTTATGGTGACTCTTGTTTCCGTAAGCTTTATTGGCGCCTTCTAGAAAATACCGGCTTCCATCGTGTTACAAACTCAAAAAGCAGACACTCGACTACTTTAGATTTTCCGATAAATGTTTAGTCAAATTCCTGGGAACGAATCAGAACTTTCCAGTAAAACCCTAAAAACAATTTCCCGAGAATAGAATGTCGTCGTGGTAGTGGTATGATTTCTTTTCTTCGATACTAAAACCCTAAAAACAAATTTCTCTTCTTCATTTTTTCATATTTTTTTCACTTCCAGTAATGGAATCAAGACGTGAAGCTATTCTCAGTGCGGATACTAACGGAGAAGTTAACCAATTCAAGGGTGAGTAATTTTGAAAAAAATAAATAATCAAGAACATCTTTTAGTTTTTACTCTTTAATTTTACATATTTTTAAAATTTTTGTTTGTGTTTGAATCAGAATTACTTGCAAAATGTGATGATGGAAGAGGATTAGCATACACAGCGAGGAATATTAAAGATGGTGATGGAGCAGGAGTTATACACTTTGCTGCTGAGGGAGGAAAGTTAAATGTTCTCGAGTTCTTGATTGAGGAATTGGGACTTGATGTCAATGCCAAAGATGGAAAAGGTACGATTGAAAAAATGTTTAGGACTTACTTGGAGATTTGTGTACTGTGTCTAATTAACTGCTAATTGTGGTGGACAGGTGAATCTCCATTGTCAATTGCAACAATGCGTGGGAATATGAACACTGTTGATTATCTACTTGGAAAGGGTGCTGATCTTAAGACGGCGAACAACGCTGGTTATAATCCTTTGCACTGGGCTGCTCAAAATGGTATACCACATCTCTAACATTTTAAATTATGTATACTGATGTTAACATACAACTTTTCTTTGGATTTCAAATTTTGGTGCATTCATTTCGAAGAAAAAAAATCTTATGCTACATAGTTTCTTAAGATAAATGCGGAGTTTCTGCTGTAACCCATCTCTATTATGAAATAAGCTCGTTCTTGCTTTAGTACTCTAAAGGATACTAAAGTTCTTAGTTATGGACCATTGACTGTTATATTTTCAAAAAAAAAATTTTGTATATTTTTTGGATAATATGGTAATTGTTTTAACTCTAGTATGGATCTTTTCCTTTTAAGGGCATGAAATCTAATGTCAGGTCACGACGTCACGTGCAGGATACACGGAAATACTTACCAGATTAATATCTAGAGGTGTTGATGTAAATGTTTTAAGTGATAATGGCACACCTCTAGATAGGGCTGCTGCTTTCGGCCAACTCGAGGCCGTACAAATTTTGTTGGATCACAATGCAAATGTGAGTTAGATTTACCTGTTTATGAAAAACATGCGCAGTTGTGAATAATCGACATATAAAACCCTATATCTGATTGGTTATACCACTTATACCCAGAGTTCGGCATTATGTTTTAGGATATGTTTTGTTCGTCTGATCTCTATACTTTTTTGTTCTAATTATCCTTTCACTTGAGAGCAAGTAACTTGAAATTGAAGTTAAGGCATAATACTCATTGATGCTTGATTTGGCTAGTTAACCATGGATAGCTACAACACATCTATTGAGATTTCCTCTCTTAAATATATTTATGTAACCTATTCTTTTTATTAGTATTTCTTTTCCAACTATACGCACCTAAATAAGCTGGCTTTTGTCTATGCAGCCTAATTTGATTTCTAGTCGTTCACTCACACCACTGATGGGATCTATCACATCCGGTTTACCCCAATCATTACGATGCGTTGAGCTTTTACTCGAGGTACCAAATTTAATCACATTGTTACTGGCCTGTCCTTGGGTAGTTTTCTAAGCAGCAATTGTGTTCTCTCCTTATTGATGGTAATCTTTTCGAGGCCTAGTCAATATTTACCTTGTGTTTTTAATGTCAGCATTTAGATTTGCTTTTATTAGGCCGAGCGAAGCGAGGGAGGACTCTATATATGGTGACTTTGTGTCAATGTGAAGCGTGACATTTTTTTCAATTACACAAAAAAAGATTGAATTTTGGTGGGACACGGAAAAAGACTAAGTTGTCCTCTAAATCAAATTTTACCTTTTTACCTTTTAGACATTTTCGTAAATAAACCAAAGAGGAAGGGAATAAGGTATTAGACATTTTTGTAAATAAACCAAAAGAAAGGAAACAACAGTAAATGCATTTTTATATATTTAAAAACCTTGTATATTCCAAACTACAAGTCGTATTTTTATAAATTTTATATATTTGGAAAGCCCTTTAAATTAGCTACGCAATGAGCACAAACAATGATATCAAATTTTTGTTTTTCAATTTTTTTATTATTCTCCAAATTTTGTATCTTTTCTCCTTAAAAAATTAGGCATAGCTTAAAATTAGACATATCTTAAAAAAAATTGAAAAAAACTACAAGAAAAGTAAAATGATTGACTAAGTATAAAAAAGAACTAATTTTAAAATGAAAAGCACAACATATGGTGTTGAATCACCACCAAATTATTTGCAAAGTAAAAATATACCATGGCCTATCTGTCTGGAAAAAATGATACTTTCGCGTCGTGTTTGGAATATATCTTCGTGCCGTCTCAGGAAAAATAATATTTTCACCCTACGGCGGAACTAAATTGTGAACACAAAATTTAGTTTTACGTCAATTTTTCGGTCGGCCATCCCACCGTGGTAGCGGTCATCTAG
>JAJJWW010004682.1:0-65429 GCA_023531295.1 Papaver armeniacum
CGTCCCAAGCCGAGGCGCCAAATCATGCCGCGAGGCGTCGTCCACCTGATCGTGATGGCGGCCACGCGCCTCCATTTCCCCGGCAACAAGCGTGCTCCAGTCAACACATGAATTCCCATTCGGCCGTCTTGGGAAACCGGACAAGAGTCAAACATATGCGAGTCCACAGTAATCTAAAACCAAGTAAAGCCTTGAGAAGGCGGTATGAGATCCCCTTGTGGGTTGCACATACGGCCGGCCTAGATCTTACGTGAGGGTTCAGTAGAAACGCCTGTGAGACCCGAAAGATAGTGAACTATGCACAGGCGGGGCGAAACCGGAAAACTACGAGTGGCTCATGGCCCGTCTTGTGTGCAAATCGTTGAAGTACGACTTGGGTATAAGGCGGGTATCCCAGGCAAGTCTGTGGCTGCGTTCCCTCAAAGATTTCCCTGGGTTCATTTGGAGCCACGTGAGGCGGATTCTATCGGAGTAAAACAATGAATTCGGCATCAGGCGCAACGCCTCGACCTATTCTGGCTAAGCTGGTGGTGTGGCGCGGCTCCTCCATTTGAGCCGCGCCACCGATCAAAGAGAGCTTAGTAGTATTTTTGTGTGTTGTGATAAAGGATGAATTTCAAGCTTAGGTCATTTTTATTATAACTAACTAGACCCACAAAAGAGGTGTTGTTCCGATTAAGCGTGGGCGACATTCGCTGATGAATCGCTAAAGTGCTAACATCTGCTTGAAAATCAACTGCAAAAATGGATCAGCTGAAGCGCGCATGACCACACCGGCCGTGGGGGCAATGCATTGGAAAAACCCCAGGTGAGCTGAGGCGCGTGGTGTTTGCAAAACCTAGTAGTAGTAGAAATGGAGCTCCTCGTCAGTGCAGATCTTAGTGGTAATGGCAAATGTTCGATAAGAACTTTAGTAGAAGGAAAGGTTCCATGTGAGCAGCACTTGCATGGGTTGGTCGATCCTAGAGCGGGGAAGCCCGTCGGCGGCGTGCAACACGCGGAGCCGAAGAGAATCGGGGTTAAATTCACGAAGCCTTGGGCATTGTGGCCCAGCAGCAACGGTGGAAGTCGGAGGCAGTGGCGAGGCATGGAAGAGTGTCACTTTACATTTGGCCTGCACTTTGCAGGCAGTTGGTAGGTGGTCGGCGGCGGAAAAGCACCGCCGCGTCGCGCGTGGTGTCGATCACTTCAATGGCCCTTGAAAATCCGGAGGACGATTACCATCCACGCCCGGTCGTACTCGCAACCGCCAGTGCCAAGGTGAACAGCGCTCGTTGATGGAACAATGCTGGGGCGAAGTGAGCAAATGGATCCGTAACCTCGGGAAAGGATTGGCTCTGTGGAAGTGGGCACGAGGTCGATCCCGAACCCGTCGGGCTGTCGGCGGAGCTGCTCGAGCTGCTCATGGCAGGCGGGCGGGTGGTCGTCGCGTGCCGCCCGAGGCAGGTCAGGCTTGACTCTCAGGGCCTTCCATGTCAGATCATTCGACTCAGAACTGATGCGGACAAGAGGAATCCGACTGTTTAATTAAAACAGCATTCTGATGGTCTGCGGATGCTAGCAGCAATGTGATTTCTGCCAGTGTCTGAATGTCACAGAAAGTTAATGTGGCAGGTGTGGCAGAATAACTAATCTCCCAGAGTAGCCAAAATGCCTCGTCATCTAATTAGTGGCTGGCACTTTGAAATGGTTCATGAAGTTGTCCCCATGTATCCTATCCGAAAGTGAGCCTGCCGAAGGAGCAGGCTTGTGAGAATCGGCGAGGAGAAGAGTACCACCGACAGGCTTGACTCAGTCTGGAGGCTTTGTGATGACTTCGAGAGGTGTAGGATAAGTGGGAGCCGTCTTGGCGGCGAAGGTGAAATACCACTGTGCAAGCGTTATTTTACTTATTCCGTGAGGCTGAGCAGGACGTCAGCCCCTCTTTTTTAGATCAAGGCTAGCTTGCTATGCCGTCAGGCAGGGCGGAAGACATTTGTCGGGTGGGGGAGTTTGGCTGGGCGCTGCATCTGTCTAAAAGATAACGCGCAGGTGTCTAAGATGAGCTCGGAACTCGAGCGAAATCACAAGTATGGAACAAAGGGTAAAAGCTCGTTTGGTTCCGATTTCAGTACGAATACGAGACAATGAAGCGTGGCCTACTCGATCCTTTAGATCTTGGAATTTGAAGCTAGAGGTGTCGGAAAAGTTACCACGAGGATAAGCTGGCCTGTGGCAGCGTAGCGTTCATAGCGAGCGTTGCTTTGATCCTTCGATGCTAGCTCTTCCTATCATTGCTGAAGCGAGAATTCACCAAGTGTTGGATTGTTCACCCACCAATAGGGAGCGTGGTGGGTTTTGGGCCGGTAAGTGAGGCAGGTTAGTTTTTACCCTACATTAGCGGTATTGCATGATAGTAATTCAACCTGAGTACGAGAGGAGCATTGAATTCACACAATTGGTGCGTCGTCGCGCTGGTTGAAAAGCCGATGGCGCAGAAACTACTGGTGTGCGAGATTATGGTGAAGACGCCTCTAAGTCGAGAATCCGAGGCTAAAGAGCGGCGCATGCCTTGTCGCTGAGTGCCGACTGCGGTAGGGACCTCCGGGTCCCGAGAGGCACGTCGTGATGTGCGTAGCCCTCGCGAGCCGAACGAGCTGCCTGCGGCTATGACAGTCACTATTACTGCCACGGGTGGCGGTAGAATCCTTTGCAGGACGGCCTAAATGCGCGTGAGGTATTGTAAGTGGCGAGTGGCCTTCTTGCCACGATCCAGCGAATTCAGCCCCATGTCACTGTCGATTAAATCCCTCCCTCCAACCTTCACCAAAATAATCACTTTGAAGAAATAAACAAAGTCCCTTACGCCAAAATAATTCAATAACCATTAGAAGGAAATTGAGGTTGGAGTCATAGCTGCACAACCGGATATACATATAACTCTGCCAAATCGTGCTGTGGGAAGACTACAAGGATCGGGAGAGTGTCACTCAAATTACATTTTTGGTGATCCCATACTTGTAAAAAAGCGGGTGATTCATGTGCGGCGTTTTAGAAAAAGTGCATGCACAAATGTCTCAAAGCGATACTAGGGGAAGACTACAAGGATGCTGGAGAGTGTGCATAATTACATTTTTGGTGATCCCATACTTGTAAAAGAAAGCGGGTGATTTACTTGTATGCATTCTAGAAAAAGTGCACGCAGAATTGTCTCAAAGCGATGCTCGGGAAGACTGCAAGGATGCAGGAGAGTGTCGCCAAATTACATTTTTGGTGATCCCATACTTGTAAAAAAGCGGGTGATTCACGTGCATTTCGAAAAAAGTGCTGCACTGGATTGTCCCAAGCGATGCTCGGGAAGACTACGAGGATGCAGGAGAGTGTCGCCAAATTACATTTTTGGTGATCCCATGACTCTGGCTTTGGCGGTTAGCCAATGATTGTCACGAGAATAGCTTCATGGCTTTGGCGGTGAAGCACAATGATTGTGCGAGAATGGCTTGCAGCTTTAGCGGTGGTGCCACGATCATTCGCGACTTTGGGAAAACCGCTGCAGCTCACGGCTTTAGGAGTTGTAGTGAATGAAAAGTCCTCCCCTAAAATGATTTGAAGAAATGCAAATAAGACATATATAGGAAGGGACGTTAGCGAAACGGTGGTGCCACGATCATTGTGCGGCATGACATCGCGGATTTAGCGGTGGTGCACGATCATTGTATGAGCATGGCATTCGGCTTTGGCGGTGTTGCGATCATTATACAACATGACATGCGGCTTTGGCGGTGAAGCACAATGATTATGCGGAATGGCTTGCAGCTTTGGCGGTGGTGCCACGATCATTGCGCGACTTTGGGAAGGCCAGCTGCAACTTGCTGACTTTGGGAGTTGGTGAATGAAAAGTCCTCCCTAAAATGATTTGAAGAAATGCAAATAAGACATATATAGGGAAGGGACGTTGGCAGAAGCGGTGGTGCACGATCATTTATGCGGCATGACATGCGGATTTGGCGGTGGTGCACGATCATTATGAGGCATGGCATTCGGCTTTAGCGGTGTTGCTGCGATCATTAGGCAACATGACATGCAGCTATAGCGGTGAAGCACAATGATTATGCAGAATGGCTTGCGGCTTTGGCGGTGGTGCACGATCATTACGCGACTTTGGGAAGCCATTGCAACTTGCGGCTTTAGGAGTTGGTGAATGAAAAGTCCTCCCTAAAATGATTTGAAGAAATGCAAATAAGACATATACTAGGAAGGAGCGTTGGCAGAAGCGGTGGTGCCACGATCATTATGCGGCATGACATCGCGGTTGGCGGTGGTGCACGATCATTCTATGAGGCATGGCATTGAGCTTTGGCGGTGTTGACGATCATTATGCAACATGACATGCGGCTCTGACGGTGAAGCACAATGATTGTCGCGAGAATGGCTTGTGGCTTTGGCGGTGGTGCACGATCATTCGCGACTTTGGAAGGCCAGCTGCAACTTACGGCTTTAGGAGTTGGTGAATGAAAAGTCCTCCCTAAAATGATTTGTAGAAATGCAAATAAGACATATAGAGGAAGGGACGTTGGTTGAGAACAAAATACAAGTTTGCCTTGCATTTCTACGTGAAGCGAAGTAGCGATGCTTTGGCATGCATTTATGCATGCTAAATGCGATTCATCGAAATTTTTAGCATCAACTGGCTAACAACCGTGAGTAAGTCCAATGCCGAGACCCATTTTGCATCACCTCTCATGGTGAAGCTTCATTTGACAAGATGAAACTTTATTTGAAGCGAAGTCTTTGCAAGATGCGGCTTTAGGAGTTAGTGAATGATTTTCCTCCTAGTCTAATTTGTGAAATGCAAATAAGACATATATAGGAAGGGACGTTGGTTGAGAGCAAAATGCAAGTTTGCCTTGCATTTCTATGGAGCGAAGTAGCGATACTTTGGCATGCATTTATGCATGCTAAATCGATTATCGAAATTTTAGCATCAGTGGCTAACAACCGTGAGTAAGTCAATGCAGAGAGACCCATATTGCATCACCTCTCATGATGAAGCTTCATTTGACAAGATGAAGCTTCATTTGAGCAGAACCTTTGCAAGATGCGGCTTTGGGAGTTGGTGAATGATTTTCCTCCCTAGTCTAATTTGTAGAAATGCAAATAAGACATATATAGGAAGGGACGTTGGTTGAGAGCAAATGCAAGTTTGCCTTGCATTTCCTGTGGAAGCGAAGTCGCGATGCTTTTGGCATGCATTTATGCATGCTAAATACGATTATCAGAATTTTAGCATCTTTGGCTAGCAACCACGTGAGTAAGTCCAATGCACGAGACCCATATTGCATCACTCTCATGGTGAAGCTTCATTTGACAAGATGAAGCTTCATTTGAGCGAGACCTTTGCAAGATACGGCTTTGGGAGTTAGTGAATGATTTTCCTCCTAGTCTAATTGTAGAAATGCAAATACAGACATATATAGGAAGAGGACGTTGGTTGAGAGAAAAATGCAAGTTTGCCTTGCATTTCACTGTGGAAGCGAAGTCGCGATGCTTTTGGCATGCATTTGTGCATGCTAAATCGATTATCGAAATTTTCAGCATCAGCTGGCTAACAACCACGTGAGTAAGTCAATGCAGAGACCCATGTTGCATCACCTCTCGTGATGAAGCTTCATTTAGCAAGATGAAGCTTCATTTGAACGAACCTTTGCAAGATGCGGCTTGTAGGAGTTAGTGAATGATTTTCCTCCCTAGTCTAATTTGTAGAAATGCAAATAAGACATATATAGGAAGGGACGTTGGTTGAGAGAAAATGCAAGTTTGCCTTGCATTTCCTGTAGGAAGCAAGTCGCGATGCTTTTAGCATGCATTTATGCATGCTAAATGCGATTATCAAAATTTTGGCATCAACGGCTAGCAACCACGTGAGTAAGTCCAATGCACAGGACCCATATTGCATCACCTCTCATGATGAAGCTTCATTTGACAAGATGAAGCCTCATTTGAGCAGAACCTTTGCAAGATGCGGCTTTGGGAGTTGGTGAATGATTTTCCTCCCTAGTCTAATTTGTAGAAATGCAAATAAGACATATATAGGGAAGGGACGTTGGTTGAGAGAAAAATGCAAGTTTGCCTTGCATTTCCTGTGGGAAACGAGTCGCGATGCTTTGGCATGCATTTATGCATGCTAAATCGATTATCGAAATTGTACATCATCTGGCTAACAACCAGTGAGTAAGTCAATGCAGGACCCATATTGCATCACCTCTCATGATGAAGCTTCATCTTGTCAAATGAAGCTTCATCTGAGCAGAGACCTTTACAAGATCGGCTTTGGGAGTTAGTGAATGATTTTCCTCCCTAGTCTAATTTGTAGAAATGCAAATAAGACATATATGAGAAAGGACGTTGGTTGAGAGAAAAATGCAAGTTTGCCTTGCATTTCCTGTAGGAAGCGAAGTCGTGATGCTTTTAGCATGCATTTATGCATGCTAAATCGATTATCAAATTTATAGCATCACTGGCTATAACCACGTGAGTAAGTCCAATGCATGAGACCCATATTGCATCACCTCTCATGATGAAGCTTCATTTGACAAGATGAAGCTTCATTTAAAGAAGACCTTTGCAAGATGCGGCTTTGGGAGTTAGTGAATGATTTTCCTCCCTAGTCTAATTTGTAGAAATGCAAATAAGACATATATAGAGAAGGGACGTTGGTTGAGAGAAAAATGCAAGTTTGCCTTGCATTTCTATAGAGAAGCGAAGTCGCGATGCTTTTAGCATGCATTTATGCATGCTAAATCGATTATCGAATTTTGGCATCAGCTGCTAACAGCACGTGAGTAAGTCAATGCCTGAGACCCATTTGCATCACCTCTCATGATGAAGCTTCGTTTGACAAGATGAAGCTTCATTTGAAGCGAGTCTTTGCAAGATCCGGCTTTGGGAGTTAGTGAATGATTTTCCTCCCTAGTCTAATTTGTAGAAATGCAAATAAGACATATATAGGAAGGGACGTTGGTTGAGAGCAAAATGCAAGTTTGCCTTACATTTCTGTGAGAAGCAAGTCGCGATGCTTTTGGCATGCATTTATGCATGCTAAATCATTATGTCAAAATTTTGGCATCATTGGCTAACAACCCGTGAGTAAGTCAATGCATGAGACCCATGTTGCATCACCTCTCATGATGAAGCTTCATTTGACAAGATGAAGCCTCATTTGGCGAGACCTTTGCAGAATGCGGCTTTAGGAGTTAGTGAATGATTTTCCTCCCTAGTCTAATTTGTAGAAATGCAAATAAGACATATATAGGAAAGGACGTTGGTTGAGAGAAAAATGCAGTTTGCCTTGCATTTCTGTAGGAAGCAAAGTCGCGATGCTTTTGGCATGCATTTATGCATGCTAAATACGATTATCGAAATTTTGGCATCATGGCTATACAACCACGTGAGTAAGTCAATGCACGAGACCCATATTGCATCACCTCTTGATGAAGCTTCATTTGACAAGATGAAGCTTCATTTGAAGCAGTCTTTGCAAGATGCGGCTTTGGGAGTTGGTGAATGATTTTCCTCCTAGATCTAATTTGTAGAAATGCAAGTTTTGCATATATAGGGAAGGGATGTTGGTTGATGAGAAAATGCAAGCTTGCCTTGCATTTCCTATGGGAAGCGAAAGCCGCGACGCTTTGGCATGCATTTATGCATGCTAAATGCGATTATCGAAAATTTTGGCATCAGCAGCTACAACCACGTGAGTAAGTCCAATGCCAGGACCCATGTTGCATCACCTCTCATGATGAAGCTTCATTTGACAAGATGAAGCCTCATTTAGACAGGAGCCTTTGCAAGATGCGGCTTTAGGAGTTAGTGAATGATTTTCCTCCTAGTCTAATTTGTAGAAGTGCAAATAAGACATATATAGGAAGGGACGTTGGTTGAGAAGAAAATGCAAGTTTGCCTTGCATTTCTGTAGGAAGCAAGTCGTGATGCTTTGGCATGCATTTATGCATGCTAAATGCATTATCGAAATTTTGGCATCAGCTGCTAACAACCATGGAGTAAGTCAATGCACGAGAGCCATGCTGCATCACCTCTCATGATGAAGCTTCATTTGACAAGATGAAGCTTCATTTAAGCGAGACCTTTGCAAGATACGGCTTTGGGAGTTGGTGAATGATTTTCCTCCCTAGTCTAATTTGTAGAAATGCAAATAAGACATATATAGGAAAGGACGTTGGTTGAAGAAAAATGCAAGTTTGCCTTGCATTTCTGTAGGAAGCAGAAGTCGCGATGCTTTTGGCATGCATTTATGCATGCTAAATCGATTATCGAAATTTTAGCATCAGCATACTAGCAACCACGTGAGTAAGTCCAATGCACTGAGACCCATTTTGCATCACCTCTCATGATAAGCTTCATTTGACAAGATGAAGCTTCATTTGAGCAGAATCTTTGCAAGATGCGGCTTTAGGAGTTGGTGAATGATTTTCCTCCTAGTCTAATTTGTAGAAATGCAAATAAGACATATATAGGAAGGGACGTTGGTTGAGAGCAAAATGCAAGTTTGCCTTGCATTTCTGTGGGAAGCGAAGTCGCGATGCTTTTGGCATGCATTTATGCATACTAAATCGATTATCGAAAATTTTGGCATCAGCTGGCTAACAACCACGTGAGTAAGTCCAATGCCTGAGACCCATGTTGCATCCTCTCATGATGAAGCTTCATTTGACAAGATGAAGCCTCATTTGAGCGAGACCTTTGCAAGATGCGGCTTTAGGAGTTAGTGAATGATTTTCCTCCCTAGTCTAATTTGTAGAAATGCAAATAAGACATATATAGGGAAGGGACGTTGGTTGAGAGAAAAATGCAAATTTTGGCATCATGCTGCTAACAACCACGTGAGTAAGTCCAATGCACTGAGACCCATATTGCATCACCTCTCATGATGAAGCTTCATTTGACAAGATGAAGCTTCATTTGCAGCAGAACACTTGCAAGATGCGGCTTTGGGAGTTAGTGAATGATTTTCCTCCCTAGTCTAATTTGTAGAAATGCTAATAAGACATATATGAGAAGGGACGTTGGTTGGGAAAAGAGCACTAGTTGGCGCAGCATCGAGTTGGCTCATCTTTATACGCCAATTGTGTAAGTCCCAGAGTTTGAATAAGATTCAGGCGTTGCAGTTTTCCTTGCAAGGCGAGAAGGAAATTGTTAGTCGAAATATATTTTCCACGCAGCGTGTTAGCAGAATGATTGTCCCGGTGCTCGTGCAAGATTGACTTAGCATTAATGGCTAGCACTAGTTCTCACGGAGGCGGTTGTTTCTTGATGGACAATACGTGTTGGCGTATGAGTGGTGTTTGGTTCTTGTGTCTTGGTTTGGCTCTCAGCTCTGCGCGGCGAGCAGCAAGCCGATTACCTCTTCAGTCCGTCCATGTTTTCCTTCGGAAACACCCGTTTAGTTCTATGTTGCCTACCTATCGATAAGGTATCGATTTTGTCCCTACGCTTCTATTGCCTCTCTGCCGCTCTTGGGTGGCGTGAGATGGTACTCGAAAAGTCTCATGTTCCCATTGTTGAGTTATATTTATTATCCAGTTCTCATGGAGCACGAGATCTTTTGTTCCCTGGATACCGATGATGCCATTGGGAGCTCGGAGTATTTTCAAGACCCAGAAATCGATTTCAAAATCAGTTGCTGTCTTCTCCCTCATGATGTCGGTGAAATTCCGACTCGGTCAGGGCCGAGAAGATGGCGTCATTGAGGAATGCTACCTGGTTGATCCTGCCAGTAGTCATATGCTTATCTCAAGATTAAGCCATGCATGTGTAAGTATGAACTAATTGATGCTGAAAGCTGCGAATGGCTCATTAAATCGATTATAGTTTGTTTGATGGTACTTGCTACTCGGATAACCGTAGTAATTCTAGAGCTAATACGTGCAGCAAACCCAGAGCTCGGAAGGGATGCATTTATTAGATAAAAGGTCATGCGGGCTTTGCCCGTTACTCGAATGATTCATGATAACCAGCGGATGCTTACGGCCTTTGTCTGTGGCGACGCATCATTCAAATTTCTGCCCTATCAACTTTCGATGGTAGGATGGTGGCCTACTATGGTAGTGGCGGTGTAGCGGAGAGTTGGGTTCGATTCAGGAGAGCGGAGCTGAGCAGCTACCACATCCAAGGAAGGCAGCGGCGCGTAAATTACAATCCTAACAGCAGGAGGTAGTGACAATAAATAACAATCATAGAGGCTCTTGATGCGGTAATTGGAATAAGTACAATCTAAATCCCATAGCGAGGATCCATTGGAGGCAAGATGCAGTTGCATGACATGCAGTAATTCAGACTCAATAGCGTATATTTAAGTTATTTGCAGTTAAAAAGCTCGTGAGTTGGACTTTGGGTTGGTGTCATCAGTCTGCCCTTTGGGTGTGCACCGATGCGTCACATCCACTTCTACCAGCGATGCGTTCCTAGCCTTAATTGGTCAGGTCGTGCCTCAGTGCTGTTACTTTGAAGAAATTAGAGTGCTCAAGCAAGCCCAAGCTCTGGATACATTAGCATGGGATAACATCATAGGATTTCGATCCTGTTGCGTTAGCGCTCGGGATCGGATAATGGTGCACGAGGGACAGTCGGAGGCATTACGTATTTCATAGTCAGGTGAAAATTCTTGGATTTATGAAAGGCGAACAACTGCGAAAGCATTTGCCAAGGATGTTTTCATTAATCAGAAGCGAAAGTTGGGGGCTCGAAGGCGATCGAGATACCGTCCTAGTCATCCATAAGCGATGCGAGCCGAGGATCGGCGGATGTTGCTTTCAGGACTCATGGCACCTTATGAAGATCAAAGTTTTTGGAGTTCAGGGAGATTATGGTATAAGGCTGAAACTTAAAGGAATGTAGAGGCACCACGAGTGGAGACTGCTGACTTAATTGACTCAACGAGAAACTTACCGAGTCCAGGACATAGTGAGGATTGATGTGGCAGAGACTCTTTCTTGATTCTATGGGTGGTGGTGCATGGCGATTCTTAGTTGGTGGAGCGATTTATATGCCAGTTAATTCGTTAGCAAGCGAGACCTCGGCACTGCTAACTAGCTATGCGGAGGATTCCCTCGACGGCGGCTCTTAGAGGGACTATGGTCGTTTAGGCCACAGAGTTGAGGCAATATTGAGTCTGTGATGCCCTTAGATGTTCACGGGCGCCGCAGCGTCTACGCTGATGTATTCAGCGAGTATATAGCCTTGGCGACAGGTCAAGGTAATGCGAAAAGTTCATCGTGATGGGGATGAATCATTACAATTGTTGGTCTTAAGCGAGGAATTCCTAGTGGCGCGAGTCATCAGCTCGCGTTGACTTCGTCCATCGCCCTTTATGCACGCGCGTCACTCCTGCAGATTGAATGGTCGGTGAAGTGTTCGGATCGGCGGCGGCGGCGGTTCGCCTGCCGGTGGCGTCGCGAAGTCCACTGAACCTTATCATTTAGGAGGAAGGAGAAGTCGTAACAAGGTTTCCGTGAGTGAACCTGCGGAAGGATCATTGTCGAAACTGCCCAGTGAAGCGACCGCTTGAACACGTGAGATCAAGTTCGGTGGTGATGCAGAGTGGGGAGAGATCCCCTTGCTCCACCGCTCAGGTCGGGAGTTGGCTAACGCCCTCTCTTACGTGCAGAAAGCAGAACCCAAGGCTGCAGTAGGCGTGAAGGAAAAACAAATGGATACTAGCGTGCCTCTTCTCTTTATCCACTTCAGGTCGGAAATACGGCAATGGTAAGTGTCGCGAAATCCAATCTTGACGACTCTCAGCAGCGGATATCTCAGCTCCGTCGATGAAGAGCGTGGCGAAATCGATGCTTAGGTGTGGATTGCAGAATCCGTGAACCATCGAGTTTTGAAGCATGAAGTTCGCTCCCAAGCCTTGGGCCGAGGAGCACGCTTGCCGCAGGCGTCACATGCCCGAGTCTCCCCTCAACTCATGTCCTTGGCGCCTTAGGCGACATTGGCGTTGTGCGGTGAATGGGGAGGATATTGACCCCCGTGCCTTGAAAGTGCGGTCGGTCTAAGCTGCAGCACTGGAGGATGGCGTCACGATTCGTGGTGGTGCGGCACTCGTTGTCTCTCTTCATTCACAGAATCGTGTTTGCTTGTACTTCAGTGAAGGACCATAAAGGAACCCATCGGGCGTGAATACAGCACCACTCTGCGACCCAGGTCAGCGGGACTACCGCTGAATTACGCTTATATCAATAAGCGGAGGAGAAGAAACTTACAGGATTCCCTTAATGCAGTGAGCTAGAGCAGGAACAGCCGACAGAGAATGTCGGGCAGCTACATCCAGGTGTAGTCTGTAGAAGCGTCCTCAGCGACAGGCCAGGCCCAAGTCCCACTGAGAAGGGGCGCTGAGAGGAGTGAGACCGTCGTGCTCGGACCACTGTCGCACCACGAGCTAGTTGTCAGTGCGATCGGGTTGTTTGAGAATGCAGCCCAACGGGCGGTGGAAATTCCATCCAGGCTAAATGCGGCGAGAGGCCAGAATGAGAACAAATACCGCGAGGAAAGATGAAAAGGACTTTGAAAAGAGAGTCGAAGAGTGCTTAGAAATTGTCGGGAGGAAGCGGATGAGGGCGGCGATGTGCCCGGTCGGATGCTGAGACGGTGATGAGGCAGTCATGCCCGATCGGCTCGTAGAGTGCGGCACGTGTGAGTTGAGCGGCGTCCCAAGCCGAGCTGTAGTCATGCCAGCGGAGGCGTCGTCGCCTCGATCGTGGTGGGCAGCACGCGCCTCACGGCGTGCCTCCGGCAGCAGGCGTGCTCCGGCGTCGGCACTGCTGGGTTCCCCATTCGGCCCGTCTTGAAACACGGACCAAGGAGTCGACATGTGTGCGAGTCCACGGGCGAGTAAAACCCGTAAGCGCAAGAGAGCTAGCTGGCGGGGATCCCTTGTGGGTTGCACCATGGCAGGCAGACCTAGATCTTGCCATGAAGGGGTTCGGTGAGCATGCACAGCCGGGGACCGAAGATAGTGAAGCTATGCTGGCGAGGCGAAGCGAAGGAGAACTGCAGTGGAGGCTCGCATGGCGATCTTGACGTGCAAGTAGGTTGGCCGGATGAGAAGCGAAAGACTGGTCAGACGTCTAGTGGTAGTTTCCCTCGAGTTTCCCTCGGGATAGCTGGAGCCCTTGGGCGAGTTCTATCGGGTAAACGCCATGATTAGAGGCACTCGGGGCGCAACGCCTCTGGGCTATTCTCAAACTTTAAATAGGTAGGACGCAGCGGCTGCTCCGTTGAAGCGCCTACAGAATCGAGAGCTCCAAGTGGGCCCATTTTGGCTAGCGGCTGCGTCGCGGGATGAGCAAGGCTGAGATTCACGAGTGCCATTCTGAACCTGATCCTAGAACAGGGTGTTGGTCGATTAAGACCTGACGGGAGCGGTGGTCATGGAAGTGAAATCCGCTAAGGAGTGTGTAACTAGCTCTGCCAGAATCAACTAGCCCGAAAATGGATGGCCATTTGAAGCCAGCGGCCCACCACGGCATCGTGGGGCAATCGTTAAACCCCGATGAGTAGGAGGCGCGGCGGTGGCGCACGCGAAACCTAGGGCAGTGGCGGGGCGGAGCCTCGTCGAGTGCTGCAGATCTTCAGTGGTGTGCCAGTATTCGTGAGGAGGCTGTGAGAGGCCGAGAAGGAAAGGTTCCATGTGAGCGGCACTTGCACATGGGTTGGTCGATCACAAGAGGCAGGGGAAGCCCGTCGAGAAGGCGTGCTGCCGAACCCTGAGCGAAAGGAATCGGGTTAAAATTCCTGAAGCCGGGAGCGTGGCGGTGGCGGCCAGCAGTTGGGGAGTCGGAGGCGTCGGCGGGGGCCTCGGAAAGAGTTATCTTTTACGTTTAACGGCTTGCCCACCAGAAGCTTGGTTCGGCGGAGGTAGGGTCCACGGCCGGAAGAGCACCTGCACGTCGCGTGGTGTCGGTGCGCCCGGCGGCCCTTGAAAATCGGAGGAGGGCGAGTGCCACCTTAGTCAACACCATCCACGTTTTTCTCTATATCCATCTTCTTAATCTATCCATGTGATTGGTTGACTCCGGTTTATGATGCCCAGAAACTATCTGAGTAGAGCTCTGTCACTTTATATGAATTTTAGTATGATTGAGTGCAAACTCGTGTACATCAATTGGAATTTCGCATCAGGGTGCTTCCTCCTGTAGTCAATAAGTATGCCAACCAAGGAGATTCTTTAGTGCCTTCCAAGGTTCTGCGTAGATAGCTAGGGTCTGGAGTAAAGGTTTTGTGGGTACACCTCTGGTAAACCCTCCCGAGATTAACTCGGTTTTATTTTTTTTAAGTTTTGCTCGAGGACTAGCAAATAATAAGTTTGGGGGTATTTGTTAGACATATTTTTGTGTCTGAATTGTCCTCAGTGTCTCTATTGTTAGTCTCGATTTTTGTACTATTTTTGGTGTTTTTATGTTTGTGTAGGTGTTTTTGGAGAAATACACTTGTGTGGAAAAAGTTGCTCGAAAAGTGTTTTTTGGACCTCCGGAGAAAAGTGATAAAGGCACCCTCATGTTGGTTAAGGGGCACCTCAGGGCACCCCAGATGTTAAAGGCGCCCGTGTTTTGGATCAGGGCACACCATCTTCACCATTTTGAATTTTGATTTTGGCGGGAAAATATTTACACTACTGGCAGATTTTCAGTTCGTCATTTGGAGGGGTTATAGTGCGATTCAATGGCAAAAATTTCATGGGAAGACTTGACTGAGCGTAACAGGCGTGGTATGGTTGATTGTTTCGGTTAAAATTGTCTAGATAACTCGCGAGGAGAAAACAGGGCACACATACGCCGGAAGAGATATTCACGGGATTACACGTTTGCTGCTCGTGTTTGGATAGAGCCTGGTCGCTAAAGGAGCGTGAAATAGATGAATAAGGAAGGTTGGATTGATACAGACGCGTGCTGCTACAAAAAGAGAAAGAATATATCCCGAGAATAATATCATTGATTGCCGAGTAATGGGAAGATATTTTGGAGTTATGAGGAGTAATCTTTGGTCTGTCGAGTATATATAAGTTGATGGGGTCGAGTAGAAGGACGACAGAGAGTTTGGGAGAAGAACAGAGCAATAGAAATCAAGTTAGAGAATTCTGCTGCTGCTGCTGTGAAGGAAGAACATGAAGAACATAACACTTCTGAAGACCGTCGTTTATCAACAGTAACAACGACCATCACTTGTGGGTCACACAGATACAGTATCAATGACGCATATCAGTTATCGTTCTTTTGTAACACTGTTTGCAACAATTATAAGCGTTGCAAACACCCGGTTTTAATCATTTTCTCCCATTTTTCATCATTTGTAACCACTTTTGAGCATAAATGAAATCAACTTTTGAGTGTGTTTCCAACATGATGATGAGCTAATTCTCCCACAACCAAGGCAATGAGGAAGTTATTCACGCATGGATAATTGGTAACTATTTTAATTTCTCAAATTTATAATTCATAATTCACTCAATCACCGCTTTTGCAGAGTTTTAATTGTTTGCAAAATTTTCTTCATTAGCTGTGATTCAATTAGATAGGTTATGCTTTGTTTAGATAATTTATGCTTAGGGGATACAATTAATTTTTGAGAATTTGCCTGATTATTTGTGAATTAAGAAATAAGGGACTTAAAAGATAATTAGAGTTTTGGATTATTTACCATAATTTATTCATGTGTAATAGTGGAATCAGTGTCTTGGTTATTCCTAATATCTTGAAATCAAATTTTGAGTTAAGTTTTGTTTGTTTTTAAGTTTTATAAGTCTGAAATCTATTGCTTTCACAAGTCTCAACGAACCTTATTTACTACAACATTATTGATTCACATCACTTGATTATGTACTAGAGTCAACTTCGTATAGGTTAGCTTGAAAGTATTAGGATATGGGACTTTACAAGTATTGCGAAGACTTGAAGATGTGAAGAAGCAAGGAGCTACAACGACGACAATCATCCTTCCACTTGAGGTTAGTGATATTTGACTTGAACTGTTTCATTCCCTAACGTATCTTTCAAGTCGTGCATATTGAAAACAAAACTGCGAAGCATATTTGAACTTTAGATAGACATAGTATTAAGGAATACAATACGAGGTTTATTGCTTAACCATTAAACTTTGTAGATAAGACATCGCCATAATCATTTGAATGCTATTGTGATTATGTATGGGTATAAGGTGAGGATTTCATCCTAGGGAACAATGTTTTACATGTGTTCTAAGGAAGTAAGTTCATAAACTTGTTTGTGAATCAAAAAGGCAATCGCCAGGCGTTATTGGTTTTGTTATTCATTGCATATCTTATGAACAACCAATATGTGTGATTAGAACTATTCACAAAGGCGTTATTGAGTATAACCGTTCATGACTTGTTGTGTTCTTGGTAGAACTATTCACAAAGGCCTGACTTATGTATTGGTATGACTTTTATTAGTGAAACCAATCTTAAGTAATCACCTGAGATGGTATGATCGGGTTTGTGATTTTCTGTTTGACCAAATATGGGAAAGGGGAACCGATCCTTGTAAGGTGCAACAAGGTTTATAGCAGAAAGGGGAACCGATCCTATGAACATGTGCAACACATTTTTAGGCAGAGGGGAACCGATCCTATGTACATGTGCAACACATATAAGTTAGATACCATATATATGTGGGGAACCGATCCTAGTACCTAGTCAACCGAATTTTGGAAAGCTAGTGTGACTATGCACAGTACTCACATGGAAGGTAGAACCGAAACTTGTTTTGGTAGAACCGTTAAACCCATGATTGTGATTGAATGTTATTTTATCAATCGCATAGTTCTTGAAAGTCAAATGAACCAATTCTAAACTTTTTTGGAAGTGTGGCAAATCGGTTTCAAGGTTGTAAGTGTGAAAGAGAACTTACAAAGTTAAGATGTCGACATACTTTGAACACGTGCTATGAATGTTTATTTCTTTAATTGTTCAAAGTTATTCCTTAATAGCTAAGGGAAGAGAATCCCAGGATCGAAACATAAATAAGTTAAGAATATTTTAATTTAGGTATTTAATTTCATTTTGTAGGGAAATAAGAATTAGTAATGTGCATTTACTAATTACAGATTTTCCGAGAGATTTCGATCATTATTTTTGGACAGAGCATTTCCAGGAATTATGGAAACCGAATTTGTGCTTTAATGAATATCTTGAGAATATTTTCGGTTTTGGAAATTCCTTGGTGTCCAAACTTCCTTGTCTATAAATAATTGAAGTTTGCCTTTCTAGCAAACTAATCCTTCGTAACAACAGACTTCCTCTTTGTTGTGTTGTTACTGGTGTAGCCGCCTATCCGGAGAGGAGAGTAACCTAATTAGGAGAAATCTCTTACGGCCGCTCAGTTTAAAGTTTTCTTTGGGATTGAGAACCTCTACGAGTACCGTTGGTGGGAAACTAGATAATTGTGGTTTATCTTTTGTTTTCTTTGATTTGATTGACTAACGGTGGTTGAACTTTGATTGCACCTAGTTTGTTTATGCTTGAGAATCTTCTCTTCTGATATAAGATTCACTCAAACTAGTTCAGAGTCTCGACAGGGATCTTTAGACTGTTGTTAGTTCTAAAGACGATCTTGTGATAATCCATTGTTGAGACTCCGTTACGTGCGTGATTGATCACAAGAGATTCAAGTGATTGTGTGCAGGTGTTTATTAAAGATCTAAGAAGATTTGAAGACAAAGAAGATATTGAATATTTCTGATTTGTGGGTTCATAATCTTTGGTGTGCACAATACTTGTTTCGGTAAAAGAGGATCCAATTAATAATCGGTTTATCTTTGTGATAGATTGGATTGATTAGTTGGGTAGATCGGCATCAACACAATTGTTTGGATTAAAAGTGTTGTTGGCTTAATCTTAAACGATTACTTCGGTAATTGAATATAAGATAGATCTAAGGACCTGACGAAGGAGTTTATGTTAAGATAAACGGAAGAGCCTTTGTCCAACTCATATCACTTGGTTGAATAGAGTTGATACCAAACAGATTTGTTGTCCTTTACTGTTTGGAATACGAACCAAATGAATTTTCCAAGTACGTGACTAAGGTCGAAGGCGTGGGAATACAGACGAAACTAGGTGAACTATAGGTTTAGTTGCTTGGTCTCAACTATACGAAGTTAGGTGTAATTTTGTGTAGCGGCTTAATCCTGAGAGTATTCAATTCTGGACAAGGTCCCGGGGTTTTTCTGAATTTGCGGTTTCCTCGTTAACAAAATCTTGCCGTGTCATTTACTTTATATTTCCACATTATAATTGTTTTATTAAAATTAAAGTAAATTACACAAACGTTAATTCCTATTTACTTGATAAGTGAATCCTATTGTGTTTGGTTAAGTACGAACCTTTTTATCAAGTATCATACTTCGTTGTTGTATTGTCTCGATCTCGTATCCATAGAAGATCACACGCAGTGTGAACCGATTAGTTGTATTGTCTCGACTCAGTCCATAGACAATCACTTTCGGAGAAAGGACTTATAGGTAGGAAAAGTTTTAGCTTGAGGTATATTTGGGTATCCTCGCCTTTTCATTCTCTTTGAAGGGAGATCCTGCCGCCCGATGAAGTTTGTCTAGCTTGTCCTCTATGGATTGCTTCTTTGATATTACTCTCTCGATCATTTTTCGAAGACGAGCATCAGTTATCGCCTTAACGTCACCGTCGGAGAAACTATCATCCTGCTCGTACTCCCGATCCTCAGGAATATCATATTTAGATCTTATTCTTTTTCTTTGAGGATCTGCAGATTTACTTCTGATTCTGTTTCTCTCCGAACGAGCATAGTAATCATGAGAAAATTCTCTCTCGTTGTACCAATCTCGAACCACATCTTCGTCATTCCTGTGGAGTTTTGATCCGACGGTGGCTTGGGACGTACTCTGTTGAGGTGCAGCTGGACGCACTCGGGCGCCTGCTCGTCGGACCCGTATACGCCTTCTTCTAGGTAGATCTCTAGTAACCACCTGGTTGTTTCCCAACAAATATTTCTCTGGTCCATCCCGATCGATCACATTTCTGGGTTGGTTAGCACCCTGCGGGCTAACCCGGCTTTCAAGGCGCTCCCAAACATAAAGTTCCTTTCGGTTTTGATCAAAATCTGTCAATCGATCTTGACTATTCAGATTAATAGTCATTGATCGAGACTGGTTCTCACATTCTGATCTTAGGAGATCGTTCTATTTCTCCACCTCGTTCAGCTGATGGCGCAATAGATCTGCCTCCGTACTAGGAGTCGTGGTTCGTTCATCTTGTAGATCAAGTCGATCATCATTCCTCCTTGACGGTCTTTAGAATACAAGTTCTCTGTCCACTCGAACTCGCGGGTTTCCCCCGTTAGGTATGGACTCAGCGACCTTTTCTCAATTCTCGATCACTGGTCGTTTCTCGCTTCTACGATAATCTAGATATGGGGTTCTGTCACGATCACAGTCTTAATCCTATTTATTTCCAGTAGGCGCTGCGGGTGCTGACTAAACCTCATTTTGTTCAATCACTGGGTAATTCTCGTGCCTTTCAGCTTTATATCTTCTGGGATGCTGAGGACTGCTAGCAGAAACGATCTTTCACGCAATTTGTTTCACTATTGCCATAATCTCGACTCGGGAAAACACGATCTCTTTTCTCATTTCCCCTTAGTCGGCGCCAATGTTTGTACAGTAAAATAATTTTACCTCAAACACGAATCTGATAATGATGTTGTTATTGATTGAACTGCAACCTTTGTCTCCACACAAACTGAGATGAGGGGGTACCTGCAAACAACCCTCCGATGATTAATTTAGCTAGAGTTGTAAACCCAAGTATTTATATGTTTCAGTTTAGGAATTAACACTAATTTCGAGATAAGCATGACTTGCCCTACAAGTATTCTAGAATTTTTCTAGAACTTCCTCTAAGTGACTTGACCAACAAGTACTTCGGACACTTCTAGAACATTCTTCTAGTGTTACGGAATTAGCTACGCAAAAGGGTGCAATTGACCAAGCCCAAGCAAAAGACCAAGCCCAAACATTATGGTGTATATATCCCATGGAGTAAAATAAGTGGATCTAAACAGACGGAGTAAAAACATCCCACGGCAATCCAAACTAGGGCGGAAAAATACCAGCGACTTGGCTAGGCTTGGCTCGGCTCGACTCGGCTAGAAGCTTGGCTCAGTTGTTTGGCTAGGGTAGAAATATCCACAGTGCATAACAAGTTAGGTGGAAAAATCCATAGTTGGACTTGGCCGTCGGACATGGCTGTCGGAGTACGTCGGTGCCAAAGAAGATGAACTGTTGTCTGACAAGGGTGGACAACACCCTAACGGGGGTGAACAACAAACTGTTGGGGTAAGCAACACCCTGACGTGGGTGAATATTAACGATGATGTCATGCTGATGCAACTATTATGGATAATGCCGACATCATGCTATGCAGATATCGGTATATTCCGATAGCGTTGCAACGATAACGACATATGCTGACAACGTTAGAAATATGCTGACGTCGTTATAGCGAAAACGGTATATGCTGACAGCATTATGAATATGTTGACGACGTTGTAACGATAACGAAATATTCTACCACAACAAAATATGCTACCATGTCATCTGCTGACTGGACCATTTGCTGATGTGGCGTCCACTATTGCTGACGTGGCATTCGCTACTATTGCCGTGGCGGTGTCCGTTGGATAGGCTTGTAGCTCATCGCGCTTTGCTATTTTTCATAGGTCTTCGTACTTTGGCCAACATGTGCAGTGCTTATAAGGCTCTAGTAAGCCCATTTTTGGTGTAAAATATTAGGGTACAAACAACGCCTCTTGAAGAAAGCTGTGAGGACTATGTATTTTTGAAGCCTCGTAGAGGAGGTATTGCAGATCATTTTCGGTTATTACTTTCCACTGATATCAAGAATAATAAGTTTGTGGATTTCCCGCGAGGAAAAAAGGAGACAAATTTTAAACGTCGATAGCTAAATTTTTTATCCATTTTGGATCAGAAATTTCTTAATATCGTTAGGAAACCGTTAGGCTGGTTTGGAACAGCCCGTGAGATGTGGTTGAAAAATTGTTATAGAATGGAAATTTTCTTGGTCTTTTGCTCAATCTCATGAAAATTTTGTAACGATATTACTCAACTCATATACACTCTCCATGCCATTTGACCAAGGAATCAAGTTAATTTTTCACTGACCATGGCATAAATAACCGGTGCAGAAAAATTTAATATAATGTATGTTTTTTGTAGGGAAGATATTGTTGGGATTATTTTGGTAATAATTTCCACGACACTAGTTCTTTGGATCAATGTATAAGTAAAGTAGAAATAAAGAAGATGTACACTAAAAGAAATAAGAAAGCGAGAATACGAGAATTTAACGTGGTTTGGCGCTATACATACATCTACAAATGGGTACGATCAACTCTTTATTATAGAACTTTTACAGAGAATTAAAATACTCAAAGAATGATTAATTAATCACTAATTTATGAATATCAAGAAGCTATTCATAACACTAAAATAACTCTCTAGAAATATTGCTCTATATCCTCACAAGTAGAAAGTAGAAGATAAGTAAAAGATAAACTCATAAAGCTCTTAGAGTTGGTATGTCCGTTTTTAAATGAGCTCCCTCTTATTTATACTTGATAATTGGGATTCAATCATAATACTTGACAATACAAGAAAAGTATACTTGGTTGCCAAGATTTTGCTAGATAATTCCCATGTGTAATTAATAGCCAAGTCTTTTACTTCTCCATACACTTGGATGCCAAGTTTCTTATAACCTCCACAAGTGTGAATGTTATAACCTCCATAAGTGTGAATGGGTATGAATATTTGAAAACTTTAACAATTCTCCACCTTGTCAATGATTCCACAAAAAAAAAAAAAAGTTAACCGTAGGTACAAATGCCTTAGGGCCTCAACAACGAGCAATCTTAATCAAGCTGAGACACCTCTCAAACTTGACCTTCGGAACGATTTTCATCAGCATATCTGATGGGTTGTCTTCGGTGCCAATCTTCAATAGAAGAACTTTTCCATTATCAACCACTTCTCGAATTTTATGATAACGACAACAATATGCTTGGTGCGTGCATGATAAACTTGATTCTTTGCAAGATTAATTTCACTTTGACTGTCGCAATCCACAATGAAATTCTTTTGCACAATACCCAAGTCATCAACTAGACCTTGAAGCCATAGTGCTTCCTTAACAACCTCTGTTACTGCAATATACTCCATCCATGTAGTAGACAAAGCAACAATTGATTGTAACATAGACCTCCAACTGACAGGTTCTCTACTCTAAGTAAAATATTACCCCGAAGTAGAACGATACTTATCTCGATCACCAGCGTAATCTGAATCAACAAATCCACAGACCTTCTAACCATGTTTCTTTTTATACACTAAACCAACATCCAGGGTTCCTTGAAGATATCAAAAAAATCCCTTAACATCGTACCAATGTGCTGTCCCGGGATTAGCCATATACCGACCTACTAATCCAACGGGTTGAGATATATTTGGACGGGTACAAGCCATATCGTACATCAAAGAACCTACCGCATTAGCATAGGAAACCTTTGACATAAACTCTTTTCCTCACTGGTAGTAGAACTCAAATGGTTTGATAGCTTAACACTTGGTGGCAATGGAAGACTGATAGCTTTAAAATTGCATTCCAAAGTGACGAACGATTTTCTCAAGATAAGATTTCCGAGTAAGACATAACTTTCTATTTGATCTATCTCGAGTAATCTTCATATATCTTCTTAGTCGAACCAAAATCTTTCATCTCAAACTCCAAACTCAATTGCTTCTTTTCTGACTTGCTCTTAGCAGCTATAAGCATGTCATCCACGTAGAGTAAGAGATAAACAAAACTCTCATCTCGAAGCTTCTTAGTACACACATTGATCGTACTTACTACGTTGTACTTTTGTTGCTACATAAATGTATCGAACTTCATATACCACTATCTTGGTGATTATATCAACCCATATAGTGGCTTCTGGAGTCGGCACACATAATCTTATTTATCGGCAACCTCATAACCAATGGGACGTGACATATAAATGTCCTCCTCAAGGACTCGAATGGACGTGTATTTAACAACTGGAGAGAAAACTTCATTATAATCCACACCTTCCTGTTGTGCATATCCTTTAGCCACTAATCTTGCCTTCTATCGTACACTACTAACGATACTCTTAGACCCACTAACGATAATCCATACCTTCCTGTTGTGCATATCCTTTAGCCACTAATCTTGCCTTATATTGTTCCCAAGTATGATTCTTATGAAGAGAATCCATTTCCTCATCCATAGGTATTTTCCACTCAGCGGCATGAGTATCACTCATCGCCTCCTTGAAAGTAAACGGGTCATCTTCAAAAATGGAAAATGCATGAGAAACACAATTCTCATAACCATATTGAATAGGTGAACAAATTCTTATTCTTGTGTATTAGATGAATAGGGAGATATTTGCTCCACCTGCATTGAATCATCATCAATACCGCGAGTACTCTCTTTTTCAATTTGAGAGTCCCAACCTGTGAACTTCTTTTAATAAAGCATAGCTTTCTCATTGAAGGTCACATCACGACTAATCACAAACTTTTGCAAGTCTGGGCACCATAAACAATACCCCTTCACACTTTCTAGATAATGTAATAAAATTTCTTTCTTAGTTCTAACACCTAACTTATCTTCTCTGGCGTGAAAATAAGTCGGGCAAACGTACACCTTCAAATTTAAATAATTTATAGGATTACCGGACCAAATATCTATAAGTGATTTAAACTGAATAGCTGTTGATGGTGATCGATTCACTAAATAACACGTCGTATTAATTGCTCCAGCCCACCAAATTTTTCGTAAACCTACGTTTGATAGCGTGCTCTCTCAAGTAGTGTGCGATTCATTCGCTCCGCTACTCCATTTTTTTGTGGTGTACCTTTTACTGTGAAGTGTCTAGCGATACCTTGTCCTTCACAAAATTATTTTAATGCCTCTTCGATGTATTCACCACCATTACTGGAACGTATCTTCTTGACCACCCGACCACTTTGTTTCTCCATCATTGTCTTCCACTTCTTAAATACCTTGGAGACTTCATTTTTCGCTTCATGGTGTAAATCCAAACTATCCGCGAAAATTCATCGATAAAGGTCACAAACCACATAGCACCTCCCTTAGAAACTGTACGATAGGGACCCCAAACATCCGAACGGATGTAATCTAACATACCCTATGTGTGGTACACAACGATACCAAAACTGCTTCTACATTGATTCACAACAATGCAATGCTCACAAAAATCATGCTTGCACGCCTTTTGTCCTCCAAGTAAGCCTTTACTACTCAACACAACCTTTCTCACTCATATGCCCAAGTCGCATATGCCACAAGCTTTTTGACTCCACCTGTTTCTCATCAACCGATTAAGAAACCATAGCTCCACCAAAAATTATATCTCCTTGTAAGAAATATAAATTACCATGTCTTTCACCGGTCATCTTCGAACTACCACCGTAGTATACCTTCAAGAATCCATATTCTACAACATACTTGTATCATAAAGATCCAAGTACTCCCAACGAAATCAAACACTTTCTTAAATCAAGAACATGTTTAACCTCTAAAATTGTTGTTGTAACACCATGCGAATTAACCCGTACTGTACCAACTCCAACTTTTTTATTGGCATTAGAGTTACCCATCAAAACAGTACCACCGTTCACCCCTCTATAAGTGGTGAAACATTCCCTGGTGGGACACATATGGTACGAAAAATCGGAATTGAGCATCCAACCATCATTGAGATATCTCTTTGATGTAACGGCTAACACACCCTGATCACAACCACACACTGGCTCCACCGAAACTTCACTACCTTCCGCAATTGAAGCAACAACATTCTTCGAATTTGATTTCTTATAACGTTTCTCATCATTTGCTTTTAGCTTAGGACAATCAACTCTCATGTGACCGGGTTCACGACAACAATAACACTCAACATCGTTCCTTTTGGGAAGATTCAGTTACTATCTGTAAACTTTGTAATGGGAGTCAAGAAACCCTAACTCATTTGTTCTTGCATTGGAACTATGCATCCCATGCACTTTTAACTTTGACGTAGAATCCGTTAGAAATGACACAACAACTTTTCATCATTGGTTAACCAACTGGTTTTCAAACCCTGAAAGTGGAGATTATGACATAGATTGGCATGTTTCATGTAGCATGATATTTTGGTTCATTTGAAAAGCAAGGTGTGATGTAGTCTTTAAAAATAAAAGACAAAATAGTATTATAACTGCGAATAATATTATCAAATTCATAAAAGACATATAACACTAAAAATTAATGTTGCAGTGACTATGATGGACTCTACAACTAAAGCTCGAAGTGGACTAACTTCGATCGGTCATGGACTCTACAACTAAAGCTCGAAGTGGACTAACTTCGATCGGTCATGGACTCTACAATTAAAACTAGAATTGGACTAACTTCAATCGAATTAAAAGAAGTTAGAGGTCCACACTCTACAACAATAGAGGAGTTAGAGCATCTCCAACAGAAGGTACAAAAAATCCTATGTGGCTTTTTTATTTAGTCCTTTAATTTATGGGATCTACACATAGAGTAAATATAGGAACTCATATCTAAAAAACCATCTCCAACAGTAGAGAATTTTTTTGAAAAAATAGTGAAAAATATGACGTGGAGATGGAGCCGGAGGTGTAAATAACACTTTCTTGAACACCTTCATATTTAGTAATTGATCCCTCCTAATTTGTAGGACCCTACTATTGGAGATGGATTTATGCCAAATAGGGGTCTAAAATCCTATATGTCACTAAGAAAACAAAAATTCACCCTCTATTGGAGATGCTCTTAGAGAGGGCCGGAGCGGAAGCACGTTTGTCCGAACACCAAACCGGATAATGTGATTAAGGCGTACGATACTCCCTAGGGAAGAATAATTTTGGAAAAGGAAGACGGATACAGATAGAAAGAACAGAAAAGCCAAAATCACGGATGAATAATTTTTGGCGCAGAAGAAAGGAGCGGAGCGGCGAGGGAGCGAGGTGAGAAAAGGCAGAGAAAAGCTAGGGTTTTTGTTTGAGATCGATCGGTCGGTGAGAGTATTAAATCAATCAATATATAAAATAAATTGTTATGGTTGTTATTTTTGTTGTTTGATCAGAAAAAAAAAATGGTGTCTTCATTAAGTTTACGCTGCTACTATTCTTCTTGTTGTTGTTACAGTTATTGTGTGTGTGAGATAGAGAAAATCTTGTGTGTGATTATGCAGGAAATATCTAGTGTGAGAGAGGTAGAGAGAATCAGGGAGAGAGATAGAGCGGAGAGAGCTATTGTGAGGGGGTAAAAGGATTTTCAGAGAGACCCAGAGTGTTAATTATCTTGGTTTCTCTCTCTTTGAAAGGAATTTTGAAATTAGGGTTTGGGTTCTTCTCAAATCGTCATGGAGAACAAGCTTGTGGTTAGTATTTTCCTCTATCACCCCCAAATTGTTAGCTTTGAGATAAATGATGTCATTTCAGCTTCTAACCTGGAATTACAGTTAGTTTTCTACCAAATTTTGGTAATTTATCTTGTGGTTGTTTTCCAGGTTCTTGGTATCCCATGGGATGTTGATACTGAAGGCTTGAAAGACTATATGAGCAAATTTGGAGAGCTAGAAGATGTTATAGTGATGAAGGTTAGGATTTATGCATTTTTACTGCTCCTAGTTTGATGTTTATTTTAGAATTCACTGTGTTAGTTTCGATGTCTTAATTCTCCTTTTAGTTTTGTGCTCCAATTCTTAGTATTTGGTAGCAGAGGACCAGAGTTTGAAATGATTTTTTTGTTACCGTCATCGGATATTATAAAGCTCAAGTCTTGGCAGACATCAAGCAATTCCTAATCAATCTGGGTTTTTGGGGTTTTCTTTTCTATATGGCTTTGTACTACAGGAACGGTCAACTGGACGCTCTCGTGGTTTTGGTTATGTAACTTTTGCGGAGGTTGAGGATGCGAAGGTAAAACATTTTGTTACTTACCAACTTTTTTTTTTTTTTTTTGGTTTCTCAACTTGTATAGTTTACTGGTCTGGTGCATTATGTTACTGTGCTTAATCATGCATCTACAACTAATTCTCTTACAATGTCATATGCATAGTATTGAATTTTTTCAAAATTTTGTTTTCTTGCCTGACTTGTTTCTGTGCACTTTTTTGGCAACAGAATGCCCTGGAAAGTGAGCACTTTCTTGGTAACAGAATTCTGGAAGTAAAAGTCGCCACACCAAAGGTTGTAATGCTAAAGCTGCTTTAAGCTACTCTCGTTTTGTTTACCAGCACTACTCTCTCGAGGTTGTTTGAAAAGTTAATATTCCACTTGTTACTGTAGAAATGCTCATGCACTTATATGGTTGTCTTTACAGGAAGAAATGAGAGCACCTTCTAAGAAAGTAACAAGGATTTTTGTGGCCAGAATCCCACAGACTGTAACAGAAGCAATATTTCGAAGGTGAGTTCTTCTCTAAAAATTATATATTTACCAGAACCTTCTGCTTGATGTAGTTTTTTGTGTTTGTTGTTGAGAGTTCTACAATCATGGAAAAGAAGTAACTAATCCAGCTGTGTCACCCTTTTCAGTTATTTTGAAACCTATGGTGAGATAACAGATATATACATGCCCAAGGTTAGTTTTGAAATCCTCTTCTCATATTTCATTACATGCTGAAAAGCACATGGGCATTAATGCAATTGAGGAGCAGTCCTCCTAATTGTGGAAATTATTCTATCTTTATATGACTTAATCATGATTTGCAGGATCAAGGCTCAAAAGCTCATCGTGGAATTGGGTTCATTACTTATGAAACTGCAGGTTGTTACGCTACAAAAATAATTTTATCATTTTCAAATTTTAGGATACTGCAACGCGTTTTAGTTATGTTGGGTTTAAGATTGAAGATGTGCTGTTGTATTTGGCAGATTCTGTGGACATTTTGATGTCTGAAACTCATGAATTGGAAGGTTCAACGATAGTTGTGGATCGAGCAACCCCAAAGGTAGTACATTATACCCCTCTGAGTGAGTCCAGGACTCTCAGAATTTAATCTGTAGAAATTCTTGTGAATATTTAATTTTTGTCAATTCTCGTTCATTTATTGGAATTCACTCAACCTCTAAGTTTTTAGGATGACGACTCCACTCACATGAGACAACCACCACCAAGCAGAGTACCACAGGGTGGATATGGGGCATATAATGCATATATCACTGCAGCAACTAGATACGCTGCACTGGGTGCTCCTACAATGTATGATCATCCAAGCTTAGGATACGCAAGTGAGTCTGCATGCAAGTTTTCGTTGCTGTTAATTTGTGAATTGATGCACGCGTATATCTTCGCTGATCCTGTTTATCTGTGTAGGAGGGGTTGCCGAACCAGCTGTGCGGGGAATGGGCAAAAAGATCTTTGTTGGTAGGCTTCCACAGGAGGCAAGCGTTGAAGATCTTCGCCATTATTTTGGCAGATTTGGTCGTATCATAGATGTCTATGTCCCCAAGGTATAATATTTTCTTGCATCCTTAATAATTATAGAAAAACACAATTTGATTTGATAGGTTTCTTCTGTGTATTCTACTGAATGGTTTTGATTGTAGGACCCAAAAAGAACTGGTCATCGGGGCTTTGGTTTTGTAACTTTTGCGGAGGATGGTGTGGCAGATCGTGTTTCTCGAAGGACTCATGAAATTTGTGGACACCAGGTAATGAACGGAATCTAAGACTGCTAATTTTGAATCTGATGTTCCAACTTTTGTCAACCCTGAATGTGTGGAAATGTCTTTCCAAATCCAGCTAATAATTTGGTACTGATTCTGCTACACAGGTTGCAATAGATTCAGCAACTCCACTTGATGATGCCGGTGGTACAAGTGGAGGAGGGGGAGGAGGAGGGAACCTAATGATGCAGAATCTAGAGCCTTATGGTGGCTATGTAGGTCCAATGCGTGCTTATAACAACTATGGGAGTTTGGATTTTGATGATGTAAGTATTTAAAGTATCTTGGATCATGTCATAGCTATACTTGAACAAATGGTTGATTTTGATCTGATGTTTTTTCCTTTTGTTCTCAATGCAGTGGGGGAATTACGGTGGCCAGACATATGGTGGGCAGAGTTATGGTGGTCTAGCTCGGGCTGGTGTTAATATTGGTGGCGGCGGTGGTGGTGCTAGCAGTGGCAGACCTTCGAGAATGGATTGGAGGTTTAGGCCATACTAAGATATTGACCCTTGCCTTGGTCTTCAATAGAAAAGAAGGAACACTTCAGACTCCATGTCGGTAGATGTTGTCAAGAATTTATTTATAATTGTTTCAGATTTAAGCTAAAACGGAGAGTTTGCAAACTATGGTTACTTTCTTCTTGTAACAAAATGCTGTAGTAAATTATACTTCCAAGCACAGTTTAATGGATCATCCTACTCTGAGAAATTTAGGCAACCTTTTGTATATTGAATATTTCGTACTCCGAGTAATATGGGCTTCTTTTGCAAAAATTCATTCGGCCAAATTGTCTCTTTTTGTATGCTTCCCCTTCCCCTGCCAAAACCATCGTACCTCCTCTCATTTCTTTTTCTTGTTGCTCTTATGTTTCCTTCTTCTCTACCTAAATACGCTTCTTCCTTGCAAAAACTTGTGATTCTATATTAATGTTTTTGCGTAAACAAAGATTTGGGGTAGTATCACATACTGATTTAATTCCAAAGCTAATTCCTTTAATCCGATCTTTTAACTCATTTTCATATTCTTTATCAACTAATGTTGTTGATGAAACTAGTACTAACCATGAATTTGATTTCAATCAACTATTCATTTCCTGCAACAAAAGTATTCATCTTGCCAAACGTCTCCATGCTCTTCTTCTCGTATCCGGTGAGGCTAAAAACATATACTTCTCTACGAAACTCGTAAACCTATACTCATACCTTGGTGACATCTCTTACTCTAGCATTACATTTGAGCAAATTCGTACGAAAAATGTTTTTGCTTGGAATTCAATTATTTCTGGTTTTGTACAGAATGGCTGTTCTCGTGAAGCTATTAATTGCTATTATCGATTGTTGGTAACATCATCGTCTAGAGTTCGACCTGATTTTTATACTTTTCCTGTTGTTTTAAAAGCTTGTGGAGATTTAGTTGATGGAAAGAAGGTGCATTGTTGGGTTCTGAAGCTTGGGTTTTGCTTAGATTTATTTATAGATGCTTCTTTGATTCATATGTATTCGAAGTTTGGATTTGTGACTGATGCTCGTAAAGTGTTTGACGTAATGAGGGTACGGGATAAAGGTACTTGGAATGCAATGATATCGGGGTTTTGTCAAAATGGGAATGCAGTGGAAGCTTTGGGTGTATTTGAGGAGATGAGAATGGGAGGAGTTCAGTTGGATAGCACGACTGTCTCAAGCATACTCCCTGTTTGTGCTCCACTTGGTGTAGGATTGAAGGGGATATTGATTCATGTATATGCTATTAAGCATGGTCTTGAATTCGATGTGTTTGTTTCCAATGCTTTAATTAATATGTATGCGAAGTTAGGTGAGTTGGTTTCCTCAAGGAAGGTATTTGGTCAAATGATCGCAAGAGATTTAGTGTCATGGAACTCGTTAATATCTGCATATGAGCAGAACAATGACCCTATTTCTGCTCTCAAGCTTTTTTCGGAGATGACGGAAAACAAGTTTCAGCCTGATGTGTTTACCTTGGTAAGCTTGGCTTCTGTTGTGGCTCAGTGTGGGGATGACCATAAAAGTCGGTCGGTTCATGGTTTCATTATGAGGCGAAGTTGGATGAGCGAAGACAGCTTCATTGAAAATGCTATTATGGACATGTATGCTAAGCTGGGCTGTATAGATTTGGCACGTGAGGTCTTTGAGAGGATGGCTTATAAAGATGTAATATCTTGGAATACTCTGATCACTGGATATGCTCAAAATGGTCTAGCTAGCGAAGCTGTCGAGGTTTTCCGTGAAATGGAAGGGTGTAGAGGAATTGTGCCAGATCAAGGGACCTTGGTTAGCATTTTACCAGCTTTCTCTCATTTAGGATCCTTACAACATGGAATGAGAGTTCACGCGAATTCAATAAAAGTTGGTCTTTGCATGGATATCTTTGTGGGTACTTGTCTTATAGATTTGTACGTTAAGTGCGGGAGGTTGGATGATGCAATGTTGGTATTCAAACAAGTGCCCAGGAGAAGTTCTGTTCCCTGGAATGCCATAATATCTGGTCATGGTATCCACGGAGACGGTGAAGTTGCTCTGAAAATATTTGGAGAAATGCAAGATGATGGAGTTAAGCCAGATCATGTTACTTTTGTTTCTGTCTTGTCAGCTTGTAGCCATGCCGGTTTGGTAGAACAAGGGCAGAGTTGCTTCCAACTGATGCAGCAGAAATATGGTATTGAGCCTAGTTTGAAGCATTATGGATGCATGGTTGACTTGCTAGGTCGAGCTGGTCATGTGGACATTGCCTATGACTTTATCAAGAATATGCCTATCCGACCTGATGCTTCTGTTTGGGGTGCTCTTCTAGGTGCTTGTAAGATTCATCAAAATGAAGAATTGGGCAAAGTAGCTTCAGAACAGTTGTTTGAAGTTGATCCGGAGAATGTTGGCTATTATGTTCTGGTGTCAAATATGTATGCAAGTAGTGGGAAATGGGATGGAGCTGACAAAGTAAGATCATTGGCAAGAGATAGGGGACTGAGAAAGACTCCTGGGTGGAGTTCAATTGAAGTGAACAAAAAGGTTGATGTTTTTTACTCAGGAAACCAATCCCATCCCCAGTGTGAGGAGATTTACAAAGAATTGGGAGGTTTGTTGTCTAAAATGAAGAGCCTTGGTTATGTGCCAGATTACAGTTTTGTGTTGCAGGATGTTGAGGATGACGAAAAGGAACATATATTAACAAGTCACAGTGAAAGGTTGGCTATTGCATATGGGATTATCAACACCCCACCAAAGACTCCTATTCGGATCTTTAAAAACTTGCGGGTTTGTGGGGATTGTCACAATGCTACTAAACTGATATCGAAAATTACTGAGAGGGACATCATTGTGAGGGATTCTAATCGCTTCCATCATTTCAGAAATGGGCAATGCTCCTGTGGAGATTACTGGTGATGAAAGCTGAGTATTTCCTCTTATCTACTGCAGCTAATTGACAGAGTGGGTGCAAATGTTGCTCCAGTGTCTCTACGTGACTCAACATCAAGTATCATCTTGGCTGGATGGGAAGACTAAAGTAGAATCCTGCTTGTATCAACTGAGCCTGTGAATTATGCTTGTCCAATCTCTCGAACTGATATGTCAAAAGAACCTCACCTTCTCAGTTCCAATCTCCCGTAGAAGGGATGTCTACTCTTTGCACATCCTTGTAAGTAGTACCCTGAGGGAAGAATGGTGATAGTTTTGAAGGTCATTGTCATGGCAGCAGCGTTTATCAACTTAGGTGGCAAGATTTTGTGGCGGGCATCTTTTTGCCACGCTGAAGATAAAATTGAAGTATCCTTGAAAATGTTTTTGCTGATGTTAAGATTTCAACAACACAACCGCAACGTTAGGAAAACGCAAGCTTACAAGGCTTTTGATTGGGGAACGTAGAAAAAACTTTGTTGCAATGATATTTAAAACTGTCTATTTGGTGGAACCATGAAGGCATCCTGGAAACTATATGGGCTGGGACTCAATCAGAAGATTCAGGAAGCTAGTAATCTGTGGTGATTGGTAAGTCATTCTGTTAGCATTTGAAAAGGCATAATTCATGCTCTCTTTTTGTGGTGATACAATGTAAAGAAGAAATAATGTCCAAAATGAAGTTGGTATTTGCTTTTTCACTACTTCTGTACTTGGTAGGTGGTTCATATGCATAAATTCTAGATTATTTTCAAACCTAGACACATAGAAATGGTTATAAAGATGCTGCGGAGCTTCGAAGATAATCTTAATAGTAGTAATAGAAGAAGGGGAAGAGGAGAAAAAAAACAATCTTTTTGTCTGAGAAACACGTGAACCTAACAATGTGTGTACAACAGTAGTAATCGAAAAACAGACCTCATTTTAACAGTAAGTATTTTGGTTACTGTTAAAATCATTACTAGTCTTATGGGACTCTTGATTTTGGTTCATTACTTCAGAAAGTGCAGGTTGTTACACTAAATTGATAACTGTACCCATTTTCAAACTTTAGGGTACTGTAACACGTTGGATTTAAGATTAAAGATGTGCTGTTTTATGTGGCAGATTCTGTGGGCACTTTGATGTCTGAAACTCATGGATTGGAAGGGAGGGTTGGTGAACCAGCTGTGTGAGGAATGGGCAAAAAGATTTTTGTTTGACAGACTTCCACAGTAGCAAGCGTTGAAGATCTTCGCAAGTATTTTGACAGATCCTGTTGTATTTTAGATGTTTATGTTCCCAAGATATAACACTCTTTTGCATTGTTATTTACAGAAAAACACACTTTGAGCCAATAGGATTTTTCTGTGTAATCTACTGAGAATGGTTGTCGATGAATGATTGTAGGACCGAAAAGAACTGGTCACCAGGTCTTTGGTTTTGTAACTTTTTCCGAGGATGGTGTGGCAGATTGTATTTTTCGAAGGACTTGTGAAATTTGTTTTTTCTGAAGCATAGACACCAGGTAATGTGGCTTTTAATTTTGAATGTAATGATTCCGTCTTTTGCCGCCAGTAAATGGGCAGATTCCTTTCAGATCCAGCTGTCATTTGGTATCGGTTCTGCTTCACAGGTTGCAATAGATTCAGCACTCCACTTGATGATGGCTGTGGTACAAGTGGAAGGAGGGAACTTAATGATGCATAATCGGAAGCCTTAGGGTGGCTATGGAGGTCTAATGCGTGCTTGTAACTACTATGGGAGCCTGGAAATTGATGATTCAAGTATTTTGATCCGATGTTTTGTGTTTTTGTTCTCAATGCAGTGAGGTAGTTATCGTGGCGGTGCTAACAGGGGCAGACCTTCGAGAATGGGTGGGAGGTTTAGGACATAGGAAGACATGGGTCGTCAGGTTATTGATAAAGAAGAGAAAACATCTCATCTCAGAGTCAAGTCTGTAGAAGTTGTCAAAAACTTATTTATGTGAATGAATCATATCCAATTTAAGAGGGGAGACTTTGTGAACTATGGTTACTTTTGTACTTGTAGCAAATTACCGTAGAAAATTACTTCCAAGCACAATGAGACATCATAAACATATTTACTCCGGCTACACAAATTTGGACTCCACAATGGACTCCACAAATTGCCTGAATCTAGCTTTTAAGGTTACAGTAGTCGGTTGTTTTTTACATTCTAAAAACTCTATTCTTGTTGCTCTTCTCAATTTTCGGCAGTGCACCAGCAGCCTTCAAGCAGACAAATATATGCTCAAGTTAACTGTTGCTGTAGATACAGATACCAGATTTTATTCAGCTTGCTTACTCGAGCAATTAGTCAATCGTTGACTTGTGGCTTTTTAGAAATAGGTTAAACAGACTAGACTACCTAAGGGCCACCAATCACAGATACTCTTGCAGTGGCCAACGGAACAAGAAATTCAGACTATAAGCATGGTCACTCATTCCATAATTCCCAGACAAAGCTTCCACCAACCACCACTGTTATTTTAGGAACCTGAAACACAATTAATTACAAATGTTAGATCCTCGAAATTTAGTAGTCATGTGACTCGAGTTTTGTAAGAAACAGTGTAATATTTTGTTTTTCTTTCAATTTCTCCCAGTGATTTGGGTAATTTTGGCTAAGAAAGAGATGTAGTGACATATGGGATTGGCTAACTAGATCACTGAAACAAATCCCTAATTTGCTCAAGACAGCAAGAGCAAAAGATAAGATGTCAAGAGATGTTACTACTAATATGGTTCAAATCAACAAGTTGAAACAGTTCATGTTTACTCAGACAAGGTATTAGTTCCCCAACAACATGAGTTTCTGATGCACTGTCCAAGAAAAAACATAAACCCGTCGTTTGTAAGGATATAGATACTTGGTAACTAGTTAAAACAAAAGGCACAAAGGTATGCATAGGATACTTGGTAAGTACACACGCAGAGGATAAGAAGGAGAATTAACCTTCGCACTGGAAACTGCCATAGCCATCTTCACTCCAGCTTTAGCAAAAACCATCAGTAGCTGTAGATCTTGAACCAACCTGAAGAAGTGATGAACAAAATCCTTCAATAAACTCATAACAGGTCAAATTTGAGAAAAGAAAAAAGAATAAGCATTAGAACCATATATCCGTACATCCTAACCATAATAATAATATAATTAGTTGCATTTGACTGCATTTTTCGCTAACTTAGGTTGTGATACAAGATCAACTTACTGGGCTGAGAACGGATTTGAATAACAAAGAAACCACACCAATCCTACTAAACAAAGGTAGTTACCATAAATCCAGTAATATTCTGTAGAAAGATCAAAGGAATGCTGCGTTGAGCACACAGTTTGATGAGTGGGCACCTTTCAAAGCCGATTCAGTAAATAATATGCCATTGTTTCCAATAATTCCTACAGGTTGCCCATGGATCTTTACAAAACCTGTAACAAGAATCTGAAGTAATGTTGCCAGAACTCGTACTAGAGAATAAACAAAGAATATGTACAGCTCAATATTCGGCTGAGATAATTATTCTCTCTCACCAGGCCATAAAACTTCTCGAATTCATCAAATTCACTTCCATCAACTATACGAGCAATAATTGATCTTACATCAAAAGGCTTTTTCTGGTCTATCATGCAATAGAACATAAATCATTGGTATCATACAGTGGCTCTTTCTAATCAGGAACAGCACTTGGTGATTCACTCATCATCCCTTGTTTCCCAGCCATGTGCAAACCCTTAACTATATTCCGCCAGTAACAAATTGGGCATGTAAATATATTCCGCTATAATTATAAGTGAAAGAATTAATAGAACATTCCTGTTTCTCTATTTATGCATTTCAACCTCCTCGCAGTATATTTAGCTTAACCAAGCAACCCATTTAGGTATAAAACATGCAGAATAAGTAACAAGTAAGAATACCTTCAGCAAAATGAGCTGAAACCCCTGACACACAATACACTGCATTGCTGCACCACCTAAATCCTCTGTGATCATTTTGTATGTACCTATACACATGTCGATATCTCAGAGTGTAGTTACACATTTCTTATATATAAAATTTCATATAACAACATAGATTATTTGTCTGTTCTCTGCTCTCCACGTTCCTCAACAACCATTAGATCAGATTATACAAAGAGACAAAATGGACGGCACTTACACGTGTGCTCAAATCTCTGACACGTGTGAAAAAGTACATCTAAAACAATAACCAGAACTAGTGATCATATACCAAGTTAAAACACTAATTTGTTTTTACTTTCATTTTCTGTTGAAAAGAAATCATACAATATTCATGATTGTGTACATCCTGGTATCGTGTAGCTAACCTACTCCTTATTGAGAGACCAAACTACTTTGGAGCATTGAAGCTACAAAGTTCTGACAAGTATAGCATCAAATTCTGTTACCTTGTTACGGAGCACAGGGACACAACAAGTGGATACACAAACACATAGGACACATTAATTTTTAACAAGTCTTTCAGTTTTACATCACTATGGCTCTATAGTAGATAAGAAATGGAAGAGTTGTTTATATATACATACTGTCCATTTACTGCCATAGCGAAGAGGCTTGATCGTGCATGTAATATTTTACCCTTGCTGGAATTTTTAGCCTTTCTCATTTCACTTTTATTGGTAAAAATTATTTAAGAAAGAGATTCTTATTTTGTTAACACAGTCTCACTTGCCGATATGCAAGAGGGATTCAAATTCCAAAGAATCCAAACTTCTCCCGGTATTACCATAAAACAACTATCTAATTCCACACTATAAAGGGTGAAGAACATATGGAACAATATCGCGAGAGTCAGTCACTTAGAGAACATACTCACTGAACAATATAGCGAGAGTCGGTCACTTAAAATGGCTCAGAAATAAGAGACACACAGAATTGAAAGAAGAGGACCCTAGTTAACACATTAACGTTAGTCCAACCATGGGTTACTTTTAAACCCCAATGGAGTTTAAGAAAGCAGTGGAAAAAACTATAAGTACAGGCTTTTAAGACACCATTTTCAGATACACAGTTTTCTTATCCAAACAATGATTAAGTTTTTAATGTTAATTTTTGGTAGCAATGAGCTTTCTTTTCCTTCAGTTTTGTTTCTCTCTTTTCATTCTTGAGTGTTACTTTTGTAAAACAACCTTTGATTTTTGCATAAATCGGTGGTGTATTTTTATGTTTCTGTTTATTCTGAATTACTTGATGTTATTTTATAGTATACATTCAAATGAATGACGATCATATTTGTAATTACTTAGAATTAGATTTCTCAAAAAAATTCATGATCTCACATCTTAGATTTTTATTTTGATTGATTCTAGTTGTTTTTCTTTTTATCAGTTTTTAGCCGGAGTTTTTCATTTGTAGCCCTTTCATAATTATTGTTACAGTTTTCTTTTTTGCATGTACATGCAATTGCTCTCAATAGTGTTTCTCTTTCATCTTGGATAATAATTTCATAAAGAGTTTTTCTTTGTGAGATCTAATAAGATGTATAGAGGAATCCATCCTAGTTTCATCGACATATCTGAAGCACAATTTGCAGAAATTCTGTCAACAACAAATCTCCTCGAAACTGGTAATTCAGTTTACATCGATGGAGATGTAATATACAACAACGACGAATTTCGAATGTTCATATTCAAAATCAAGAAATGCCCGAAAAGCCGAAGTCATGACTGGACTGAATGCCCATATGCACATCGTAATGAGAAAGCTAGGCGTCGTGATCCACGTAAATTTCGTTACTCGGGGATTGCATGCTCGGAATTCCGTTCGGGAGAGTGTAAGAAAGGTGATTTATGCGAATTTGCTCATGGGATTTTTGAATTCTGGTTGCATCCTTCTAGATATCGAACTCGTTTATGTAATGCAGGCATGTTCTGTAGAAGAAAAGTATGTTTTTTTGCTCATTCAGTTGAGCAATTAAGACCTGAAACCAAGTATAAAACTAAGCACAGTTGTTGCTCTAAGAATGTAAAATCAAATGCAGTAGGAAGTATCCCAGAAAGTTCGAGTAGAACTGGGAGGCGGATGGTTTACACACAACAGATGGAATTGGTGATGATGAGTAATGAATATTGTCATCACCCTTTGAGTATCAAAGAGGATTGGGAGTTTCTAGACACTTTTAGGGGACTGAAAATAGAAGAAGAAGAAGATGATAATGATGACGACAACGAAGGTGATCGTCAAGTGATAAGAAATTTCAGCTATGATATTCCAGAATTGACCCCTGACATCGATTGGGTGTCTGAATTGGTGAATTGATCATCAGGAGTACGTTCATAGTACTGCTGGATAGTATATCGGTAAGTTTTTATGTATGTATTATGTGTTTAGTTTGATTTTACATGTAATGTGTTGAATAATAAAACTAATGCAAGAAGTTATTGGATCGGTATTATAAGCAACATCCGATCTGTAATTCTACATAAATAGATATCATGGGAAAATTACAGCTAAAACAGATAAGTATTCACCATTTATTCAATGTAATTCATGAAAGATATGAATGAAATTCAATAAGCATTCATTTTGAATGTAATTAGTTTTACCAGTTCATACCAAGCTAGCTAGAATTCTTAAAGAAGCAGATATCAATCTCATATGTACAGATGATAACTAGATAAGTGTGTGCATATTTTTGCATCAAAGATGTATATGAGAATTGAGAACAAGAATTTCTATGAGAAAATCAATCTATGGATGATTAGGATTTACCTGAGAAAGCTCGAGAGAGGAAGAACCAGGATCAATCCACCGCTGAATCCTTTCACCGGAGTTGATTGAGTTGTGGTAGACTTCCGTATCTGCTAAAAGATGTTATAGTGATGAAGGTTAGGGTTTATGCATTTTACTGCTCCTAGTTTTGATGTTAATTTTAGATCTCACTGTGTTGGTTGCAATATCTTAATTCGCGCTACTACTTTTTTCGTGCTCTATTTCTCTGCAACTGGTAGCGGAGGACCAGAGATTGAAATGTTTCCGGAATATCAAGCCATTCCTAATCAATCTGGGTTTTGGGGTTCACTTTTCTTTTTCTATTGGGCTTTTTACTGTAGGAACGGTCAACTGCACGCTCTCGTGGTCTTGGGATACGTAACTTCTGCAGCGGCTGAAGATGCCAAGGTAAAACATTTTGGTTTCTCCACTTGTAATAACATTTTTGTTTTTGTGCTTGATCATGCATCATTTTTGGTAACAGAGTGCACTTGAAAGTGAGCACTTCCTAGTGAGCACTTCCTAGTGTAGCAGAATTCTGGAAGTAAAAGTTGCCACACCAGACACAGTGCTAAAGCTGTTTAGGCAATTTGTTACTGTGGAAATACTAAAGAACTTTTACAGGAAGAGATGAGACCACCTGCTAAGAAATTTAGGCACCTTTTGCTATATTAATTATTTACTCTTTGACTACATATCGTCCATGTTCTTGTTAATGTGACCTGCACTATTGCAGAAATCAAGCTTTTATGGTTATAGTTGTTTTTACATTCTAAAGACTCCATACTTGGTTTCCTCGGGAACTTTCTTCACGGAAGCAGACAGGCAGAGGCCTAGAACCTTTCTTGTGTCAGCAGGGTCTATGATGCCATCATCCCAAAGCCTCGCTGTAGAGTAATATGGGCTTCCTTCTCTTTCGTATGCTTCCACAACTTTATTCTTGAACTTCTCCTCTTCTTCAGTACTCCACTGCAAAAACATCACCAATATAACAACAATTAAGATAGACTGATCACAGCCAGCATCCTGTATTAATATATCTGAGTTGATGACTATGAGCTTTACCTCAATTCCTTTCTTTTTCTTGTTGCTCTTCTCAATTTGTGCCAGCACACCAGCAGCCTTCAAAAATTAATAAAGCGTACAAACATATGCAAAAGTTAACTGCTGCTGAAGATACAGATACCAAATTTTATTTTAGCTTGCTTACTTGAGCAATCAGTCGTTGACTTGTTGCCTTTTCAAATAGTTGAAATGAAGTGCTCTACATAGGGTAAACATAATACCTGAGGTCCACCCATCACAGATATTCTTGCAGTGGGCCAAACGAACAAGAAATTCGGACTATAAGCACGGCCACACATTCCATAATTCCCAGCTCCAAAGCTTCCACCAACAATTATTGTTATTTTGGGAACCTGAAATGCAATTACAAATGGTAGATCCTTGAAAGTTAGCGCTATCATCATGGTAGTACCAAGTATTAATCATTTGACTCAAAATTTTGCAAGAAACAGTCCATAATTTTGTTTTTCTTTCAATTTTCTCCCAGTGATTTGGGTAAATTTGGCTGAAGAGCAGTAGTAGAAATTTGAGATCGGCTAACCAGATCATAGAAACAAATCCCTAATTTGCCCAAAACAGCAAGAGTAATAGAAAAGATGCTACAAATGTCACGACTAATATGGTTATAATCAACAAAATACCAACAGTGCATGTTTACCCAGGCAAGGTATTAGTTTCCCAACAAGATGAGTTTCTGATGCATTGTCCAAGAATATACTATATGCCAGTCGTCTGTAAGGATATAAATACTTGGTAACTAGTGGCACAAAAGCAAAGAATAATCTATTCACAGGACACTTGGTATACATAAAGCAGTTAAGCAGAGATAAGATTAACCTTTGCACAAGAAACTGCCATAACCATTTTTGCTCCAGCTTTAGCGATACCGTTAGCTTCAGATCTTGAACCAACCTACAGAAGTGGTGAACAAGATCCTTAAGTAAACTCATAACAAACCAGATTTGAAAGAAAAAAAGATGACCATCCTTATATCCATACCAAGTTTATGAAAATATGTTCCATTTGACTGCATTTCTCACTAACTTAGGTTGTGATAAAAGATCAACTTACTGGGCTTAGAATGGACATGAATAACATGGAAACCATACCAAGTCTATCTTATTATTAAAGATGACGTGCCTACTTCTTAAAGATGACGTCACAAAAAGGAGGACTGTTAACAAGAGAAATTAGCAACAAAGTAGTTACCATAAATCCAGTGATATTCTGAAGAAAGATCAAAGGAATGTTACGTTGAGCACACAGTTCGATGAAGTGGGCTCCTTTCAATGCCGATTCAGTAAATAATATGCCATTATTTCCAATAATTCCGACAGGCTGCCCATGGATCTTTGCAAAACCTGCGACAAGAGTCTGAAGTAAAGTTGTCAGAACTCGTACTAAAGAATGAACCAAGAATAAGTAGAGCTCAATATTCTGCAAACATATATATTCTCACCGGGCCATACAACTTCTTGAATTCGTCAAATTCACTTCCATCAACTATACGAGCAATAATTGACCTTACATCAAAAGGCTGTTTCTGGTCTATCGGTGCAATAGAACGTAATTCATTTGTATCATATAATGGCTCTTTGAATTCAGAAACAGCACTTGGTGATTCACTCATCATCCCTTGTTTCCCAGCCATGTGCAAATTCTTGACTATATTTCGCCCAATAGCAAGTCCATGCAGTTCATCTACATTAATAGTAATTTGAGCATGTAATGCTTTTTTCGTCATAAGTGAAAGAACTAACAGAAACATTCCAGTTTCTCTTTTTATGTATTTCCAACTCCTCGCAGTACATATAGCTTCATCAAGCAACCCATTTATACAACAGAATAAGAAAGAATACCTTCAGCAAAATAATCTGAAACCCCTGACACAGTACAATGCATCGCTGCACCTCCTAAATCCTCTGCAGATACCTCCTCTCCAGTGGCAGCCTACAAAATAGCTCCTTCAGATATTTGCATATACATTTAAAAATATTTATCTACATGCTTCATACTCACAAAATGCCCAAATTACATATTTCCAGTTACATTAAAACTAACCTTGACGAGAGGAGGTCCAGCTAGAAATATGGTTCCATTGCCTTTGACTATCACACTTTCATCAGCCATTGCAGGTATATATGCACCTCCGGCTGTACAAGAACCCAAAACTATAGCAATCTGAGGAATTCCTTCAGAAGACATTTGTGCTTGGTTATAAAATATTCTACCAAAATTATCCTTGTCAGGGAAGACTTCAGCTTGCCTAGGGAGGTTAGCACCACCACTGTCAACTAGATATAAGCACGGCAAGTTACACTGAGCAGCAATCTCTTGTGCCCTGAGATGTTTCTTAACAGTAATAGGGTAATATGTACCACCCTTTACAGTTGGGTCATTAGCCACAAACACGCAGAGACGACCATGCACTGGTCCTATTCCAGTGATTATCCCCCCAGATGGTAATGCCTCAGCATATAACTCATGGCCTGCAAGCTTCATGTAGAAAAACCTTATAAGTGTCATGAACTAACTAACTAGGCCAAAGGAAGACAATCAACCTAAGAAAAATTGAGCACCCAATCTAGCCCTTTCCCAAAAAAGAAAAGAAAAATTGGATTTTACAATCAAACAAATAATTTTCCAGACAGACCTGAGATAGCTCAAGAAAGGAAGAACCAGGATCAATCAAGTGCTGAATTCTTTCTCTAGGTAAAAGCTTATTTCGACTCTTATTCCTCCTTACAGCTTCTGAACCACCACCACTTAAAACCTTAAAATGAAAATATAACCCAATAATTATTATGATGAAACAAAAACAAATGAGTCAAAATTAGGTCAAATTTCACAACAACAAAAAAAAAAACTAAGACACGCAAATTATGATCACCCACCTTATTAATATGAGTTTGAAGTTCTGAAAGTATTTGTTTCATAGAATCAGAATTACGTTGAAATGAATCAGATTTCTTGTCTACTCCATCTTGTAAAACTCCTAGTAAACTAAATTCTCTTCTTACAAGAAAATTACAACAAGATTTTACAGTTGGAGTTGCTGATCCAGCTCTCTTCACCAAAACCCTAAACATTTTTGAGCTCTGTATTTTGTTGAGCTCTACTTCTCACTCCTCCATTTTTATAACACCACTGTCAGTAAAGTTTTTTTTATTAATCAAAATTTCGTGTTCATCTTCATTTTTGCATTTTGCAGATAACGGTTATCCTTTTTCCACGTAGATTACAGCACCTCAGACCCGAACCGGTTATTATCCGACCCTTTAACCGAATTGCCCCCTAAACGATAACCAGTTGTATCCAGTTTAAACTGGATCAGGTTAAAGCCAGAGTATAAACCCCAGTTCTTTTTCATAACCCAATCCCATCAGTAAACCCAAGTTTCTTCTCCGATTCTTCTTCTTCTTCCCGCCATTTAATGGAGTCTCTGTTATCTTCATTTCAACCGTCACTTCTGAAGTTCACATCTGTTCAGAGGATCAGAGTGGTTACTCCAAAAGCCCTAATTTCATCATCCTATGCACCCGTATCGACTCAACAACAAAATCCCTCTACTTCTACTTGTCCGTCGTCGAATTCCAAACCGAAACGAACAGCAAAAACAGTGAAACCAGTAACAGTGACACCAAATGCAGAACCTAAAAAGAAGGTGCTTTTAGTGTTCCTTGATTCTTAAACCCTAAACCCTTTTTGGGATTTTTTTTTATGTGGTTTTAATAATTATTTTTAAACAGGTTTTGATACCAATTGGATATGGTACTGAAGAAATGGAAGCAGTGATAATGGTTAATGTTCTGCGAAGAGCTGGTGCAGAAGTAATCATAGCATCAGTAGAATCTGAGCTTGAGATTGAAGCTTCGGCTGGAACTAGACTTGTTGCAGATACCTCAATCTCTACTTGTTCTAATCAAATCTTTGATCTTATTGCACTACCTGTTTAGTAATCCTAAAACCTTAATTTTCAAATATCATGTGTATTCTCTTCTCCATTTCAAGGCTTTTACTGAAATTGAGCTGCTGGTATTTGATAATAGGGTGGAATGCCCGGGTCTGCTAGATTACGAGATTGTGAAATTCTTCGAAAGATGACAAGTAAACAAGCTGAAGAGAAACGTTATTATGGTGCTATTTGTGCTGCTCCTGCTGTTGCTCTTAATCCATGGGGTCTCTTGAAAAGAAAACAGGTAAGGCTTGTTTCTTTTGATTCAAATCAGCAAACTGTAGTTGGAGATTTTATTTAAGTTTCATTGTTGAACCTCATTTATAAGAAACCACGATTACTGTAGCATTGATACTTAGGGTCTTATTAATATAGTTGTCTGCTTTGGCATCTGTAAGACAACCGGGCATCCAGCTTTCATGCACGAGCTTCCAACTTTCTGGGCTGTTAAATCAAACATTCAAATCTCGGGGGAGCTCACAACAAGCCGGGGTCCCGGTACCACATTCGAGTTTGCTCTGTCTTTGGTTGCTCAGTTGTTTGGGGAGTCTGTTGCTGCTGAGATTGGCGCAGCACTGGTAAGTACTGTTATCACTTATCAGTTATTCTAGAATGAATTGGTTGTTTCAATTTGCTTTGCTTGGCCATATAATAAAGATTGTTTCACCTGTCTAAAACAAAGTGTTGATTTCTGACATGCTATATTACCACTTGGTGCTGTTGATATCTTTACTGCAGTTAATGCGCACTGATGCTACTCAGCTCAGGGGAGAGGAATTCAACAAAGTTGAGTGGTCTGTTGACCATATCCCTCGTGTAAGTAGTTCATATTTCTCCTCAATGTTCTCGGTTGTTTTGTTGGTAATTAGGTGCCTTGCGCTTCAAATTCTTGTGATAAACCCCTCATACTTTGATTCCCTTCTGAGGACGAACCCTTCATCTTTTAACTTCAAATATTTAATTGCTATCAGGTTCTTATTCCAATAGCAAATGGATCCGAAGAAATTGAAGTGGTAACGTTGATTGATGTTCTCCGGCGAGCTAATGTCGAAGTCATAGTTGCTTCAGTGGAAAAGTCAGTGCAGATAGTGGCATCCCAAGGAACAAATATCGTTGCCGACAAGTCTATTAGTGAGGCATCTGAATCAATTTACGATCTCATTGTTCTTCCGGTAAGGGTGATACAAACACAACAGATGTTAACAATGGTGCTGGTTTAGTAACTGCTTCTTATATATGTCATAAGAGGATTTAATCGTTAATTTTTAGGGAGGGGCTGCTGGGGCTGATCGGCTACAGAAAAGCAAGGTTCTCAAGAAGATGCTCAAGGAACAAAAATCCGCTGGAAGAATATTTGGGGCAATTTGCTCATCTCCATTAGTTCTGCAGAAGCAAGGATTAATCGAAGTAACATACAAGTTGCTTGATTTCTCTATATTTATGCTCAATTGCTAAATAGTCAAACTGATCACTTGTTCAATTATTTTCTTTTACCAGGAAAAAAGAGTCACTGCTCATCCCTCCATCATTAACCAGCTAACTAGTCAAGTTAATGGTGCCGGAGTCACAATTGATGGTACACTGATAACAAGCAAAGGACTGGCAACTGTAGCAGATTTTGCGTTGGCTATAGTGAAGAAATTCCATGGCCATGCAAGAGCAAGAAGTGTGGCTGAAGGCCTCGTCATTGAGTACCCGAGAAGCTAGAAAGCCCCAGTTTACTATGGAAAATGTAATAGATGGGAAATTTTTCATGACCAAGCCTTTGAATATTATATGCCCATTACCCTATTGATCTCTCAAAGGAAGAATATACTTGTTGGGGTCAGGCTGCTTTGAGTTTCCATGACATCATGAAAGGTGTGAACGCAGTTCTCTTTCCCTTCTAGTAAAACTTTTTACCAGTGATGAAAAAAGAATTTTGAGGTTGCATTTCACCAGTTCTTCGTTTTAGTGAAACCTTTGAAACTATTCTTTGATCCTTGTTGATGATTACAGAACAACTTGTTTGTTTCCTGTGTTTCAGTGTCGGATGTTGGTACAGCTGGTTGGCTGGTGTGAGGTTGAAAGTTTTGTATGCACATAATATACATCAATTTATACCTAATTCGTTACCGAAAAAAATGAAATTTCATGTGGAATATTTGTCTGCTATACCAATTAGTGAAAGATGAGCCAACAAATTTGACAAGTTCTTGTGTTGAATATTTTGGATGGATAAGATAAATTTTGAGCTAATATATCTCACTGATTTTTTATTTGGTCTCTTGTTGATTTTGGTGGTTGGCTTGGGTGTGTCGGTGCGGTGGTGAAAATCAAGGTGGTCCAAATCTACAGAGTGAGTAGTACTATGTGTACCACTGTCAACCCAACTTTGTTTCCCCTGATCATAGAAAAACTGGAATCCTATGCTATGCTGGCCTTCAGTTGGGCACCTAAATAAATGCAATATTCAGGCAGTATCAGTCTTCCGTTCAATGTTTGTTTAATATGCAACGAAGCAGGCCTGAAATCAGTAGCAAAAAGAGCAAAGGAAAACAGACATCCATTGAAATTCTTCAGGCCTGGGTAACAAAAAGAGCAAAGGGAAACAGACATCCATTGAAATTCTTCGCTCTAAATTGCGAGGAAACTAACAAAATGTACATGGTCTTGCAAAATAGAGTACATAGATGAGGTAACTGTGAAGATGGTCTGTGATATTTTTTACAAACAGGCTAAACATCTGTGTAACTGGTATTGTGTTACCCTCAATGGTTTTTAAGACCTGGTACGGCTTCGCATATGATCTAACAGAAACAGTATGCCATACAGTAGGGGATCTAACTGATTTTTTTTCACCTTAAATCTGGTAATTTCAACTTCAAGAACCAACTATCTGCCTAATCCACATCAGCAGGCATGGCAAGTGAAGCAACCTAAGGCGCCAATCTGTCCAGGCCGGCGGAAGGATACAGCTTTGCTCGAAGTCTTGACTACTTGATGTGTCTTTTCGGAATCTTTGGATGAAACTGAGCTTCTCATCTTTTGGGCTTTCTTTTGAGCTGATTTCAACTTGTCCATGATCTTATCCATTGAAGAAGACCTCTTCTTCTCCAATTTCATCTGAAATAAGCATTGTTAGGAACGATATAAAAGTCAAGCATGCATTTATAAAAGCAATATATATATATATATATATAATTATTAGAGCACAAGTCTTGGATGTTTCTTTAAATGACAGGAGCATGGAAGTGTGAACTAAAAAACCTCTAATTTCCGTATTGCTGTTTCAGCTTTTGCTTTCTGCAAATTCTCCCAGGCAGTGATCTTGGCTTCCTCTCTTTTGGACCTGAAAAGAACCCATATGTAAATTAGAGGCATTAAAGGCTAGACCAAACATCCATTATCAAATTCTGTTCCTAAACTAGCTGTTGTAAAAAGGAACACCTATGTGTGTAACGACAAAGTAAAACGAAGAAGAAAAGAGGCAAAAAGTTCATACTTTGATACTCCAGTCTCTGTAATTTCCCAACCAGAAATTTGAGTTTCAGAAGATTTCTTTTTCCGATCTTTGACATCTCCATTTCCCTTGCGGTGCGCTCGTGCTCCATGTTTCCGAGACCACCGTGTCACAGTAACTCTGCCATCTACCTCCACATCTCTGACTTCTATATTATGATGGCTCTGCTGCTCTATTATGGGAAGAAGCGGGGGAGGAGATGGAGCGAAACGGGTCCTTTTAGGAGAAGAGTGGGGGCTGCCATTAGGACTCATCTGAGTTGCCACATCCCTTCTTGACATAACATGAGAAATCTTGATTGATGCATCTTTACTGCCATCTGCACATCCAAACCATTTGGAAATAGCCAGCATCAACAGAAAGATTGGGAAAGAGAACCCTTAATACAGATTAAGAGACTTCTGGCAATCTTAAAATCAGTAACTATTCAATCAATATTAATTTATATTGTAGAAGTGGGTTATATCCTGCACCAAATAATATAACACTCATATAGAAAAAAGGCAACTAATTCTCCGATATACAGAAGTTCAATGGAAAGAATCACGTACCTCTGGAGCCGGAAAGCGAAGACTGACTCAACAAACTAGATGACCATCCATGTATGCTAGCTGAACGCACTATACAAGAATCTCCATCCAATGCATAAGATACCCCACCACCAATACTGCCATTGCCACTGCTGCTCCTGCTGCCATTACTACAAGTACCTCGATTAGGCACAGCTTCAATAGCTAAAACTCCGGCTGAAAATGGAGAACGAGCCACATAGTTGTCAACATTCCCTCCCTCAAACATGGGTCCACAAGGTGAGTAGTATGCAATATCAGGTGGGCCAATTGGTCCGCTCTTTGACTTTGGGCGTCTATGAGGTGCTGGTCTGGAAGTCCGAGTAAGACCATCTCCAGAAACTGGGCTGAAGATCCACTTCTCTGCATCCTCCCATTTGGATGGCAAGGTTCTCCCAGGATTAAAAGGCAGAACACCTGCAGTCCCGTATCTACGACCACCATTTGTTGGTAATGGTACACGTTCCGAGCACCAACCTTTTTGAGATCCTACATTGCCTCGCCAGTAATTCGGTGTTCCAGGGCTCGGAAATGTATCTAATTTCTGCGAAGAAACAGTACTTTTTCTCATACCGTTGTACCGAGGCGAAGAACTAGTACCATAGCTTCCTGTGTTGTTCAGATCTACTGAAACAGGCCTTTGCCTCATTTGCTTCTTCTGAGATGGAATAGCTTCTGATCTACGTCGCCGGTGCTGGCATTCTGGATGAAAGAAAACACAAAAATCAACACTACACCATTACATCACAAAACAAGATAAAACTTTCTTGGCAAATTGCTTTTACCTTTTATAGCTTGAGAGAAGGAAGAGCTAGAAGGATCTACATCAACATAGTCATTCTCTTCGTCTTCAACACCTGTATATGTAGAGTAAACCAGTTATTGACTTAAGTAGCATGTAACTGAAAAGCCCTAATTCTCCTTCAATTCAACAAAGCTAAATTAAGTTCTAAAACTTCACCTTCTTCGTCATCGTCGTCAATAGGGAAATTGATTTGATGAACAGTTGATACATTAATAGAGCCTAGATCTTGTTCACCTCCTGACAAATGCTGTAATGTGTGAAAAACAACATTATCAGACTTTATCCCTAATAAGTCAAAATAATGTAACTACTTCTAATGAAATCATGTCAATACCTAATTTCTTAACAAAGACACATTTTTTACTCAAAAGAAAAAATTGGAAAGAAATTGATTATAATCACCTCGGAGAGTTCAGAAATTAGGGTTTCATGATCAAAAACCTGTTCAGAAGCTAATGAGCAACGATCAACACTACCACAAGCAGATGAAACTAGAGATTCAGTATTTGTAGTAGTAGTGAAGTTTATTGAATCTGGACTTTCTTCGCGGCCACCACCACCTGAACTCGATCTCAATGTAGTTTGTTGTTGTTGTTTTTTCTTCTTGTTCTTATTACTCTTCTTCTTGTGTTTATCAGAAAACCCTAATTCCACCATTTTTCATTTACAGAGAGAGACTGGAGTAGAGTGTGAGTAGAACAGAGAGAGTGTAGATTTTTTATTTTTGTTTTGTTTATTACTTCTGAAAAGACAAAGTACCTTTTTCAGTTAATCTTTCGCGCCAGATGGTTTAAGAACGGAATTAACGGAATTTATTCTCTTAATAGACTAAATTAACCCTATTTCTAAAGACAAAAGGGTCAAATCTATAGGAATCAGTGGGGTTCAATCAGGGGTGTTTTTGGGTGTTGGATTTGGATTAAAGCAAGGGTGTTTTGGTCCATTTGACTGTAAAAGAATTGTCAGGTTTCTGATTATTATTACTATTATTCGTGCACGGTACCTATCGTTTTGATTCTTTTTACGATGATGATGGTGATCAAATATGGGTAACTGTTTGGTTTTGGTGAATAATAGGGAGAAAAGAAAGATCACAGGAGCAAACAGAAGTATTGTCATAATTACTCAAAAAGAAGATGAGAAGAATTTGCTTAAGAGGAAGTTCAGTTCATTACCACCATTATAAGAGCAGCTGAATGAATCACACCATAAGTGAAATCTGTGGATAGAGGTTGGAGTATTCAGTCTTCCACTTGTTCCTCTCAGCTAATCTATCCAGCGCAATAACATTAACATTTGTTCTGTCCCTCTGTCATACTTTAGGGTTGATGAAGATTGAAATTGGGGACGATTGGAATTTTGGAATTTGAGTTCCCAACTCTAATCGTGAGATGGGGTTTCTTCAACAAATGGGTGATTTGTTCAGTTGTAGACCGATGTGGAGTGTTAGTTTTATAAACTGATACTTCTCCTGTAATTACTTCCATTACAAAATTCTTCTCTTCTGATAATCCATAATCTGTGAATCTACAACTGATACTTCTTCCGTAGATCGACGGAGAGTATGTTGATCTATGAATTACCTAAATCGAAACTCCAATCGATATACAGTAAAATCAGTGGAGTCGATTAGGGAAGAAAGATTTGGAGAAAAACTTGAAAAAGAACGATTAAATTGGGAAGATTTTGTTTGGTTTGGCACGATTACGCATGTGTTTTATGACTGAAAACTACGAAACAGTATATAGAAAAATGAAAACACGGAAGGGTAATGACTATTCGAGCTTATGAAAAATGCCTCTTTCTTTATATTAGTTAGATTCGAGCTTATGGGTAGGTTTATCTGGAAGGACTTGTAGGGTAATGTAAATTTATGTTGTGCCCTTTTTCAGAAAATGAAAGTAACTCTTCACCCCTACGAGAACGTATGTTTTGTTGTTTGTTCTCACCTAATGGTCTCTCAATCCGATTGTTTGTTTTCGGGGTTCATTAGCTTTAAGATAATGTGGTCAGTAAAGAAAATTAAGGCATTTACATGTTTTGAAAATGAAAGTAACTCTTCACCCCTACGAGTGTTTTGTTTTTCTTCAATCCGATTGTTTGTTTTCAGGGTTATTAGCTTTAAGATTTTAAAGAAAATTAAGGCATTTACATGTTTTGTAAAAACATCTACGGGCTCATCTTAGGCTCAATGTCCAACATCAAATACATCATCATCAAGGTCAATGGCTTAGTCGAGTCTGGAAACTTAAACATCCTGGGATTAAAAAAAACAAGAATAAAGAAAGACAACAATTCGTTTTGGCTCTTATCATTTTCACCATCAATCCTGTCTTATATTTTGGATCCCTCTGAGGATATGATATTTAAAGATACTCGTGATACTTGATGTGAGGTGATATTAAAAGCAAACGTGTACATAGAAGTTGTCACTCAACAGTCAACACAGTTATCCTTCCGACTGAAAAGAACAACTCCAACTCTTCAACAATTTTCACATAAACGTAATTTGGGGAAGACAATAAGATTTTCATTGCATTACACTTCATGGATATATCCAAGGTTTCATTGCTGTGTGAATTTTATAGTTTTCATATCACAGAAAGATTGCTGCATTGCAGGCTTGTTTGCAGCTGTTACAGTTATTTCGAAAAGACACTGTATTGTCAATTGCTGTCGAATTGTTTCTTCCCCACCCTGAGTCCTGACTACTAACTGTAGAGATACTGCCAAGACACCGATTTATGTGCAATTAATTGTCTATCCACCAGCATAAATATTTGGGTAACCACTCATCATTGAATAGTGTATTTCATTTTATTATGGCGTACTGTGACCACCGGTGATTACATTAGATTACCACTAATTGGTGTGAAAACACTCATGGCAAACTGGGAAAACACCCTGTAGAAGTTTGGAAAACGAGTAGAAAAATAACCAAGTAAACATCGGCCAGTGGCCACACACTTGAACAGCTCTAGTATGCAAGCTAGCGAATTCAACATTTTGCTTTTGTATAACTGATTTTATTGTTGTGGTATCTCCTCCACATTATTCTAGATGATTATCTTTCAGAACCATTGAATTTAAGCGATTTTATGAAAAGTGGAAATCTCTAGAGTGAAACTCCGGAGATACTTTATTATAAGATAGATGAGAAGTCCCAACTTCCAAGTAGCATTTTTCATTGCATTAAGAATAGACAAGGAAAAGCTTGAGAGATCAATTCTCGAGACCTAAACTTCATTATTGTATAATAAAACAAAAACAAATGCAATTTTTAAAGTCATGCGTTGACAACGAAGTTTTTAAGACTACGTACGTTGTGTGCTTCGATAACGTATTAGATCGCTTCAAAAGTGTACAATAGTTTCTTACTTCAAAAACAGGTAAATTCAACGAAATTGATTTATAGACTATTATACTATTCAAAAAACAACATTTCATGGGTTGATTTTGAACTACAACCACTGATCAAAATATACACAAAGATAAAGCAGATATATACACAACGAAAACTTACCAAGTTGTTCCAGGTCTTTGTATATATTCTGGAGTCTTGGTGTACAATTTGAACCCATGGATTGCCAAAGTTCAGCTTTTGAAGAACCCACGCTTTGATCCAAAATTCGCAAAAGTGGACTGTTATAAAATCCTTTAAACTGAAGGGTGGTTGAAGTAAGCTGTGATAGCCTTCAACTTGCCATTTAAGAAATTCTTCTCCACCTGTCACCAAAAGACACCTTAATTGGTTAGGAATAACAAATAGGAACTAGAGACTGAAAGAAGTTGATGGTTTCAATATGTTCTGATCACCAGCCTGCATTCCCTATTTAGAAGGATAGTGGCCATCAGAAAGATCTCTCACTCTAAACAAAATTAGATACACATAAACATTGTCAGACTATAATGTGGCATGTTTGACTGCTTATACAGCCAACTATGAAGCCATGAGAAAATGACTATATCATCAAGAAAATTGCAAAAGTTAATACCTGTAGAGACCAAGGTGGATGAGTAGAAAGAGATAGCTCCGCTAATTGGTTTAGGTCCACATTTCTTGGGAGAAACATAACAAGTCTAGGAGCAATTTCCCTTGCGGCGTTGAAGAGCAGAAACCTGGACACAGATGTCAGATAGACAAGTTAAAACACACATACAACCAGCCCAACATTAAGGAGATAATAAAGTATATGGAAACAGTACCCATCACGAGGCTGAAGCATTGTCCTGATATCATACGTTTGTGATTTTGCATAATCAGGTCCTCCCCAAGGAGGTGACATGAAGACCACATCAGCCTGAAATACATAAACAAACATATTTCTTGTTATGAACGGGATAAACATAAATAGTAAAATACTTTCCATGACCAGAAAGAAAGCTTTTGCACTACTACCTTCAACTTAGGCGCCAACACAAAAAAGTCCCCCACTACAAAATCTATCTTGTCCTGAACTCCATAAATGGCTGCATTATGTTGTGCATGTGCAATCTTCTGTGGATCAATGTCAACTGCAATGACATGATTGCTCCTGAAATTGCAAAAATGAAGTAACGAATTGGTATAAGAGTTCCACACAGAGCATATACTATCACAGTAAGGAATTACAAACTCTTGAGACCACAGTAGCCCCAAATGAAGAAAATAACTAATTCAAGTAAAACCGGTCAAGACTGTACAGAGCTACTGGCAATGCTCATTTCAAAACACGGTAATAAATGAGAACACGTGGATAAGTGGTGCACACCTCTTTGCCAATTGGATAGCATTTCCACCAACTCCAGTGAAACAATCAACCACAATGCCATGACCACAGCGCGATGCGTGATATCGTGCTAGTAACTCTGGAGTGACAGAAAACCATCCTTCTCTGTCCATTTTTATGCCATCATCAAATCTGGAGAAAAGCGAGTATCTCTGACACCAGTACTTCATCATATCAGCAGGACAAGCTTCCGAAACTTCCTCCAATTGAAGTTCTGAATAGAAGGAGAAATCTCGCAGGTTAAGGAATCTATGTTTCGTTAACTACTTCCAGTCAAACTAAACAAATAAAATTAAGTACAGAGGGTAATACTAGTATAATATTCAAGTTATGTACCTTCAGTATCCTGTTGAAATTTTTTCCTTTGTGATCGATTCCTTCTTGCTTTCTTTTTCTTTTTACTAGTGGCAACCGTCCACGTGTTTCCATTTTCTTCGGAAACTGCTTCATTGAGAGCAGCAAAGCTGCAACAGAAACAGATGCCCACAAAATATAAGAAAAAATGATGTGAAAAAAAAACAAGTGGTTTAAAAACTATATGTACCATGCCATGCTTTAAAAGGTTTACCTATCAATAACTGGAGATGGAACAGATGCAAGATGACATGATTTATGCACTTCATCGTGAGAAAAGCCCTTCTCTGGCATATCTAGATTCTCATAAACATCTGATTGATCTATTCCAGAATTCAAAAACCCGAATTCCATGTCACTTCTTGAAATTTCTTCAGAACCTAACTGAGTTTGTTCATTGTATAAACTGCGACAAATTTATGAAATATAAGAAACTGGGAAATACACAATAAACTGCATATGCTTATATAACAATGAAAGAGAACGCACAGTTTAAAATCAAACCTGTCAATGGGTTCTGGGTTATCTGCAAAAGAACATAGAGAAACTTCCACACCAGAATTTTCTGAAAATCCAACATATTCAACTCCTGGAGGTGGATCCCATGTCGACTCCTGTGTTTTCATGTTATAAAAGTAATTTCTCATATAATACGTGTCCCAACAAACTCTCCAGTCCCCATCCCCATTGACTTTAGAACTTTTATTTTCACTATGATGATCAGCTAAAGAACTGCTATTTTCGTTATGATGATCAGCAAAAGCCGAAGATTGGAAGCATACGCCTGAGGTAGCACTATATGGCTGCTTAGTTGAGATGTCAATGCAAAGCACTTGTTCTCCCTGATCATGATAAGCCACAAAGGGATCTTTTAAACCTTTATGTTCAACCAATTGGTTATTCACTAAGTCAGCATCTTTTAAGACATCCGGAGGAGAATTTTCTGCATTTGAATTAATTGGATTCACATCAACTTCCATATCACCCATGGACAAGGTACTATCAGGTAAAGTGTCATGAATCATACAAGCTTCTACCTTATCAACACTGGAGGAAGTTCCCTTAGATATGCAATACGAACTTCCTTCATCCGATGGAGCATGCAAGGCACAACATGGAGGAATGTCATCAATACCACTGTTTTCCATGCCAGAAGGTACTTCCTCACCAACCCCTTTGTGAATTTCAGAGCACGTATCATACAAACCTTCATCACCAGAAATGATATGATGATCACCGACGTTTTCTGAACATGAATGTGAAGAATTTTTTGCATTTTCCAGAATACTTACTGGGGAAGCAACCTCTCCACCGCTCACTCTGAACACGTCTATCAGTTCCTCAATGTTCTCTTCGTATGCATATAGAGATTTTGCAACATCGCCCTTTCGTTTAGCTTTAGTTGTAGAAATTCTCTTCTGTAACGGAAAACAATAACAGTTAAGAAGCGTAAACACAAGACAGTGCGTAGTGGCATCACATGCTCTTAGCTTATGAATGCTGTTGAAAGAAAGAAATTAAGAAAAGCTAGCTAGGACCTTGCTTGTATTGAATGACATAGGAAGCCCCATTGAGTTCATCTGTTTAGTAAGTTCCATCTCCTCTGTCAAACAAAGATCTGAACAGTCGCAACATATCACAACAGAAAGTAAGTACTTAAGGCAAGTAAGTAGAACAAATCCTTCGCCAAAGTAACAGGACGAAATCAAGAAAGTATGCCATTATGAAAGTAATTTAAAGTTGTGAACAGCAAGTAGAATGAATTCTGGGGTTTTAGTTCACTGATTTTATAAACAATTTATTCAGTTGGATGAGTTTGTGAAACTTGGTCTTTTGGAGGGGAAAAACAAACCCTAATTTCCAAATCACCTAAGCACCCAAATACCAAATACCATCTCCAGTAATTCTCAGCTAAGCAAGTTCATTGTACAAAAAACATGCATAAAGAAAAACAATTCGTATATGGAGAAACTTACCACTTCGTTCGGGAACCAAATTTGAACCAGTGATGCATTGGCGAAAGTTCTGCAAATTCGATGGGAAAAAACAAGGGTCTTAAAAATTAATTTTAGCAAAATTCAAAATGCAAAATCCTCAATATGTTGCTAACTTACGATATGTTGAGTGAAACACTCATGGTTATCATGCGAAGATGAGACTTCCAGTATCTCCTCCGTGAAGGTATTATCATCCCTGATAATAAACATACTTGTTAGAACTAAAACATTGTAAGGTTAAAAGGTTAGCCCTAGTTTTTTAGTGTTTAAAAATTAGATTACGGGGAGAGAGAGAAAAAGTTGTTACCAGAGAAATACTTGAGTGAATTCGAAAAGAGAACCCAAATCTTTGATAGCTGAAGATTCGAGTTCAACTATCGAATCCATGAGAGAGTGACGGAGTCTGAGAGGAGGTGAGTATGAAGGGCAGAAGAGAATGAATGAGTTTTTACTCGAACTCCTTTGTAGTTTGTAGTGAGGTGGGTTTTAGAAGACGAACGGCGTGTGTTTTTCAGGCCCTGATATTTCAGCCCAATATTTTACTATGAGTAGCCTTATGGCGGTTGGTAGGGGAAACTTCACGATTCAAATACCGGAAAATGGGTCATTTGTCCAAAAAAATTTAAAACACGGTTCAAATGGACGAGTAAAAAATTTTATGGGTTAAATGGACAAAAAAAAATAGCAAGGATGAAACTGGATTCATCCTGGCTTAAACTTAAAAAATAGCAAGGATGGCTGGATGCATCCTGTGTAAAATAAAAATAAGAAAAAATATTTGAAAATGGACAGGATGAAACTGGTTACATCCTGCCTATTTTTAAAATTTTGTCCATTTAAACAGTATCTAAATCTGACTGTCCTTTTCACCCAGGAAATTTTGATTTTGGTCTTTTTAACCAATTTTGTGTTCAAATACAGTGTCACCTCATCCTTTGAAATAGATCTTGGCAAGTATGTGTAACGTAAGAGATGGTAAAACTTACAGTAGTTCTGGGCAGACCACCCCTAAAAACTACTCCAAAACCGTCGTGTGAGAGGGATGAGTGAGACCCGTCCTCAGTGAATTAGCAGAATTTGTGTGTGAATTGGGTCCAACATGTGTCTTAACGGTTTTTTGGTGGTTTTGTTAAGAATTTTTTTGTAAAACGACATTAAGAGACTTAATGTTATTAAGAGACTATTTTCAATGGCATTCAGAGACTTGGAGTTCCATCTTTCCCATAAAAGATCAAAGGTTAAAAAGAGACAAGCAAATTTAAAAACTAACGTCAACCACAAAACTATATGTTAAACACTAATTTATTTTTCTACGAGATAATAGAAAATAGTTTGGAAAACCATCTTTTTCCCAACTTGGAAGCAATTGGACTTGATCTTCCATATTTTTTCATGTATGGAATAATTTGGATTTCACCATAACTCATAAGACTAGTTTAATGAAAAGAAAAATCTTGGTTCGAAATGCAAAATAAAGAATTTTTAAATTTCCAGCTATATCTATTTTTGGATCTACCAGCTTGGTCCTCATTTATTTGTAAATATGCAGTTATTATCGTACTTCCATGCATTTTTCTTTCTTATGTGCAGCTCTTTTTTGGTTGTGCACTTTGCTATCATTTTTTTCTCATTCATGTAAGTTTTGTAAAAAAAAAAAACGAGGGTGTTGTTAACTTGTATCCATATATACGTGTTAAGCATTTAAATTTTTTGTGTTGGGAATTGCTTTTTTTGATTTATTATTCAACTGTGAGTATTCGCATAAGATATGGAATTATTTTGTTGGTGATTATAATATTTGATGGGTCATTCGGCTTTAAGCGTGGAAATATAGGAGAGGTCGTGACAAAGGGAGAAACATTTGATCATTGTTGATATTTACAATTTTTTGGGCCCTCTGGGATGAGAGAAACATGCGGGTTATGACTAAATAAAGGCCTAAATCCGAGAAGAAGAAAAAAACAATCAATGAAGTAAAATGTTTGGGGGAAAAGAAAAATGGTTCCTTGGAACCATTTTCCGTGAGCTAATAACTCACTGGAAGGTTATTATTAATAGAATGTAATAACTATATACATCATAATGGGGGCTTTTGCCTTTTTCATTTTCTTTTATAAAATCTCAATTTTTTTCCTCAAAAAAATAATATTATTATTCGACTTTCCCGTTTAAACAACTTCCCAGTATTTAGAGAGCTTGCATTCCATTAATACCCTTATACAACAATATTACTTCAACGATAAAAACCTAAAACAACTGTATAACTCCTGTTTTAGCATGATTATTAAATATTTCAGAATTTTTAACCCTATCTGCCAATTTCATCTTTGATTCCATCTTCAAAAGTATATGTCCAAAACGTAACTCACCACCATTAACACCATGGAAATCATCGCATCACTGAAGCTATTCAAGGTCACCGTCGGAGAAGAATTTGTTAAAACATATTGAACAAAAAACATTGCAGGCATAAATTCAGTTCAACTAGGTTCAATATTACCAGTAAGAATAAACATAAATCCAACTTGATTACTACAATAGGTTGAAGAAAAGAATCAAAGTGGGCGAAAACATTACGATTAAGGTTACAAACTGAAACTTATTGAGAGAAAATATTTTTAACATGACTGTTGTTAGACAAAGATAGAGTTTGGAGCTGGATTGCATTAGTGGAAATTTTGGGATCTTTTTGGTTGGAAAAGTGTATAAGAATTTTTGTCTCTAAGGGCAACAAGGTAACTAACATTGTATCTTGCAAATTGTTTAAATAGAAACACTGACATACTATAATGAAATTACGAATTCTTAATGGAAAAAATTAAATGCTTAACATGTATATAGGGATATAAGTTAACAAAACTTCAAAAAAGTAGGGAATCATTTGATTCATTTTTGGTCGTCCCAGATTAATTTGGTTCTGAAAAATCAAGGAAAATCAATCTGGTTCTTAATTGCTTAAAAATGTTAAAAAAACCAAGCTAATTGTTTGTAAATGTTGTCGTTGTAGTTACCTAAAATCGGTGAGAGGCTAAAAGTGAGATTCTAGAGTTTCTGAAAGTGAGTTACTAGAGGTTGAGCACGAACACACAGTGGTCGTTCAAAGGATGCTTCAGTCATAGGAGAGGTTAGGTCGGTCTTAGGGATTAAAGAGATGGATTAGAGAATTCTAGCGTTCGAAGAAGCATTGTTCTGAGAGTTTATGAGAAAGTTGTGTATTCCCTTGCAGAAATAGAGGACCAATTTATAACTGAATTCACTAATCTCAGGTCGGTTAACATAGGGATTGCTTGCCGGGTGGAGCACTTTTCCCATCTCTTCAAGAATAAATACACATAAACTAGGTTGAGTTTATCTCTTTATTCCACTGCCTTTACTCTCTTCTGCAGTGATAAATAGGACTAGTATTTCTCACACGTGTCGTAGACCGCCAGACCAAAATCCTGATCGATATCAACTTATTTGTGTGAAGCTGAGTCAGCATTTGCGATGATGTATTGAGATAGAAAAATATTCTCTATAGATTAGTTGGCCGAGATAGAGAGATATTTCCTGATTTGTGAGAATGATTAGGATGATTCACGTGAAAAGACATGGAATGCATCAGAAATCGTGTGTAGAGTGTGATAAGAACTGAGGTTTGACTTCCTATCTCCATGGCCGGTCACATATGTCACGTGGAGTCCGTTTTATTTCCTATGGGTTCTTTTGTTGAGAACATGGTGCTCAAGGGAGCTTATCCACGTTTTGGATAGATAGGTACAGTTCAGGCCCAATTTACTAGTCGTAAGTGTGTTTGAGATGCTGAGAAAGAGACCTTGAGGCCTAAGTGAGTCTTGTGCCTGAGTCTTATGTTTGTATAAAATTCTTCAGACGAGTTGGCTCAGCTCGGTGAGGCCATCTGAGGTTTGGCTGGCGTGATTGTGGTTGTCTGAGATTTGGCCGACGCGACTGAGGTCGTATGAGATTTAGCTGACGCGACTGAGGCCGTCTAAGATTTGGCTGACGCGACTAAGGTCGTCTGAGATTTTAACGACGCGATTGAGTCTCTTCGTAATCAGCTGGGACATGTTTGGGAGAGAAAGGACTTACACGCCTAATAATGTCTCTGCGAAATTTTGGCTCACTAGTCTTTGACCGGCGCATCTTGCAAAGATATGCTAGGATGTTCTAGGAGTTTGTCGAAAGGGCCCAGAGACAGAATAACCAGCGTATCTCGCGGGGATGTCCTAGGAATTATTCGGAAGCCTCAGTAAGTTGAGTCAGATCCAGAGTAGACATGATCGTTGTATATCGCGATGATGTACTAGGAATCAGTCTTTGATCTTAAATAGGGTAAGTCGTGCTTACAGAAGACATTATGTCTCCGCTCTGGGTCATAAGTCCGACATAAATTTTTTTACACATCTACAGAGCCTACATGACCAGCAGTATCTCGTCGAGGATGTATACTAGGAATCATGGTATCACAACCAGCCGCGTCTGGCTAAGACATGTTAAAATTATGGTTGCTTGGTTCATAAGTTCGCAGGGGACGTTTTACGCTCTACGAAACCTACATGATTAGAAATATCTCGTTGAGGATGTGCGCTAGGAGTCGCGGCATCACGACCAGTAGTGTCTCACGGGGACGTATACTAGAAATCGTGGGTTTGGGTGCCTTGAGGACCAAAGGCTTAGTCTCTGAGCTTGTGTTTTAGCGATGAGGATCAAATTTGTCTTCAAAGCTTTCTTTTTACGTCCAATCCTCTCATTTTTAGTCTTACTGAACTTTTGAAGATGACTTGTTTAGTTCATAATGATGACTCAACCCCTAGTTATGGAAAAACTATTTTTCCTATGGTCTTAAAATGACACTTTTGTCCCTTATCCAAATTTCACCATCTATATTAAGTCTTCTACTAAGAGTAGAACCTTGATTGTTATATGATGAGTATATATATGGTGACAAATCATTCAGATGCGAAATTACAACACACTCGTTCTTTTAGACTTGCAGAGTCCCCGAATCGATGCTTAGTCTTCGCTTGTTCTGACTCTGAACTTGAAATTCACTATGGACTTGGAATCCTTCCGGGGGTTTGCGTTAGGAGGCGTTACTGGCGTGATAATGGAGTCTTGATGAGACAAAATTTTCGTCTTGATCGAGTAGAATTGTTAATTAGGGTTTACTTGACCAAAACCCTAATTTTCTCTCTTTGTGCATCCTTGAGCTTCCGAGTTTGTACAGACGAGTTTGGCCACAGTTTGCAGTTGTTCTGGAAGAGGGGAAACCATATGTTTCCATATTTGAGCCAAATTCCTTTAATTTCCTTTTTTTGGCTCTAATTCTTTTTCCTTTTTCTTTGAGAGCTTCCCTTTTGAAACAAAACTGAAAAGATAAGTATTTTTGAAGGGTGCTAGGTCTATAAACCGGTACACCCTGTTCCACAAATCCTATTTGCACTAGAATTCCTTGTTTGAGCTGAATTCTTATTTTTGTTCGAAGTATAACTGATATTGTAAGAAACCGATTTAGTATACTTAATGTTCGAATTTAATTCTTGACCCATGAATTATAATGACATGAATGTTACTGAACATCTTCCTCTTGCTTAGGTCATAACTTAGTTCGTATTTTAAAATAATATTAATCTTCAAATTGATGATGTAGAAGCTAATAATTAATGATCTTGAGTTTGTTGATGTAGATACTCATCCTTCATTCTCATCGAGGCGTCTTCTGTAAGTTTTAATCTTTATTCCTCTTTAATTATCACCTACGCATATTTATTCGACCATTGAATGAATAGAAGTAGTCGTATTTTGCATAATTCTCCTCGTTAGATCTTCGTCAGAAAACTTCAAATTTAAGATACTTAGAGAGAATCACTGTGAATTAATCATACATACTCCGATTTGAGTCTCCGGACCAACTTTGAAAGATAAGAGGATAAGATTTCTAATGCAAAAAGAATGACTCGATTTTGAGTTCGTTTGTCCAATCATACTTTTGACTTCAGAAATCCCGTATAAAATTTCAGGATTTTTTCAGATTGCACTTACTTTGGTGTCGGGGTCACATATCCTAGTACGTTTGTTCGATTAAGACGCCCTTTTGATATATTGTACTAGAGACATATGGAAACATATTTTTTCACAAAGTACCCAAAAATTCTTTACACATTGTTTCCGGATCGCACGTCTTTGGGCAGAAGTTCATAGTCTTTCTTTAGAGGGCCAAAACCCTAATCTCATCTTGACTTTTGGGCAAACTCTAACTTTTCGAAACTCATGAGGATAAGGTGGGACCTAAAAACACATCGTAGGAGTAAATATGACGTTCTATTGGTTGTGAAAGGCTGGGGAGCATCTTTTGAGGTGAAAAACCCTAATTTACTCTTGTTGTGAGAAATATGTTTCGTTTTGAGTTTTGTGGCCTATCACGAGAAGTAGGCATGATTTTAGGGTTTCAAGGGTGAGTAAAGACTCATGAAATAAGGGATGAGTCTTGATGTTAACGCTTGAAGGGATAATGAGCGGACAATGCTTAAAGGGATTGGATGAGACAAGACTTTACGGGGGAGGCGAGTAAACCTGTGTTGTTTCTCCCTTGATTTTAACTTATGTAATTTGATCCTTGCAACCTTGTATGATCTTCTATTTCTTTTTAGATCTCACAGACACTTCCCAGAAGACCCCATGTTGAAGACATAACGATTTAGCTTATATTTAACATGTGCTTGAGTATAAGGTAGTCCCATGTTGCTATCCTAATGCAAGTGTTGACTTCATGGCCATGTACCTACCTTGGATTCAGATGGGACACTTGTTGGAGGATTTGGTGTTTTGAAGATGATAACTCTGAACGGTCTTGCTTCTGGTGATCTCGTAAATCTTGCCAACTTGATGACAACCGTGAGAATCTTCGCTTCAATATGAGGTGGTTGTGAGAGTGGCTCCATTATATTAGGAGCCGTCGGGATGAGTTGAGTTCAAATCCTCGTTAGATGGGCTCTTAATTTGGAGGAGTATATGGTAAATGAAGAGCTGGAACATTGCTAAGCAGACGGCTCGAGATGCAGAGGTCAAAGTGAAGCAGATGAACATGAAGCAAGAGATTTCTCTAGGGGGCTCTGTTGGATGATTTTCATCAGGGTTGATATTCTCTAGACCTTTCCCGTATGCATGCATATTTTCCGTGATGTAAGACTGGTACATGTTTTCTTATCTGAAAACCTTATATGGGGTTTGGTGAAGCCTGACTTGCTTGATCATGATAGAAACCCTATATTTGACGTGTTTACTTTGTTGCAAAAGTGGGTGTTACATTTTTTTTTGTAACGGCTTTGTAGTCACATGCAATTTTTTTGTGAAGCCTCATGCGGGCATGAGCTCATGCAATTTTCCACGTGGTAACAACTCAAGGTCGTTTAATTTTTGCAATGTGAGTTGTTAGAATGACTTAGAGTCCGTTCACGAACTTTTTGTAATAAAGAAAATTTTTGTAGGTCAATATTGACACGACCCAGTCAACATTGACACATAGTTCATTTTCTCAGGAAATACAAATAACCCGCATTCCTTTCGTTCTACCACATTCAACAATAGTTTCTTCCATTTAATCCATATCAATATTCATTCAATTCATACCACATTCAAATTCAATCAATCAATTCATATCGAAAAAGAACATCAATTCTTGTAAGTACAATTTTCTTTTTGTAATCGGGAAATACATAGAAACTTCCTAAGTTGGGTTCCTTCTCACTTAGGTCAAGATAAGTTCACTCAAAACGCATACAACTTACTCAAACTTGCGAGATAGTTGCCAAGCATTCTTCATCAAGCTCTCCGTAATCCACGACTTATTTATAAGGATAATAACCGGGCCGCTTGTAGTTCTGTGACAAAGAATCGGGCCTGTAAAAAGAAGGTGGAAAACAAAATCAAAGCGCTAAGAAGCTAAGATTTAAATTGGAGGTAACCAACTGACAATAGATATAATTCTTCAAATTTGAGCATACATTAACACCTCTTGACCTTGAGAATAATTGAAGCTAATAGAATCAAAAATAACTATGAGATAAAGCACAACTTGTCGTCTCATTGCTCCAACAACATTTAGCGAAACCTAACAACGTCAATGTTCTTCAATGCCTAGATCACACATGAATCTGGTCTTCCCATCTCAACACAATATTGCTATGTCGTCTTCACCGACCTCCGTCAAAAAACATAAGCCTAAAAATACAAGTCAGTAACGACACATGAGCAAGCATAACTTAGTCTCGTTTACTCAGTAGATTTTCCCTTCTTTGGAATCTGTAGGCAAGTGCAGATGAGTAACCATAAATACATAAATTCACAAGAAATGTGTGGCAAGCATAAATCTTTCAATGTAAGAAATAACAAATAAGTATGTAACATTTCAAGCGCATACAAACCTTAATGTCGGGATGAGTCATAATGAACTCCCAAGCGACGCACCAAGAGTGAAAGTGTGAAATCATTGACACAGGTTCCAGGTGCTCAACCCAAACTGCAAGATCATGCCTTCAACAATTCATACTTAAGTAAATCATTCTAGTGATCTCAATTAAGTATGTTGAACTTACTCTTAAGAGAAACATATTGAAATGTCTCGCAACATTAAGGAAAAACCGTAGATTTGAATAAAAAAATGAAAGACATTAAACATAAATCTTTGAACGAAAAACATTCTTCAAGAAAAGGGTCTCATGGTTCCAATGGAAAACACCACATTCGATGTTGGAAGAACCATCCAAGGGATCAAAACCACACAAGATCCATCTGCGCTATTAGCAAGACATGTAGTTAGTAAAAGTCATCAAAGAATTAACATATAATGCACAATAAGAGAGAGGATGCATTAAATTACTTAACTAATTTCAAATCCATTGAACACCATAGTCAAATCTAACTCAATAGTTCTAGAAGACTTACTGTTCTTCCACTGCTTATGAGAGTCTTAACAAATACATCATTTTAAAGAATATCCAGTTTCTTTTGCTCTTCCCCCCTGTAATCAAAGGCGAACACATCACTTCTTAGTAGCTAGCTCCAACAAAAAGTGAGTAAGAACTGAATTAAACTTCCATTACCAGCAAGATTCTCCCTAACGCTAATCTCGGTATCACTCAATCAAAACAAGGACCAAACCTTTCTTTGAATTTGGTGACGATGCTCCTGTGATTTTGCTAAATTGACCATCAAGTAATTGTTTATCAACTACTTGTTCTACCATAAGTTCTATAAACAGTTGATCCATTAGAGGAGTCCAAGTGGTTCTCCCATTTTGCACTCCATAATTCACTCTCCATAAGTTCGATAAAGAAAATTTAAAATGTGAAAGATAAAAACAAGTATAAGCTAATAGGAAAAATAATAAAATAAAAAAAGCGATGAATGTAAGCACAAT